>CM023452.1:46191850-46459350 GCA_013339765.2 Haemaphysalis longicornis | reverse complement strand
GCTAGGAACCGCCATCACTTTCTTTCGGAGAGACGCACCAGCATCTTAAACTCGGTGTGTTAGACAATAGTAACCTCGCGAGGTTTGTCGCACGCACTCATTCGACACAACCATTGTCCATTTGTTCGTTCTTTTATGGTTTGAACTTCAAGAGAAGGTTCGGAGTCGTTCTTGCCTTTTTATCTTCACACCGGGCGGCGACCAAGGAAATTCGGACAGAGAGGAAGGGAAATATATGAGTGTACTCCTTGCCCCACGGCCAGAAATTTCTATTTCATATACTATCGGAAGATAATAACTGCGGGTAGTGCGAGAGAATGCGGAAGTTTCAACGAATGCGCAGCGCATTCAGATATGGTGACAAAACCATTATCTTCTTGCTTTGTGTGTGTTTCATTCCAAGTAGCTGAAGAGCAGGAGGCGTGGCTGTTCTTGCAATTTTTTTAGAAGTAGGAAGGCGCGCGGCCTGTGGTGGCTGGAGTGGGATAAAGGAATGGGGAATTATGTACGTCGCACGTATAAGGAAGCTTCGCACGCCAAGGTCCATATTGAGAGCGAAACTGTCTTGTTATCACGCGTTGGCCGGATCAGTCTTCGTATGGGAATACGGATGTAAAGGGAAGAATTGGGCACTGAAATTGGTTTGTTGAAATCTTGTTCCTGGCTGTTCCTGAAATCCGTAATATGACGTCTTAGCAGTTAAAAAAGAGCGCCGCCCGACATCTGTGGCCGCCGCATTACCGTATTTATTCGATTATAAGGTGGTCACGATTATAAGGCGGGGGTGCAGTTTGGTGTGCAAAAAAGTTGCCATATATGATGATGATGGTGATGATGATGACATATACTGACCTTCGCAAATGAGACGGAGTATGACTTTGATTTGAGACTACGGATTTTGAAAAAAAAAAAGCCTCGCCCTATATTCGAATAAATACCATATTACGGGCGGCCGCAGGATAGAAAACTCTGTTTTTACCTCAGCCTTGAAAATGGTCATCTTCGGTCATTTCATGGTTAGAATCGATTTTTTGTTTGTTATGTGCAGGTCAAACAAGCTAGAAAGTCGCTAAATTTAGCCGCGGGAACTTTGTTTCAGAGCAGCTTTCGTCACGTGGCTTTGGGCACACGGTGGCCGCTGAATTCACTTCGAGTGCACATGTCCGAACGTGGGAAACAGAGGACCCCCTTCGCGTATTGTGGAAAGGGCGCCCCGATTGCGCGTAGCATTGCGTCGATCCGATTAGGTATACACAGACCGTGAATACGAGCGACCCTATCTACGTGTTCCTAGTCTTCCATCTCTCCGAGGGCTCCCCGTTTTCTCTCCCCGCCTCCCTCTCTCCTTATCAGCTCCTCTCCTCCTCCTCCTCCATCCTCCTTCGCGTTCGGAAGATGCGGATGCCCGGCTCGCGTTCGCCTGTATAAAAAAGGACCGGCTTGGCGTAACCTCTGGTCACTCGGTCGGTGGGGTGGCGGCGAAGCAGGTGAGTCCGTGTGCGTGTGAGTGCTCCGAGGACGGACTGGCGTGTGTCGGAGTTGTCGCCGTCATCGGCCTGGTGTGCCGTGAACAGTGGCTGTGATTTGATACTCACACCGTCCTTTGTCGGGAGTGGTCAAGCGGTTGGTGAACGTACCCGGGTTGTTTCCGTGAGCCGGACTCTGCGCTATGGGAATCGTTGCTGTTTGCGAGCGGACGCTGGTCGGCTTGCAGCTGTGGCTGATCCACTTCTTGACCAGGTATGTACGCTGAAGAGACATTCCTCGCTCTCGGCTCTCTCTGTGTACTTTCTTTTATATTTTCTGACTCGTTCGTGGAAAAATCTCTCGGTGCACGTTTTCCGTGAGGCTGCATAAAGCATGGCGCGTTAAGGAAGTCCACCTTGCTTCCTTTTCTCTTGTTTCCTCGGCCCTTCGGTTACTGCCCTGTACCATTAGTTTATGTAGACACGCTTAAAGCGCTTCCATAATAGCCTAGGTAATTAAATACTTGAAGAGGTGTATCTGTGTAATTGGTTTAAACAAGTTGTCAGCCGCTATCCAAACCGCGAGAAGGAAAGTGGGCGCAGACTTAGTGTGGGCTGGGGTGCACTCGGCAAGCACCCTGATGTAATCAACACTAGGCCGTCTCTTTCCTTAAAAATGATGACATATAAGCAATGAATCCTGCCGGTGACGACTTGCGGGAGAGAAACTTGACGACTTAATATATATATATATATATATATATATATATATATATATATATATATATATATATATATTGTGAGCATCCTTGGGCAATCTACCGGAACCGGTTGGCACAGTCGTTCTTGGTGTGGGATCATCGGACTGCCATCAGTGCTTCCTCTTCATCTGTACATTATCATCATCATTAGCGAACGTGCTCTAGCACTTCGTCCTCATCTCTGTGAATACTCATCATCATGGTGTGTACTCGGGCGTTCCCTGCTCGAGCCTCCGAATAAACGGTCGCCCGAACATCGGCCTCTCCGGTGAACCTTGTCCTCAATATAAATATCCTTGAAAAAAAAAACTTGCGTCGTTCTAACAAAGGATGGAAAGAAGAATAAGGAAGTAACGCTTAGATATTGGAGCGTCTTGGATTCGGGAGCAAACTCACGTTGAGGACGTCCTAGTTCCACTTAAGAGAATGGGCCACCAGGGTAGCGGAGTGGCTGTAGTGAGACGGGATTAGAAGTGGGAAGCGACTGATGGGTCTACAGAGTGATGGGGTGAGGAAATGTGGCTGCAAATGATTGATTGGTTGATTGATTGACTGACAGAGGTGTTATAACGCGCCGAAGGGAGGAAGGAAGCAAACTGAATTTTCCTAAGCACCTTTAGTCCAGGGCGCCGTCTTGGGAAGCTGTGGCCATGGCTTCCTCCGCTCTGGACGTCAGCAGGAGCTGTGTCGCAGCGCTGGGGTCAGCCAGACTTTCCTCCCAGGATGCCAGAGTTGGATTCGGAATGCGGGTCAACTTTGGATGTCGATCGCTCCTGGGCTATGAAGCGCGCCGTAGTGGAGGGCTCCGGATTAATTTCCAACCTCCCGGGGATGTTCGACGCGCTCCCGAATCTCCACACGCGGGGGATGTTTTCGCTTTTCACCTTCACAAAGGGAGCAGCCAGCGCAGCCGGGAATCGAACCCGCGACCTCGTGATCAGCAGCGCAATGTCTTAGCTATTGAGCCACCGCGGCGGGTGGACACAGATGGACTGGCGCAGCATGGGACAGGAGCAGTTGGAGGTCTCTGGCAGATTCCTTCCTCATACAGTAAGATTCTGATGATGATGATCACTGAGCTCTTTCGATTTGCTTCGTTTGGGTTCGCAACTCAAATGCAAATTTGTACATTCTTGTGCTGCGACCACATCCGAACCAGAAAGGCTCCCCCGGTGGAAGCATCTTGATTAGCTCTTCCCGCTTTCAATGCTCTTTATTATTATTACCAGCATCATTATCATCAAGTTTTAACAACGTCTCATAAACCTTCATGTTCTTTGTCCCCTTCATTGTGAAGCTGCCTCGGCGGCCCTGCTTAGAGCCCGCTAGCTGATGTTTCGGCGACCCTTCAACGCAGTGCTACGACCACGCGGATAACTGAGAACCTTTGTTCCGCGATATCGACCTCCAAAATATTGCGTACGCGTTCAGGTCGCTGCTAGTTTCTTAGAAATAAGCCTGCTGTTCACTGATGACAACGGTTAAAAAAAGAGAGAGAGAGAGAGACAGAGAAACCAAAGACGGTTCAGGCTACCGGACTACAGGTTGTCTCCACTGAATGCTGAACTCTGCTCTATTGTGGGCGCATTCCATTGCAGTGAGCCATATCGCCTTGGTCAGCTCGCTTTCTCCGACTCCTCATGCCGCAGACGCCCGATCCTGTTGTCTCACTTGTCTTATTGCCCACGCAAGACATTGCGGACACTGTCTTACCTAAAGCGGCAGAGTGTTGTAGCGAGGCTTTCCGCGCCCAACGAAATTGCGTAACGATAGCGTTTCTGGCGTGAATGGATTGAGTGAGGAAAGGAAAGCAGCAGCAGCGTCAGGTTCAGGGCTTTGTGCTTCTCCTTCTGCTGCAGGTCATCTCTGTCCTCTTTGCTTCGGGACGTCTTCTCGTTGTCTTCTTCTTATCTCGTCCTCGTTTAAATTGTAGATCGCGTGTACTGGCGCGGTAACAATGGCGGAAAGGCGGACGTGTAACGGGTTTCGGGATACACCAGCTGGAGTGGGCGCTGCTTCAGGCTCGAGTGCAAACACTTGAAAGTTTGCTAGGCCTTTTCCCACACCCTTCCTTGTCCCCCGCCGGGTGCTTTCTGGGCACTTTTTTGCTGCTTATGCTGCAACGCATCTCCGCTGCGGGGTGCATAACTAGAGGCAGAGGCCGCTGAGCCTCCCTGATACGGCGCACGTGGCCGCTGGTCTGAAACCGGCTCGTGGTGTCGCTTTTACCAGCGGGAACTTTAAATGTATCGCCCGCATTCAAGGCGCGATGTGTGCGTTACGAAAAACCGGGCCGTTTTTTTTTAAAGACGATAGTTTTTCTTTGGCTACTTAAACCCAGAAATTTTGGTCTGTCTGTATGTCTGTCTGTCTGTCCGTCTGTCTGTCTGTAACTCGATTCAGCCACCCGGACAAAGTAAAATGCTTACTGCGCAATAGTCTTATATACTCACAGCCAAACGTAAACGTCTAAGCCTGGTTTATATGTTCATACTTGTCAACTTTGTTGAACAAGAACAAGACATTACACAAATATAAGACCGGAAATTTGTACACAAGGGATATTTACAGTGTTCCTTTATTAAAAAAATTATGGATGCTTGGTTTCTCGATAAAAAATGATATTCTACATCTACTGAAGAAAACCGCCGCCTCCTGGCGGCGGCATATGGAAAATCACGCGGCAACAGAAACGAAAGGTTCCACTAGCTAGGTTACGCGTTCTGCTTGGAACGCACGTGGAGCACTGCCAAGCGGCTCTATAAACCTTGTAGTCGGCCGCCTCCATTCCCGCGCGTCCTGCCGTACTGCAGCGCTGGCATCGAGGAACCCGGCCTATAGCAGTGGAACGCGGTAAATTGAAATCGCCTTGCGGAAACCTTTAGTGTGTTTACCTTGGAATGAGCGCGACGGTACAGGAACAGCATCAGAGGTGAGCGGGAAAGCAAAGGGGGGCATTTCCTTGGCAAATGTCTACAAAGACTATCGTCTTTTGACGACATTTGCAACGAAAGGAGCAGATACGCGGCCAATTTTTTTTTTCTGGCGTGGGTTTAGACCACACGTTCAGTACGTTGAGATTACATTTCGAAGTTATGCCTTCTCTGTGCATACAAGTGCCGTGTTTTTGCAAAACAAAAGCCGTTCAAGCAAAGAATTAGTCAAAGTGCCGACGTCACTCTAGCCTAAGCCCGGTGGCGGTCATTGCGGGAAACTGCTGCATTCATCACTTACATCTGTGCTTTTAAAGACGATAGTCTTTCTTGGGCTACTTAAACCCAGAAATTTTGGTCCGCCTGTATGTCTGTCTGTCTGTCCGTCTGTCTGTCTGTGACTCGATTCAGCCAGTCGGCCAAAGCAAAACAATGCCTGCGCAATAGTCTTATATAGTCACAGCTAAATCTACCCGTCTATGTCCGGTGTAATGTTCATACTTGTCAACATTGTTGAAGAAGAACAAGACATTACGCAAATATGAGACAACAAATCAATACAGAAGTGATATTTGCAGTGTTCCTTTATAAAAAATCAAACATGCTTGACTTTTGTGAAATTAAATACTTCGTCAACTGCAGAAAAAAATTCACTCCGCCGTCGCCTGCTGTCGCCCGCGCCACTATAGCTTCTGGCGCCATTTTAAGAAATCAACCGGCAACAGTTACGCAAGGTTCCACTAGATAGGTTCCACGTTCTGCTTGCAACGCACGTGGAGTAGGGAAACGCGGTTCTATAAACGTTGAAGTAGGGCGCCTCGATTAACGCGCGTCTTCGCCGTACGGCAGCGTTCGCATCGAGACACCCGGTTTGGAGCAGTGGAACGCGGGAAATTTAAAATGATTTAAGCAAACCTTTGGCGTCTTTACATTTGGAGGAGCGCGACGCAAGAGAAACAACATGAGAGGGGAGCGGGAAAACGAAGGGAGGCATTTACTTCGCAAAAGCGGATAAAGACTATCGTCTTTTGACGGCATTTGCAACAAAAGGAGGAGATACGCGGCCAATTTTTTTCCGGTGCCGAGCTCTAGCGTGTTGGTATCCTCCGGCTCCTCGGGGAGGCGGTCTGGTCGCTAATACAAGTGTTCGCTCTTCATTTCCCAATTCACTTTTCTTCTGCCGTCGTAATGGAAATTCCCGCGTGTAATATTACAAAAATCCTTTTGGCTAATACAAACGGCTGACAACTGCCGCGAATACGAACATTATCGCATGCGTTGACCTCCGCATCCGCTAATAGGCCTAGATTATCCCGAACTCTAGAAGCTGCCAGAAATGATTGACACCCAGGCCAGCTGACATTATTCTACAGAGAACCTGATAAAATACCAATAAAAGTGGCATTACAAAATGAATGACAAATGCGATTTGACACTACCTTATTTTACGAGCGTATTGACCGGGGCGGTATGCCGACGAGTGCAAGAAGCGATACACGATTGTTCCTTCCTCATTTGCAATTTATCGCTTTTGTAAAATAATTAGCTTAGCTAAGCTTGCAAGAACTGCAGTTTCGCCCAAGCAGACAATTGCCAGGCTTTCCGTTGCACGGCCGCTTCGAGAGGAGGCGGCGATGGATTACGAGCGACGGATTTGTCATTTGCACTAAAACGTGGTCCAATACTATGCACAACACCTGCCGAGAAGAACTTTCGCCAGGTTATGCAGTCTTTTGTGTTATTCAGTGCATCGTCGTATAGTTCGTTTTTGCAAAGTTTGGATAGAACTCGAGTAAGCAGACGTCTCCTATGCCGTTCCTCCGAGGCGGCGTGAATTATAGCATCTTCGATAAACCGCACCGGTGCGCACCATCTGTTGTCGATAAACCGGAGCGCACGGCCGCGGGTGAACTCGACGGTGCGCCGTGGTTCAATCCGATGCATCGCGGACGACGCCGGCGGAGTGGCTTGCTCCGCCATCTGCTGCAGCGATGGCGCATCGACGCACTTAGCTCCCAACCCGACGTCCAAACAGCAGTCGTCCAGCTGGCGGAAGACGCCGCCAGGGCCCATGCGTTCCTGACCGCCGTCTGAAGGGACGAGGGCACTGCCACTCCCAAGCAGTGACTCCGTCTTAACAGAGACGGCAATAATAAAGTTTTTTCATCATCATCATCATCGACGCACTCGTATGAAGGCGGAACGAGATGTATATTGCTGCTGACAAGGATGAGGTGCTTGCGGATTCATCGGGCAACGATGCGAGGGGCTCAGAACGGGCGCTGTCACGGCCAGCGATTGTAAATGACGCGGAAGAAGGCTGCATGCGTGGCCAGCCAGTTGGAGCTTTGCATTTGTTTCATTAGATTGAATTACGCGTACAATTACTGGAATGTCCACACCACGAAGACCTACATGCTTTGTTGTAGCGGAAGGGCGGAATATCAAGGGCACTCGCGTTACGACTGTCAGAACGAAGATGAGAAGCTTGTAGGTAGCTGTTTTGTGGAAACGGTGGAAGTACGTTGTCGCGCAACTGCGATGGATATGGGTTTTGTGTGCGTATAATTGTTGGCTTTCAATAAATACCCTTTGTAGTAGCGCTGTGCCATATTACGCTGCTTTATTGCCACTTGTAAACGTATTTATGAGTTGCTTTCATAGCTTAAGAGATGGCGCTTGGGTAGAAGAGGTGCTGAGTTCGTCCTGTATCAACGCAGCGTGCCGGTGCGCACCGTCGCGGGGCACTGTGCACCGCGCCGGTTTTGGGGGCAACCCCGGTGCGTGTTTATCGAGGACGCTATAAGCAATTGCAGCTGGGCGTAATTACAGAGTCCTCGTGTCGGCCAAATGCGCTTCGATTTTGTTTTCTTCTCGGGATATGCGCATTAAATTAAGAGCTGCGGAACATTTGCGAGACAGTTGCTTTTCCTGAATGCTGTGAAGAACACGGAGAAATACCGAGGAGGGCGGGAGAGAACCATACACAGCTTCGCTCTAAACAATCGGTCGTCGTTTCCGTAGAAGTGGACGGAGCCCCTTGCGCATGTCGGGACGCAAGTGTACACATCTGAGAGGCATTACAGAGGCATATTCTGGTTGAAAACTTGCCTATTCAAAAGGTTTCTGAAGGATGAGGGGGGCCAGCCACTGGTCCCTGTTGTGACGAACAGGGGGGCAAGAAAGGACTAAAAAAAATGTGTGCAAACAAATTATTCAAATTAAAGAGAACAACTTAGGGATGGTGCCCTACTCGACGTAACTTTCCGTTCGTTTTTGTTAATTGTTTTCCTTAGCGACATTACAAAATGGGTGGCCGTCGTGGTTCATGCGTATACATCGAAGTTGGTGCCTAGCTTAACTATGGGACCTACTAATTATCGACCCACGGGCTTAAAGGGACCCAGAAAAGCTTTAAGGTGACAATCAAATGCATTCAGGTGGTGGAATACATAAAGGGAGATTTTTGAGCCAAGTGTGAGCCCCATACGTTGTACGGATAATTTGTAAGCAATTTTTGAAGATCGCCTTTCTCAGCCGATGAGCGCGCCACCGCAGCGAGCCGACCGCGGCTGACGCAACGGCGAGGCGCCCCCCTGATTCGACCGATCGTCGATCGCCGGATTGGCTTCCGGTTGCTCTTCCTCCTTCCTGCGCGATCCCCAGGCAAAGGCGGGTCTGCAGCGATTTATGCGTGTCTAGGCGCAGGAATGTAGCTAGCGGAGAACGGAAGTCGAGCGTCGCGATGTCGCATGGCTATTCCCAGTGTTTCCAGCTGCTTTGAAGGAAGCAGAGAGGGAGGAGGAATCGTCGGCAAGGGGGGAGAGGTGCACTTAATTGCTTCTGGCGCAGCTAATACTGAACGTAGATCAATAATTCCAACGGCATTACATCGATATATTGGTACTACGCGACAATAAAGGCCTTTTGTAACGTTTAAGAAAGGCTATTCTGGGTCCCTTTAAAGAGCATCGTGTACCAATACAAAAATTTTTAAGGACACATCAAGTGTTCCTAACGTCCTAGTTTTGCTTTTTTTAAAATGTCTTTTCTGTACTGGAATAAAAGTGAACAAGAACATTTTGGTTTATCCAGCTTTCACTAAATGGCACTAGCTGTCTAGCAAGCAAGAACTTTATTTTACTTCTTCAGTGCAAAAGCGACATATCTCTAAAATAAGCGAACTTGGCCGTTGTGAACATTGGATATGTATTTGTGAAGCTTTTTGGTGCCAGGTGGTTTTTAAGGGCATGGGTTCATGAACTAGGGAGTCCCATATGGACGTTAACGTAAGTCCCCCTTAAGGGAAGCAAATCGGTAGTGATTATCTTATGATGGGCAGAGTTAGTGGCTTCATCCGTTTACTCCTCCGCTCCCGCCGCCAGGACCCCACCCCCGGGTAGGCCAGTGCTAGCTGGTGCTCGCATACGTCAGCGAACAAGTACAGGCGCACTTGCCGAATACGTTTTCGGCCAAGCCGAGTCAGCGGCGAGCGGCGTCTTCCCTCCCTCCTCCTCGCAAATAGTCTCACGACCGGCTTCTCAACGCGCCGAACGCCCTCTTTCTCCCGGAGAGACTCGCTTCGTCTGCTAACTCGGCGTCGGTGCGGAAAAGCCCGCTTACCGCCGAGGCGCCTCTTATCCGTACTTAGCCAGGGAAGCAGCTGGCGGGCCGTATCTGCGTATTGTAATGGAAACGAGCGCCGTCCCACGAACAGATGTTCTGCTCCCTGGCCGTTTATTGGAGTCAAATGCGATTCACGTTCGAGGGCGCGTTCTAGTACCCGGAGTTGGAATAGCGATCTTTCGACGGGACGGTTCGTTGACAAGGCAATCTCTTATCTACTCACACGCCACTCCTACGCTAGATACGGCTTTTGGAGTACGCGGCGTTGTTTGCGCGGGAGAGCGTCTCCCAGTGCACCGGCTGTCGTACCTTTGCTCTGGTTGTACGATGCCCGCCGCGTCACTGATACCTTCGGAGGTTTTTTTTTTGTTTTTTTTTTGCAGCTATGCAATATCCAACCATGTAAAAAGATGCTTAACTCTCTAACTTTTATCGAAAGTAAGAACTTGGAGGTCTCCTACGGTTCACGGGGAGCACGAGAAAAATAGCAGTTTGGATATCAAATGCAGGAGAGTATCCCGGACTAATTTTGCGAAGTGGAGTGAGTCGGGGGAATGGATGAGATAAGTTAAGGAATTACGTAGTAACTTCGCGGGAAAATTGTCGAGGGGAATCTAGCTTTTTTTCTGAATAGGACAGGCATGGCCACAAAAACAATGTGTTCAATGGTGTCCTGAATTTGAAAATGTATCTTGTTTAGGACGGGGGGCACCCTCAAAGGATATACACCCGAGTGGCTAAGGCGTTGTGCTTCTGAGCCCGAGGTCGCGGGTTCGCCGCGGCGGCCGCTTTTCTGATGGGGGCGAAAAGCGAAAACGCCCGTGGACACGAGATTTCGCCGCACGTTAAAGATGCCCTTCAGGTGGCCAAAATTAATCCGGAGCCCTCCACTACGGCGCACCTCATCGCCTGCGTTGCCTCGCCGCGTCAAACCCTGCAAACGAATCAAATGAAATCAAAAGGATACATTCAACAGTGGCAGGTATTTCGCATTTAGGAACTACTCCTTGTTTTGGTGAAAAACGACAAAAACGCTGACTAGGATACTCGCTTATGCGAAATTTGTGCGCAGCGCGAACGCCAGCCTTCTCGGTCACAGCGCATAGCTGCTGCGTATGAGGAAGTGATCGCGTGATGAGCGAACACACGGGGGCGCGCGCTACTCTGCCTTTATCTCGCAGCGCATCGCCGCCGCCGAGCATGTTGCAAATTGTGTTCGAACCCCTGCGCAAATGTCACGTGGTTCCGATGAGCCACGCAACGGGGAGGACGACGAAGGACCGACGTACGTAAAGCACGCAGCGCGTGCTCCGCTTCTGTGCTTTTTGTGAATTTGACAGGACAGGACGCTTGCTTTTAAATGCAGAGCATTTCAGTAACTCAGAATGTCACCCGCGTTGACGACGTCCGTCGTAGTCCGCACCGTCGTTGTCCGCACCCCTCCCCCTACACTATATAAAAAAATACTATCCGGCGCCTGGTTTCGATCCGTCGACCCTGCGGGCGGAACGCAATGTACATGGTGCTCTTCCCACTGCGCCACAAAGCCGACACAGAATGGGAGGCTACGAACGCGCCTTATATCCTTGACTCATTCAAACTACGTCAAGAAGCTGCTGATACAACGCATTCACTACCACCAACTCCCCAAACACTAAACGTTAACGCAATACACCCACCCCCTGTGCGACGCATTTACTCGAGTCCCCCTCGCGGATAGATGTTATGGATGCCAGATTTTGCGTCTCCTTTCTCGGGCTCCGCTAGACGCGGTTTTCACACACGTGTCTGGCACGGCCTCGGCATAGCGCCCTTCCCCCTCACACATTTGCACGGCGACTACATGAAACTAGAGTCGCGGGCGCCTAAGGGCTGCACGCGGAAACATTTTGCTTTGAAGGGAGGTTTGTCAGTGTATTAGTTGTCTTAGGTGGACTTGCGGGAAGCAAGAGTATGACGGCGGAACTTAAAGCCGGCAGATGATTTTCCATGAGGCCAGAAAGTCTTTTCGGCGCTGGTGGCTGAAGGCGCGGTGTTCGTCAGAATCATATTCACAGTCTGAAAGCGTCCAGGTAGTGCGCAATAGTGAGTGATGCATGTGCCGCCGAATGGGCTGCCTCACTCCTGGTGATTCCGGCATGACGGTGACGTCGATGTTCGCTTAACCCTGTGATGCCCAACGTATCCTATAAGATACGCCATATTTCGTTTCTTATTTACTCTCACCTTGGCCTTTCGACCGCCACGAAATGCCCACCGTATCATTTCTGATGCCTCCCATGTGTTTTTAAGAAAACTATAGTTCGATAACTGGCCGCATGGTGTACCAAATACTGTTTGCAAGATGGATTCCTCGCCCATTAGCGCGCCCGGCGTGTCTACAGCTACTTTCAATGGGTATATGATACATTATATACGTACTTTATATGTGGACAAACAGATACCTACAAATAAATCGGTATATTATACTTTATATACCTACAATATATATACAATATATATATATATATATATATATATATATATATATATATATATATACTTTTTTTACGCTTTTACATGATACATTATGTAATTTCAAAAACTCGGGAGAAATATGCTTTTCTTCGCGTTTCTTTTTTTTGAGTCACAAATTATATTTTATAAAAAGTTTGAATTTTTATTTATTGTTTTTCTTATTGGGGAATTACAGAGTTAATGAAGGGTACTCTTAATTTCTTGGATCTCCTTGTACACTTGGACGTTCAGATGATGACATTCCTGGAAAGCTTCTGACTGTGACGTCATCGTGATGAGTGAAGCATATTGCGGGTCGCCTTTTCATTGGTGCGCGCGGGAGTCACGTTACCGTTCGGACTTCATATTTCTAGCAGAAACAAGACCTATTCTCAGTCGTCACGCGAGCGTTGTCTGGCACCGACTATAGGCGTGAATGTGTACGCGCTTCGCGCTTGAATGGGAAAAAGAATGGCATGTTATGACTATGTAACTAACTGACAGGATGATACATTTATGTCGGAAAGGGCCACCGCTGTATCCTTTGTGTACCTCAATGATAGCGTATTTTTAAGTATAAAGTTCGACGTAGCATTA
Source organism: Haemaphysalis longicornis (assembly GCA_013339765.2). Lineage (NCBI taxonomy): Eukaryota > Metazoa > Arthropoda > Arachnida > Ixodida > Ixodidae > Haemaphysalis > Haemaphysalis longicornis. Next base: position 46,446,471 of record CM023452.1, on the reverse strand, counting down.
AAAAGCTGTAGCCCAGGGATCTCTATTACGGCTTCGTAGAAAATACCTCCATGGCATTGGCTCCGGGCACTGCTTTGAGCAGGATGCGATTACAATTTCCTAGTGCGAAGTATTTATTGTGCCCATCGATCAACGCGTGGCTTCCGCCGTTATCCCGATGTGGTCGTGTACGCATTCCGCGGCTGTAGTGAATGAACGTTTATTTTGAGTGGGTGAATAAACGTTTACTTCGGGGTCACGATACTACGTCGAATTTCGTCCGAGCGCTGCGCTTCGTGGAACAAGTGCGACGTACCAGCTTAGGCAGTATTTCACTTCGACACCTGTCAATGGTTTGTTAGTAAAGGTCGCTTCCTGTCGGGGCAGCGGGGGGTAATGTTTACGTTACCGTGCGTCCGTTGGCGGTACCTTGGCGCGTGTTCCTCTCCGCTGTCACAGCCTTTGCGCCGCCCAGCGCCAAACTTCGACAACATATAACACTTTTGCCTTGAACTCCCGGGTAAAACCCGACCGAGATGGACGAACACAGTCGGCTGGTGTTTTTGTTCAATTTTTACGTTATTCTTTGCTCTGCGCGAAAATGAGATTTCGCGAAAAGCCAATTCGCCCAGACCTTCACGCCTCTGCTGGTTTGTAAGCTCTTTGGGATTGCGCCCCGACCTCTTCGACTACCAGTGTGGTTATTAAGTAACTATGTCAAATTTCGGTCTGTACGTCCAAGTCTCGTGGCTCGATTGATGGTATGTGGCTCACAAGAAAAAGAAAACATTTCGCTTCGGCTAAGAAAGTATCGCACCACACCAGACAAAAAGCATGCCGTTGCTGCAGCAGGCGCGTGTCCATCGTACACATAGCATGATGCGTACGTACACTGGTAGTAGATCAATGATGGGAAGTCTACACCCCCTCTCAGAAACTGAGTTCAGCGCTGTGAAAGTTACGGAGCGCGCAGCGGCCGGTGGTGTCCCTACGCATCGCCGTGTAGTGCACTCGTTTTAGTGACGGAATCAAGCAACATAACGTGCAGTGGTGTATACATATTGATGGACTGTAAAACGAACTACGCGGCGTTTTTTCTTTTTTTTCCCCGCTTCTCACTGGCTTCAGTGCTACAATGGGCTTTTTTTTTACTTTCTGCCTAGGGAAGCAGTGCCTCGCTTGGAACTTTTTTTGCTTTGGGGGAAATAAGCTTGCTAGATGGCTCTGTAGGGTGACCAGCCCCTTGCTTGCAAATGCTCATAAGACACGTTCCGATGCTGGACAATTTTTAGCCATTGTCACGACGCGTGCGCTACCGCCGGGGAGAACCGACCTCTCCAATTTTTCCGGTGATACTTTCCCGCAGGGCTCTGAAGCGTGCTCAGAAGCAGCCTCTACAAATTCTCGTTGTGTATGTGGACGTTATGCTTTTGTAACAAGACATGCAAGAATATACTGAAATCTACAGCCTCAATTACCTTCCGTAGGTTATGGCGTTCAGGGAAGCAACACTATATCGCGTAGCTCTTAGTCAACAGCTGTGACCGGAGGCTATTTCATCACGTGTGCCACTCGAAGCCGCTCGCCCCGAGGCGTCCCTTTTCCTGTCTTCAGGCGTGTCACCGTGAACGTTCGGTTACTTAAAGCAGCGCTTTCTACCGAGCGTACACCGAGGCTGTCTGTGTCTAACAACCACCCATACCAGCTTCGCACGTGTTTAGCGGCGTCCCTTGCAGAGGTCTCTCATGATTTGTTCTCTCTTTTATGCGTGCCTTTCCGGATAATTTTAACTTTGCCGCTTCCGGCGGTAAATGTGGGGACATAAAACGATGACAATGTCCTCCGTAGCATGCGTTCTTTCCGCATTCCAAATGATTCGACTCACTCACGAGATGGTTCTGTGTGTGTGTGTGTGTGTGTGTGTGTGTGTGTGTGTGTGTGTGTGTGTGTGTGTGTGTGTGTGTGTGTGTGTGTGTGTGTGTGTGTGTGTGTGTGGGCATAACACACATCGTGCGTACCGTCCGGTCGCTCTTTGATATTGTGTGGCTGACTCTGTTTGTAAAATGTATAATACGGCGATTTTGAACCATCTGCTAGCGTTGTAAACAGAGCTGAAGGAAATGAGGGTGTCGTTTGAGATGGGAATTTCCGCAGCTAACTGCGATTGTCGGGCGTTAGCACTGAATCCCGGAGTCTCATTGCACCCGGGAAATGTGTTTCGATACGGTGTACGGTAACGAAACAACGTCCGCCCACGTGTCGCTCCACTTAGCATTCACCACTGATTTCTGCTTTTTCCTGCATTGCCCAAACGTCATTCGTTTTTGTTTGCCGTCGCGGGTCTATCCAGGTCACGTCAGAGTATAAAGTCTGAAAAAGGAGACACGCGAAGCGAGACACGTTCCTATTCCCACGATATAAGCCTTGCCGTACGTGTTCTAGAATGTAACGTTGGAATGAGAAAAGGCTGGGCGAGTTCTCGCGCAGTTAATCATAAATCCTTTTCGACTCTGATTCTAACATTGAGTTCTACAAAACAAAGCTTTTTTTTGTGTTTTAACCCTAACTTTGCTCCCCGCTCAACGTTCGCCTACCACATGGTGCGCCTTGTCAACACATATGTACTGTTTTTCAATGAAAGATTTGCTTCTGAAACTGCGCTCGTTTGTGCCCTCTCTTGTCCTCGCGCTGTTCCGCAGTTCTAATTTCACCATGAGTGTCTTTAGAACGGCGATAATGTGGTTCCACATCGCAAGTGCGAGAAATCTCGCTATTCTGTGGGGCTATGCCTAAGTTTAAACGAACTTCGGAGAGGAGTGAGATTGCTCCAAAAGAATACAATAAGCTCTTCAATATACTGTAACGATGTAACGACGAAGTGGTTGTTGGAACATACAGCTGTGGTGTTGAAGAGGAACTATAGACGGAAAATAAGCTGGGAGCGGCGTGCAGACTGCCCGGGTTTTGTCTCACGGCCGACATCATGAAAGTTGTGGGGTTATAAGAGGGGTTAAAGTAGTTTGGTTTACATTTCCCTGCAATAGCAAAACCGGCGACGAGAGAGACTAATCAGCCCTTGTCTTCTCGTTTCGCCCCGCTAGCAAGCTATCTGCCCCCACCCCGCGGCTGCGCGCTGTACCGCGCCAGCCGCGGCGGGCCGTGGCTCGACGGAACAAAGGAAGCGACAAGTGTTTTCGCTCATTGACATTTATTACAGGATAATAAACATTCAAAGAGCATGCAGGCTAGCTGGTTGACGGCGAGGATCTAGTTCCTCGCCCGGGCAATTTAAGGGAATCGAGAGGTTCGACTCACCGCGACAACAGTCATCTCCGGGGGCGCCTCAGCGCGCTCGCGTTTGCCTCGCTGGGACGCCGATGGCAGCCATTGTCGCCCTCCTTTTTGCCCGATCCTCGAAGGAAGGAGGTCGCCAGGCGCGTCCTGACGCCTCGCTTCCCGAGCTCCAACTCCCCCCGCGCAGCTTGCCTCCCGCGCGTGCTCGCCGGCTTAAAGACACTCCTACGGCGAGGAGGTAGATCCCCCTCGCCGACGTCTTGCCGAGCAAGTTCCCGCGAGGAGCAAGCGGTGTGGCGAAGCCGAACCAAAGGGAACGCGCTAAGGTCGCGTTCCCAGAAAGTATAGTGTAAAGATATCGCTTGTCATATTCCGTGGCTCCGGTTACTTCTGTCCTTTCGCAACGTAACAATATATCGCTTAATGATCTTTCTTACGTGTCTTGTACTTGGCATTTTAGGGCAACCTTTGTGCTATATTTGTGTCGCAGTAAAGTGTCTCACAGAAGGAGTGTATCATTAGTACCCCACGAAAAGCACGTAAAATTTCCGGAGAGAATTAATACCTCGGAAACTGAAAATTAAATGCCTTAACCAAGGTTAACCAAATGAAACCAAGACTCCACCAGACCAAGCCAAGCTTTTGCTTTGCATATCCGAGGTTGGCTGAGCCAAGCCGCAAACATTTTTTTTTTTGTTATTTGGTGTCTCTCTTGGTTTTGATTGTGTGATCCACAAGCTTACTCGAGACTGTCGGAAGGAGAGCGGCGAACTCGCTTACTCGCTACTAATAAACATGCACTGCCTGGCCCCTCATGGGGTTGTTACGCCAGACAGACTGTTTCACTCCTACCGGCAAAGACGAGACAGACTTATACTCTTTTTTACGCTGACACGCCCACATTTTTTTTGCCTATTGTGAAGAGGCCCGAGTTATGCTTCGTTTATGTAGCGCCGTACCTTCGGCAGTATCACGCGCCAAACGGCCGCTGCTGCGAGCTCGCCGTGAGTTCACTGTCCAAAAGGCTTGCGAATGTTTCAAAAGGATGACCATTGTTAGGTTAGGGAAATGTGAAAATATTGGCATGTCTGCGCGTCACGAGATTCTTAAGTGGTACGCATAGGCTAAACCGCTCCAAACCACTGAAACTACTCGCGCGCATCTTAAATATAAGAGCGTTCAGCAAAACAGAAAAAAAAAACCTTCTTATTTATTTTTTATTGCAAATGCCTGCAGCGAAACATAGAAATATTGTAGTGAGATTCGATGCTTTCAAGTGTCGAGCAGTATAATTTGGCATCACGGCAATAGAACGATTGGGTAAAAGAACGCGTCAGAGCGCAAATGACAACTACGTGCTGGGTAACGAAGTCATCAATGACAGTGTGAAAATCACTCGCAGTAACCACGTCACCGGAGAGAGCCTTCCATTCTTCAATTGTGGTGGGGGAAAAGCAGCATAGATATTAAGACGGCAATAATGCGGTAGAATTTTTCTTGGGTTATCCTGTCCTATTTCAAGCGAAAAATAAGTCCAGTCATAACCAAACAGAATGCGAACACGAAAATGTGCAGCATAATACGCAAAATCAAATAATATAGATCGTGAAGATAAAATAATGTATTTGTAGCGGTTTATTTGGAACTCCTCATGTACCAACTGTGTTACTGTAATTAAGCCGTGCGTCAATTTGACTAGCATGGAAAGAATTCGTGCTTTTTGTGTGTTCTGATTCACATTGTCGTGAACACGCTTCATTTGTCCGTGACTTTGTGCGTAACTGACCGCAGCAACATTCTTTTAATTAAAAGTATACTGAAGGTGGTTTTTAATGACAACAAGGTAAGGAGCGGGGTCGAAGACAGGCGAGATTCAAAAATGTACAAGCAAGGTATATTCGAGCTATTCTGACAACAATGGGAAGAAAAGGCCCCGACAGGCTGCGTGCGAGCGCTGGGAACGCGGGAAAATTGAATCGAATTGAGCAAACAAACTTCAATTGCATTCAATATGAGGCTACGGAGAGAGAGAGAGAGAGAGAGAGAGAGAGAGAGAGAGAGAGAGAGAGAGAGAGAGAGAGAGAGAGAGAGAGAGAGAGAGAGAGAGAGAGAGAATAGGGTGTGGACGAGGCAGGGGCAGTAGAAAGACTGTTGTCTTTCGACGACATTTGCATGCAAGCAAACACTTTTGAGACGAAGTTTTCGACCCGTTTTGGGGCAATTGGCTACTGCAGGTGGTCTCTTCTTAAATTTAAAGCGACACTGAAGTCAACATACAAGTGGCTCGCGATCAATATTTTGGCTCACCCAGAGCACGAATGTATCACTCTTAGTGGTGTCTTTTCTAAAATAAGGTAGAAAATAGCAAAAACGCGAAGACAGGTGTCGCCGCCCTTGGCTATGCCACGCCACATACAACCGGAGGTGGTTGAAATTGCGTGACAGCTTCCATTTAAGTTTTTAGAAAGTTGTGGAGGAGGCCTTCACAGTTTATTAGAACGCGACTTGAAGTTTGTGTACCGTTTTCATTAGAATATAAGGCCAGGTTTTTTCCCTGAAATCGGTAGTCTCAAATTCATACACCGCCTTATATTCGAAGCTCCGTTTTTATTTAATTTTTTATTTTTAATTTCCAAACTCCGCCCTCGCCTCATAATCGTGACCGCCTTTTATTCTAATAAACACGGTAGTGCCATGTTTGAAGGCCAAAGAACAGAAAGAAAGCCAGAAGCAGTGTCATGGGAGCGCAGCCGATAGACCCAAACGCGAACAAGCTCGTTTCGGTTTCGACGCAATACGACGTGCAATACTCTGCCTCATAACCGTGTCACCCTTGTACACTGCCGTGTGTGCGTGGCCACTTTTATCATGAGCGTCCGCGTGCTCTTGCTGCGCTAAAAAAACACGGGAATGCTGATTTTGGCTGAAGTCAGTACAATCTAGTCCACTTATAGTAATATCCAAGTGCCAAGGAAATCCCATCGTTATAACCGTTAATTGTTATAAGCGGGTTGCGAAATAAAAAGACGGAACAGACCTCAAAACATTTTATTCCCATGCCAGCAAGGTTGTGCTACTACTAATTTGCAGAAAAGAAGCCACAGTCGGGTCACCTTTGTTTGCCGCGTGTGAAGCTAGTGCAAATCTTTTCCAAGAGCATCTATAGGTGCTTCACCTAGCTGAGGTAAATGTCCTTGGCGGAAACAAAGTCCCCGAGGGACTGTGTCACGCATGGACCTCCTACTAAGACACTATACCTGAGTAGGCTGCACAACCGCGTCGTTAGAGTCATCACTGTTTGCACTTTTGGTGCACAATGTAACTGGATGCAATCGTTATATCCGATATCGTGGCACTGCAGCATTGTAATAAGCTGCTTATTTTACCATAGAAATAATACAAAACTTGGCGGTGCCATAGCTGTTCATCGTTATATCCGATATATTGTTAGAAACGGTATTGTTATAACTGGACTCGACTGTATTTTCAAGCGCGCGGAACGTCTGGCGTACGCAACACCGTCCCTAGCTGCCGCTGGATGCGCTACGGGTCCACGCTTGCATCCAGTTATATTGGTGAAAGAGTATAGATATTTAGGAGTATGGCTGAACAACAGCGAAGATTACACGCAGGCGCATGAGGCTCACCTTAAGACGAAAGGAATACGGAACGCGGCTATAATGAAGCATAGAGCCCTCTGGGGATACAGCAAATACGAGGTGGTAAGGGGAGTCTGGAAAAGGGTCATGGTACCAGGATTAACTTTCGCTAATTCGGTTCTGTGCATGAAGTCCAGAGACCCAAGCGGGCCTGGAGTAAATCAGAGGGCGGTAGGCAGATTGGCCCTAGGGGCCCACAGTAAAACTACAAAATGAAGCGGTACAAGGGGATATGGGCTGGTCGTCTTCGAGGCGAGGGAGGCGCAGAGCAAGATAAAGTTTGAGGAACGACTTCGTGACATGGAGGCGAAAAATGGCCGCGAGGGTGTTTAAGTACCTGTATTTGAGGAGCGTGGACACGCGGTGGAAGACGGAGGACCAGACAGCTGACCAAGCGGTACGGAAAGTCGGTACGGGGAAAGCGGGGTTACACAACAGTTAAAAAGCAGGTAAGGCAGCAGAGACGACGAAGTGGGCATAGAGAATGGAAGCGAAAAAAAACCCTGGAGAACTTATAGGGCAGAGAAACGGGAAATTAAGAAGGAGGGATTCTATGGCATACGAGAGGCGTGCGTGCTCTTCGAGGCACGGGCAGGGTGCCTGAGAACCCGGGCATACACGGGAGCTACAGGCAGCAGGATGAAACGTGTGCATGCTGCGGCAGTGATCGGGAAACTATAGAACCATATTGTCAGAGCTGCACAGAGATACGGGCCACCGCGGGGTGAGGGGGAAACGACGCTGGCGGAGCTTGGGATTTGGGGCGACGGGGGAACATCAACTTCAAGGCCATAGAGGTGACGAAGAGGCGACTGGAGTGGTGGTGGAGGAAAAGTAGGGAAGGATGGGTACGCAGGCGAGTAATCATGCGGACGAGAATTTAGAACAGCCGAGGGGAGAAAAAAGGGGGGTGGGGGCGATGAGTTTAAAACAGAAAAGAGGGAGAGATGGGAGGGAGGAAGCAAATCTATAGGTTAGCTGGGAGTAGGGCAAGTAAACGTAATAAAACAGGCAAGTAGGTTGCTGACAACCGACGCCCCGATTTAAAGGGAAAGCCACTAATCATCATCAATCATCATCATCATCATCATCATCGTGGGCAATACCGCTATGCGAGTAGGCCTGCTGCGGCGCAAGCGGTTGGTTCGACGCCGCCAACCTTCAGGCGGCCTGAAAAGGACAATAAGCTTTTATTCAACAAAGCGCCAGTGGCTGGTCGCGGGTCCCATTGAGGAACAGTGTGCTGAGTGGTCCGGAGTGCGTATAGGCGTTTCCTAGTCTAGCACAGCCAAGCGACGCATGGCGCCATCTATGGGCATGTTTGAAGCTATGTCCACGTACTTGTGGCCCTCAATTTATTCTCTCAGGACCGCTTGGCCTCGTAGTGTAGTAGTTCCGCTCCTGCGAAGCAAACATCCTAACCTGGGTTCAAATTCCGCTGGCGATTTTTTTCCTTTTTTAAGGGTTTGTTATATTTGAATACAAACATTTGTTATCACGCATATAATCTATTTATGAGATTTTTATGCATTATAAATGGCATTTTGGGTATTTTCGTTGCCTTTTGGTCACTTTCAGCTACTTCTAGTACGTTCTTGCGGGTTTGCGCCTTTTAGGTCGGTATCGGTGATTTCTGTTGAATAGCTTTCTACACCGTGGTTTTCAAACATTGCAGGTTTGTTTTGGCTGTTATAATTTATTTCAGTTCGGCTGGGTTGGTATGGTTTAGGTAAGTTTATGTTGTGATATAACCCCCATAAGCGAGCTAAGGTGACGGCTGGCTGTACTGACTAGGAAATGCATATACGCCGCAGTGTGGGTGCGAGATTGCTCCCAGTTGCCGTGGCGCGCATGGGCGTGCACGTGCCCTCTGAGGCGGTCGTTGACGCACCTCCAGCCGAATTTCCACGGTGTTTTTCAAGCGAACGAGAAGGGCACCTCCGTGCGATGGTCGTGTGGATTATTTCACGTGGAGCATTTTTGTACGCTGGCCTGCTGTAGCAATTACACGGGAGCAAAATGAGGTACGGGAAGATACGCTCCAAAGGTCAGAGGACACCACGTCGAACTTTTCAAAACTCGGGCTTTAATAAACAGGTAGAGCCTTGCCCTATCGAGTAAGGTCACACTTTTGATAAGTTCACATCAATACACTGAGACGGGCAACGTCCTCTGTGTACACTGGATTTAGTTTACAGTTTTAATTGATGGCAAGTGATAGGTTAGAAGGAGGTAAATCGTAGCCCTGAAGGCCCCGGGCGCATGGGCTTGAAATCAGAGTGCGTTAGCGAGTACAGGCGCTGTATATGTCCGTATAACCGTGCGTTTTTGTGGGGCTGTAGCTACCCGTGCAGTCCATTTTATTAGCATTTAACGCATGAACATTTCACGTTCGTAGGGCATGTCTACGACATCAGGCAATCAGTCAATCATGGCGCAATACAAAGCAATGTCACCAACCCAGTTTGACACAGCCCGTTGATGCAGTTCGGTTGCGATGCATTTTTAATTATGGCGCCTTGAACTGCGTATTGAATGGACAAGTCCCGGTCGGCGCTGTATGTTGGAGTGAAACGGCGCCTAAATTCTTGTTGGCCGCAAACGCGGTGTCCACGTGATCGGCGGCTGACTCTCCATGTGTACGTGGCGTCTGCAATAGAGTTTCATACAATAATAACTAGAGGGGAAACTGGAGCTAGTGTCAACGCGAACATGGCAGCGGCGCTTACGCTCCAATGGGAATGATGGGTAGTTCTGGAACCGGATTGGGTAGGATCAAAACGGGCCTATGGCTGCGCAAATTGTGTTTTTTGACAAAAAAAAAAAACTCTTATTGCCCGGTTCTCCGTTTACAAATTACATGGCAAACGAGAAAGTTAGTGACCAAAAACTGGTTTTGTACGAAATAAAACGGCGCGTTTAAATAAAAAGCAGACGCGGAGTCGAGGAGGTTTGTGGAGCAGGTTTGCCATTTGCCGCCAACTACAGCAGGACGCGGACTTCTTTAAAAATTACTTGTAAAAGTTTCGGCGCTGGTGGTTTGTAATAGGAAGAGAAAAGTTTTGTGCTCATAAAAAAAAGAAACCGATTACCTTTGGAGAAGTTATTCTTGCCTGAATTAGTGACATTCATCAAGCTGCGTTCCTATCAGCCGCCGGTACTGCTGGTCTACGCCGTAGGAGCCGGCGTTCGCACGAAAGGTGTGGCTGTTCCAAGCGATTCGCAACCGTCGTCAGCTTCGACAATACATTGCTCTGCCGAATGAGCAGCGCCGCAACTCCTAATTCGCAGACAACTTCGCCGCACAGAGCGCCGTCATTTGTGTTTTCGTGCTCGCTGTGCCGGCAATGAATCGATAACCCACCCAATTCGCAACTCTGGTTATAAAACATTCCACTCAGGGCGGCGTCAGTGCACGCGCGGCATGCAGTTCAAGGGGGAACGTATTTTTGATCACTCTCCCAACACCCCGCGTAGGCAAATGCGTTCATAAAAATCGAAAACGAAAACGAAACTGCCTGCAATCCATAGCACGTTCCACAAGCCATCGAGCGCCAATCCCAATCCAGAACTACCCATCACGCCCATTGAGGCGTACGGTCGCAGCGCCAGATTCCTCTCTAGTTGTTATTGTATGAAACTCTATGGCGTGTGCCTCTTGCGTGTTTGAGATGTTCGCGTGGTCTGCTCCCGGCCGGCCAATATGGAGGCGCCCTCTTTGAATTCCGCCAGTGGACATTAACGATTTACTATTCTCAACTCATACGAAGTGCTTTGGTGTCCCCTGATTTTATTACTAACCATTCTCTGGCTGTATATACCAGTGCGGTTTCATAGTCGTGGCTTTCCGGGCTGCTATCACAAGTTACCTCGAATTATGTCATAACAGCTGTTGTTAGTGAAAGAAGAGCAATAGACGCACACGCAGACACATTAATTTAAATACGGTATTTCTTACAGGACTTCTTCCCTCCGCGATTCGATCTAGCATACAATGGATGCGTGTAAGGGAATGCTGAAGAGCAAGTACTTCTACCAAACCAAATAATACTTCGCGTTACACGACGACACTGGAAGGGGAATTCTGCCAGCCCTTGTTTTGGGGCGCTTGTTTGTACTGAAGCGCCAGTAAACAACGGGCGCTTCCATATTTCCCTCCCGCATTTTCAAAACGAATGCGCCCCCTCCTCCATGCCAACTCTCTAATCAAACTTATAATGTCCCGTCACGGCTGTCCACTTTGGAGCTGCAGGCGACGCGCACGGCCGTACTTCGCAAGGACAAATTCCTCAAGGCTGCTATACGCCGCGTTTTGTAGCAGTATAAAAACCCAACGACGGCTAATTAGCTAAGCCCTGCCTGTAGTGGAGAGCGAGTCGCCGGAGTCCATGTTTATGACAGCTGCTCTCGTTTCGTGGTCTATAACGAGCACCTTCCTGCAGCTGCGAGCTGCACTGCAGTTCAGCGGGCGATTATCCGCGCTGGGCGAAAACGAAAACGTTGACGAGCCCCTCCCCCTCCGTCGGCTTTTCGTTGAGGTTGCACCCCCCGAAGCGACCTCTGGCGCTCGCTTATAAAAGCCCCGCGCTCCGGTGGAACGTCCCTTCCTCATCCGCCATCATCTGTCCTCATCCCGGGGTCGTCGTCGTCTGTCGGAGTACGCGTCGTCCGCCTCGGCAGTGCATCGCGATGGGAGTGATGTCGCTCTACCGGAGGATCCTGACTCAGATCAACATACTCCTCATCCATCTATCGCTGAGGTTGGTTCGCTTTTTCGACGACGAATCGTGTTTGCGGTCAAATCTCGCGGCTGGCTGGCCCGAAACTTCGGGTAGCTCCAACGGCGCGCCAGCGAGACGTCGCATCTTCGAAGGACTGCTTTTCCGGCGGGTGAAGCGAAAACTGCGGGGCTATGCTGTTCGCACAAAATAAGCTTGGTAGTTTGTGTTAGTAATGTTAAGCTGCTGCTAGTATGTGAATAGGGTGTCGTGCCGTGGAAGCGATTTACTTTAAATGTCCTGGGGTCATAAAGGCGCCCTGCCCGGCCGGTGAGGCTGAGGCGTTGCAAGGGGGTCAGTTTTGTCGGGGCTTTTGTCGATATGGCATTGACTTTCGCAGGCTTCGTCGCAGTAGTAGTTTGTAAGAACTTCGTTCTGAACGGCGTGAAAGATTGAAGTATCCCTTGCAATATCTAATTGTGCCCATTTTGCAAAAGTACCGACCAGCACGTTCGAACACTGCACAACAGATAGCGTTTAGCGCTGTCAAAACGAGAAAGACGAAATAAGAGGGGACATCCCGCCCACCCCCTTGTTCAAGCTCCTACTCTTCTGCGTGTTGAATGGAGCCTTTTTGAAAGCCTACTCTAGCCTCGTTCGACCTGAATTCAATTCGAAGTGCGATTGAACGACTTTCATTCATATATCCACGTCGTAAGTTGTGATACAACTACACTCCCCCCCCCCCACCCCCTCCCCTCCCTTAGCGCATAGGTGAAAATATTACTTCTGTACGGGCGGGTTTCGAATTCGAACGAATAAAAGGCTACGTTGCCACGCTCCCGGAAGCCCCATGTAATACAAGGCAGGACGTCTTTTTTCTCGTTCCTCTTCCCGTTAAAGGTTCGCAGAGTTTAACCCGCCACTGCAGCCACGGGAATCCAGTCCGCGATCCCTTAATAACGGCGTCTGAATGGCGTTTATTACCATCGTGTCAGTGAACCGCCCGTATGGCGTGCTTTACGGCTAGCTGCGGCTTCCGACAGGCGAACGTTTAATGGTATCAGTCGCGTGGGCCGCGATCAGCCTCGATGGAGCTACGGCTGCTGACTTAAGAGCGCAAACATAGTCGCTGGGTCTATGTCGGCTGCCAAATATTATTAGTTGTGGACTCACAGACCCATACGGGGCCTGTTTGTCGTTGGAGGGGTCATGAGTTTCGTTCATTGAAAAGTCTGCTCTTTCCTGGCAAAAAGGATACCACTTTTATAGAGAAGATTTAAGATATAATACGAACCAGTGGCGACTCCCCCGCAACTTTCCGGCAACTTCGCTATGACGTCACAGAATATCGCTCGTGCAATTGGCGGCCGCCGACAACAGCCACCACCAAGACACTTGACTGGAAGTTGGGCCTCCAGTTTCGTTGATTAACGTTGTGTGGATTTGTCATCCCCTGAAGCTATCGTCAGCTTGAGCCGATTTAATCAAAAACTCTCCTGCCCATAAATGCGTCGCATTTGTAAGCGTAAGTTTAAGAGATTAACAGTTCTCCCGGTAGTGAATGCGTTGTATCAGCAGCTTGTTGACGTAGTTTGAATGAGTCGGATATAAGGCGCGTTCGTAGCCTCCCATTCTGTGTCGGCTTTGTGGCGCAGTGGGTAGAGAGCATGTACCTCGCGTTCCGCCACAGGTAGTGAATGCGTTGTATCAGCAGCTTGTTGACGTAGTTTGAATGAGTCAAGGATATAGGGTGCGTTCGTAGCCTCCCATTCTGTGTCGGCTTTGTGGCGCAGTGGGTAGAGCAGCATGTACCTCGCGTTCCGCCCACAGGTAGTGAATGCGTTGTATCAGCAGCTTGTTGACGTAGTTTGAATGAGTCAAGGATATAAGGCGCGTTCGTAGCCTCCCATTCTGTGTCGGCTTTGTGGCGCAGTGGGTAGAGCAGCATGTACCTCGCGTTCCGCCCACAGGTAGTGAATGCGTTGTATCAGCAGCTTGTTGACGTAGTTTGAATGAGTCAAGGATATAAGGCGCGTTCGTAGCCTCCCATTCTGTGTCGGCTTTGTGGCGCAGTGGGTAGAGCACCCTGTACCTTGCTTTCCGCCCGCAGGGTCGTGGGATCGAAACCAGGCGCCGATAAGTATTATTTTCTTATATAGTGTAGGGGGAGTGGTGCGGACCTGTTGTTGAGAGCGAGGAGGGTAGCGTGATGCGGGAGAGGAGGAATGGGGGAGAGGGCGCGCCTGCGCGCTGAGCTGTTGCGGACGGACGGCGGACGCTACATGTGAGTTAAAGAAATGCTCTGCATTTAATATTTCCAGCATTCCATACGTGTTTTGAGTTAAAGAAACGCATTTCCTGGCTGGAACGGAGCTTAGGTAGGTGGCCAAAGGTATGAAATTCTAGAGTTGCATTTTGTCTTAATGGAAGGTTCTGGTGCGGAGAGACGTGTTGTTTTTAGGCGCGAAGCCGCTTAGTGGCTGAGGCTGTTGGCGTCGCCTGTCATCGTCGTAATCGTCGCATGTAGTCACGGTGCTAAAGCACCGGGACACTCGTTTACGCCTCGCTTTGAAACGCTGCGTAACGCGTACTAAAAAAAACAACAAAAAAAAAAACACCGAGACACTCGTTTACGCCTCGCTTTGAAAGGCTGCGTAACGCGTACTAAAACAAAACAAAAAAAACACCGAGACACTCGTTTACGCCTCGCGCTAGAGAGCTTCGTGCTTCAATGACACGAGCCTTTTACAGCAGAGCTGTACACCTTACCCCCCCTTCCCCAACGGTTTCATCTCCGTTGGCAAAAACGCCAAGGCGCCACTTATACACTGCATGCTTCTCCCTTCCTCAGGTTTCACGTTAGTGGAGATGCCCCGGGATATTCTTTTTTTTTTCGTTAAAGGGCATGTCGTACACATGTTCCTTCGTCCGTGCGAGCCCTCATCCTGCCATTGTGCTCTGGATCTCATCCGTTCATGCGACGCATTGTTTTTATATGCGAAGCTTATTCACGCACACTTTCATACAGTAATCCCTCGTCATAACGAAGTCAGCGGGACGGCGAAAATTTTCGTTATAAGTGGTATTTCGATATAAGCAACCACACAAGAAAATCTAAATAAGCTGAGCTTTAATTGCGCCACAACTGCGAGGAACCAAAACACAGTGTATTCCCTGAAGCAAATCTTTATTCAGGTGTTGTAAAGGCCGTGAGCTTTGGCTGTTTCAAGTTCTTGCCGGGTACAAGCAACCCCTGCTCTCATTTGACCATGAATTGCATGAGGCTGTGGTAGCCGCCCCATGCATCAAAAGTTATTTCGCAGCAGGCGTAAGCACTCCCGCAGTCTGCACCATAGTTGGCGCTTCACGTGGCTTCCTTCGTCCTCGTCGGGGCCGCCAACAACAGTGTCAATTGTCTCCACATCCGACGTTGGGGCGACCAGAGGAGCCGCAGCGTCAGCCAACGCAAATGTCTCGAAGTCACCCTCTACCTCTTGGCCAGTAATTTTATGAACAGCCTCATGCAGATCGCTGCAAGTCCAGTCCTCATTAAGCTGGTTATTGTCAGGGTCGCTGACAAGGGTGCGGGAAAAGCCCGCGTGCCAAAAGCAGTTGGCTACCTTCGAAGGTGCAAGTTCTTTCCATGAAATGTTTAGCAAATCGATGCAAATCGATGTTGTATCTCTTGCTGGCGTCATACGCTGTGAGCATGCGCCTCAAAAGAGCCTTGCGGTACAGCTCCTGGGTGGTTTAAATGACGCCCCTGATCCATCGGTTGCAGTATTGCGGTTGTGTTTGCAGGGAAAAATTCAGAAGCGATCGCCGTGAGGTTGTCGATCTTCCCGTGGCTCTGGCAATTGTCAGTTTTGAAAACCACTTGCAGATTCCTTGCGTCGAACCGTCTGTCCACATAAGACGGTTGTGTGGGTACACAGCGCAAGCATGCAGACGAGATCATTGTGGGTACACAGCGCCATACTGAACACCGACTGGTATTGCACTAGGGACTGTGCGGGATGACTGGGCAATTCTTCCCCGAGGTGTGCAGCCGCAAAGTTTGCAAATCAAGTGTTTTTCGGCGCCCCCTTGTCGACGACACTGCTAATTCTGCGGTTCGAGTGTCGGTGTTCGCGCACCGTCAGGTCAACGACATTCACCAGCGTCTAGGAACAAAATTCAGTGACCCTACCCCGCACTTCGACTATTTGTCTTAAGTCGGATGGCGCGAATCGAGCATGACCGGCTCGAAACATTCGCCGGGGAAGCAGCAACTTCCCTTGACCCGCCATTTCACAGCCTGACTCGCCGCTGGGTCGCCGGCGCTCGGCGACGCCCACGCTCGCTATTTCGCTCTAAGCGGGTCAAGATCTTAGTGCGCTTCGAGTAAAGCGGCTTAAAATGCATGCGTTTGGGTTCGGGCCACAAGAAATTTCGAATAAAGCGATATTTCGAGTGAAGCGATTTTGTTATAACGAGGGATTACTGTACTAACATATGCTAGAGGAGCTCATTGCAGTGTATACGTGAGCTGCATTTCTGTAAGCATGGTATCGTGCGACCGCGGGGATGGGTTTCAGTCCCGCTTTGCATGTGATTTTGCTTTGCATGCGGCTGCAAAAGCTCTGGCATTGTTGTCACATGGCGACTTGAAGTTCCTCTGCAAACCCAAGGCACTAAGCGCACACATGAAAGGCCAACCAGAAAAAAATATTTCCTGTTCTGTTGCTGTCATTGTCTGCACTGTAACTTTATGTGCTGTTCGGCTTATGCAGTTCATAGCAATAACTTTCATTGATCGTAGAGATTGGTAAGAATAATCGTCATCGGCTTCATTGTCATTGTCGTCTTCGTCTGCACACCGTCTTCACTTCCGTCGTCGTCATCGACAAGCATAAAGTTTCCGCCAGTTGCCTTGCTTGCTTTTAAGAACGGTGGCGTTGTAGTCGCCCAGCCCACCTGCCGCCTTTAAAAACAGCCGTGGGTGGAGTTTCAGCAAAATTCCACAGGCCTCGCTCTAACGCTCATGCTCTAAACAACATCGCTGCTTTCAGCTAAGCATGATTTACTTACACGCAGCATTTGGTTGCGTCTATACTAGTACGGCAGAACAGTCTTAGTTCCCCCCGACGACTTGCAACGGCGCCTCGCTCCCTGTCAAGTTGCTTAATGCAGCGTTTAGCCCAGGAAACCATTCCTAATTGCACGTGCGTGTGTGCGTGTGTGTGTGTGTGTGCGTGTGTGTGTGTGTGTGTGTGTGTGTGTGTGTGTGTGTGTGTGTGTTGTGTGTGGTGGGTGTGCGTGCGTGGTGTGGTGTGTGCTGGTGTCGTGTGTGGTCGTGCTCGTGCTGGTGGTGGTGTGTGTGTGTGTGTGTGGTGTGTTGTGTGGTGTGTGTGTGTGTGTGTGTGTGTGTGTGTGTTTTCTGCTTTTCGTCGTATTGAGGCATTTGTGTCCATTGCCTTTGCGCTGCAGTTCGTACTGCGTCCGCAGCAATCTGCCCTTTTGTAATACAAAAGCAGTGTACGCTACGTCGGCCGGTTTTGCGCGAATGGTTCGAAGTGTGATTCTTGGAGCCTCCCGTATTTTCCAGTTTATAACTCGCTCGCACAAAGTTTAATGCGCTATATAGAGGGACGGGGCGACGCTGGAATGCGGCGGCCTGTTGTTAGGCCTAACGTCACACCCTTGAGGTCTACCGTCAATGACTGGGGCCCGCAGGCCGACGTACGATGCTTTTCACGTTGTCTGGCACGTCGTGCGCTTCATCTTTAATGTTGCCTAACGTTAGGCCTAAGCGTAAGAAGTTAAAGGGACCCTGCAACACTTTCTTCAACTTTTTTTTTGAAATCTTAAATGGTTCAAGAACGTACACGAGTACGGATTCCTGCAGGCGAGTTGGTGTTGCACTGGTTGTATGGGTTGACGATGTTCTGCAATGCAGAAAGTTGTCAACCATGCAACCAGTACTTATATTAGCGGGTCGCAAAGTGCCTGAGCGAAAAATAACTGCTCTATGCCCATTAGATAACTTATACACTTGCTCGAAAGATGTTTCTCTTTCCTGGTCTCGTCGTTATTCGACCGCTTGAATGACGTCATTACAGAGGTGTAGCAACTATTGGCCAGCCTCCTTTCAGCTTGTAGCAATGAACGCATTCGACGCCACTTCAAAAAGAAAGTCACAAAAGCAAAGCAGAAAGGCAAGGCGGTACCTGCTGCGGCGAGCAAATCACGCAGTGCGGCTCCTTGCTGCCGATAACTATTGCTTGCACAGCGTTTACAGACGCGAAGGAAAGAGTGGAAGCGTTTATCGGAAGGGTTGTAGAGCCCCTTTAAGGGCGAAACACACAAACGGAAAAGGACGCGCCTGCGCACGTCTTTCCATCTCCGAAAACCATTCCCGGATCGCCCGAGGCACAAGTGTCTGCCGCTTTAGGTCCAATGGAGAGTCTTAGCACTCCATGTGCTCCGTATGTTCCATGTTGAACGTGTTGACCGGGACGGACTGCGCATGCGCGCGCGGACACGGCCAGGAGGGCGCCCCCACCGTAACGAATGCGCGGGCATGGCGAGGGCCGGCCCGCGGAACTAATCCACCCTAGAGAAACGAGTGCCCAAGGGCCCTGGTCCCGGTCAACACGGGATGAACGGAGCATACGGAGTGCTAAAACTCTCTAACGTCACGCTTTGAGTTGTAACGTCGTCAACCGGTACACTCACTGCAAAAAAAAAGTGTCCTATGTACGCAATGTACGTCAAGCCACTGGGGCCGGTTGAGGTCGCGAGTCCCCAAAGGGAAACATTACTGCCTGATCTCTGGGGCGTCCACTCTAGGGTTTCGGCTGTTATTCTAGGAAAGTGATGCATACGCGCAGGGAACCACACCCTCAGTGGGATGCTGGACAGTGCCTTGCAAACTAGCGTGCCTCCTGCTTTTGTGCGATATTCTGTGGTTGCGGCAGCCGCACAGCGTGCCATTTGCTAAGGTACGTCCTCAGTTGCGGCGCCGCGCGCAGCCCAGAAACGCCGCCGCTTTTCGACGGCCACACTCATGGAGGAAAGAATACTTTCCTCCATGGCCACACTACGGAGCGCCGCGCGCAAAAGCAGCAGCGACGGCGGTGCAAACCGGTCCTCGCCCTCTCCGACGGGGGAGCAGGGAAGAACGGATCTGCGGCGCTCGCTGGCTTTCCGCGCTGGCCAAGCTCCCCGAGAAGAGCACTAACCTCGCAGCTCACGTGACCCGGGCGCTGATTGGCTCGTTGAGTTCGGCGCAAAGCGCCTTGCCGCAAGAATGGGTCCGAGGTCTATCCTTGCGCGACAGAGGAATCTTGCCGCAAAAGGGAGTTTCGCGGCGCGCGTTTTTGCGCGCGCGCGGCGCCGCAAGTGAGGACGTACCTTTACTCTCTGCCTTTTCTTTCTTTTGGCTGCATAGCTTCATCGCCCCATTTTGAGACCTCGCGGCCGTGTCATCAACGAAACGTTGCCCTCTGTGCGTCCCACTGGGCATCTACGCGTACTCTCACCGTTTCTCATCGGTTTCAGGGAGGGTGAACAAGCTCTACGTTTTAAATCAGTGTAACTGTGCGGGTCTTTGTTATTTGGGTCAACATAGCGGTGAGCTACACGAGGTCTGTGGCGCAGCTGGAACCGTGACTGAGAAATTCGATGCAAAGCGCTGGACCTGTCCCGTATATGTTGTTTTTCCCGCCTTTTAATTGGAAAGATAGCGGCGTGTGCGCCGGTCGCTATCAGTCCATCAAGGGCAGCCAGCCACTTGAGCCAGCCTCACAAGCGGAATAACCCTCCCGTAATTCGTCGCAATTGCGCTTTTTTTTTTCGCGACCTCCTTTTCTGAGATATCTGTAACTACACGTGTCAGTTATGGGTGTAAAAAAATAAATATTGGGTCTGAAGCGTGAACCGCATGGCGCGTTTTTGCACGCGATTTGTGCGCTTCGGCGTTGCGCGTGCGATGTTTTCACGCCCGCGTCGACGATTCCGCGCGCGCGGCAGCTTCTGCCTCGCTCAGAAAGTGACACGCGTCGCGCGCGGGCGTGGGAGGAGCTGACGACTTACTTGCACCAATGGGAAGGCGCGCGCCTCATGGCGGCAGTTTCGAAGCGCTCGAGACAGCCGGTTGGCTCCGTCGAAGATGTTTAGGCTAAGCATCTCGGCAGGTGTATCATGGGCGCTTTCACAGGGTGCTCGGATGATGTTTTATAGTACCGTTTTCGCCCACATTATTAGCTCCGTTACCGCACGAGCAACTATCGCCTGTGCCCTGAGCGGCATTTTAGAGAGCGCTTACAAGCGGTCGCTAGAGCTCCCCACACAACTTAGCGGCCGAAGCCGCCCCCATGTTGCCGACGCCAGCCGGGCCGCGCACAGCGTGCGGTTGGTTCCGCGGCAGCGGCAGCGCGCCTTTGGCGGGCGCGGCGCCTTTTCGCGAGCAGAAAACGTTCCATGAGGTTCACGTTTAACGCGCCAAGGATACACGTGCATGGGAGGGTACACGTAGGTGCACAAGGATACACGTAGGGGAGGGAGGTGGTTTCGTCATCATCATCATTATCATCACCAGCCTATCTACGCCCACTGCAGGGCAAAGACCTCTCCCATTATTCTCCAATTACCTCGGTCCTGTGCCAACTGTGACCAATTTCTCCCCGCAAACTTCTTGACCTCATCTGCCCATCTAACTTTCTGCCGCCCCCTGCAGCGCTTGCCTTCTCTAGGGATCCACTCTGTTACCCTTAATGACCAGCGGTTATCTTGCCTTCGCATTACATGCCCTGCCCACGTCCATTTCTTCTTGTTAATTTCTACTAATGTGTCTTTAACACCAGTTTGCTCCGTGACCCACTCCGCTCTCTTCTTGTCCCTTAATGTTACACCTATCATTTTCCGCTCCATTGCCCGCTGAGAGGTTCTCAATTTAAGTTGAACCCTCTTAGTGAGCCTCCAAGTTTCTTAAAAGTTAAGTTCTCCAAGTTAAACCAAGGAGGTGGTTTAATTTTGGCCAACTGGGGATCTTTAACGAAGTACCTTGGCGTAAGTTGGGGCTCCTGGATATAAACAAGCATCTGAGCGGTATCCCAACCCAGAAACTTCCGATATCGGGTTCGATGCCCTATCAATTGAGCCAGAGGATCAATTGAATGGCTCCCAATTTTCTTGTGTGCTTTGTCTATGGAAATATATCCTGCACTTCAATGCTAGCCTGTAATTCCCAAGTATATATATACAGGGTGTCCCACCTATCATGCACCAAGATTTAAAAAAAGAGAAATTGCGTAACTCGAAGAAAACCTAGTGCATAATGTTTGCAGTACTGTGAAGAAGCGGAGAGTAATTTTTTCGTTAATGAGACTTAATTAAATAATTGTAATTAATTATCTAACTCGAGAAATACTGTCCTAATCTCTAAAGTGTCAATGAGACACTTGTAGGTAACCACGAGGGGCATCTAACCACGCTATTTTCAGCGACGAACTAATTGCGTACTCATTTATTCTGACGGATAAAGGAAACCCGCGAAATATGAAAAATACCACGTGACGACGCTTACGCGCGCATTGTAAAGCAGCGTCCCCAAACAAAGCTAATTGAAAGCAACTGCTTCGCGTGTTACCCGCCCGAAGAGACAGCGCATCACCTTGATAATAGCATGAATGGAAGCAGCAGCAGCAGCAAGATTCGCGGGACGCGTGTGCAGATAAGGAACAAACTCGGTCGCGATTTCCTCTTTCTTTCTTTTGTCTATGTCATTCTGGCTAACTGAGAGGCAGCCTGTTTGAGGGCGTTGCTTTACGGTGCGCGCGGAGGCGCCGTCACGTGGTATTTTTCATATTTCGCGGGTTTCCTTTATCAGTCAGAATAAATGTGTACGCAATTAGTTCACCGCTGAAAATACCGCAGTTAGATGCCCCTCGTGGTTACCTACAAGTGCCTCATTGACACTTTAGTGATTAGGACAGTATTTCTCGAGTTAGATAATTAATTGCAATTAATCATTAAGTCTCATTAAAGAAAAAAAATACTATCCGCTTCTTCACAGTACTGCAAACATTATGCACCTGGTTTCTTTCGAGTTACGCCTGACTCTTTTTTTAAATCTTGGTGCAATATAATATATATATATATATATAATATATATATATATCTATATATAATATATATATATATATAATATATATATATAGATAGAGAGAGAGAGAGAGAGAGAGAGAGAATAAATCTTGACCGGTAAAACGCAGGGTTACGAATAAACGGGAGAAATACTAGCACCATTTGAAGTTTGCAGACCATATAGCCTCGCTCAATGATTGTGCAGAACTACAATCAGTAAGCTTTGCCGTGGGGCTTAAAATAACTACGAATAAATCTCAAGCAATGGTAAACATGCTGAATGCGCTCTCTTGAGCATAAGTAACGAAACGCTTGGAGGAGTGAAAGAGCACAGCTACCTTGGACACGTGGTCAGTGCTGATCCCAACCACGAGAGAGAAGTCCGGAGCAGAATAGAAATGGGGTGTGGCGCACTTGGCAAGCACTCACAAATGATCAAAATTAAGCTACTTGTATCCTTAAAACAAACAGTATATACAACGAATGCGTGCTGCCGGTGATGAGGTATGGAGCGGAATCTTGGCGCCTTTATAAAGAACTGGAAAGCTAACTTTGGTCGGGCTAACGGGCCATGGAGCAAACTCAGTAGAAGATACCATGGTTCGAATTAAGAAAACGAAATGGACTTGGGCTGACCATTTAGGGAGACGAACCGACATGGACCACGAGGGCACCGGAATGGATACGGCGAGAAGGGACCAGAAGAAGGGGAAGCCAATAAAGCGATGGAGAGATGAAATAAAAAAATTCGGAGGCAAAGAATGGACTCGGGTTGCACATGACAGGAGCGGTTGGAGGTCGATGGGAGAGGCCTATCCTGCTGTGGACCTGAGCAAGCTGCTGATGATGACTGTACATGTGTCGAACTTTCCCTGCGCGCTTTTCTGCGCACAATTGTCATTTTCTCTGCTTTCTTTTTTTAGCTCAGCGAACGTCGTCGGGGTAACCGCGCGCGCGCGTACAGTTTGACCGACACAACCGACCTCCAAAAACAGCACTGTTTGTTCTCTGGTTCTGCGTTGGGCTAATCCTGAGCGACAGCTGGCTTCATTAATCTCACTCGCCCTTTCAATGTCAAACCGAGAGCTCTCCCCTGCGATAATCCATACACTTATTCCAACGCGCTACTCGCAACAGCTGTGTCCAGGGGTTTTCTTTTTTTTTTCCTCGAAGCGCTTAAGTTCTTTCAATCATTCGTGTTGTGAGCAACAAACTTTGCGCCATTGTAGCCCCCGCTTCAAGGACGCGCAAAAGACCTTGAACGTAAAAAAAAAACAGCGCGATAGACAAGAATATAAAAGCAAGACTACTGCGTGTCTCTAGACTTGCTATGTCTCGTCTTTGGCGCTGTTTTTTAACACGGAAGTGTTTTATTCCAGGATGCACAAACATTTCGCTGACGTCATATCCGTCACAGAAGTGACGCCAGCACAACAAAGCAAGCGGCCCGTAAAGGGTGCACCCCTGCACACAGGGTCTTCTTGCGGGGAAGCAACCTTTAGTACTAAAGAGTACGTCATAAGGGTTGATTGTTTTCGGATTTTTTCTTTTTACACGAAAGTATTTAATGCCGCGATACCACAAGATTTCACTGACGTCATATCCGTCACGGAAATGACTCCAGTACACCTTTGCCGAGCGACCCGCGAGCAGGGCGTCGCTCGTCAAGCACACCCACAAAACAGCCGCCGACCCGCAAATTATGCTCAGCTGCAGATTTCGCTGCACATTTGCCCATCCCCACGGGGCGGAGGAAGCTGCAATTGCCCTGGCCACCACCCTCCACCCCACCCCTAGCCTCATATTAACGGATTCACAAACGGCCGTTAGAAATTTCTGCAGGGGCATCATTTCGCCCCTCGCCCACAAAATTCTCTGCTCCACCCCCCTCCTGACCGCACCATCTCCCTTTTGTGGACTCCTGGCCATTGGGCTTTGGCGGCGCGGAGAAGGCACACGGGCGGCCCGAGCTTTGATACACCGGACCCTCCAGAGCCCCCTCCTCGCTGCACATCCCCCTCCTCACCTAGAGCCACTGCTCACCTTCCGGAAATCACCCTCCATCACAGGCTTTCACTCACCACCCTTCCACCCCCTCATCCCTCGTTATCCCGGTGAATCATCCCTCTGGAGACAGATCCAAACCCATTCCCTCCCCACTCGATCTATCCCCCCACATATCGCCATCCCTCTTTCCCAACCCGCGTTGTCCACACTGCGGGACTACGAAGAACCCCCCACGCCACTGGCACGCGCCTGCCTGGCGTTTCTCCCTACCCAACCCCCCCTCCCGATCCTGGCTGTATGCCCTCGCGCGCTCGGACGCCCAGTCCCATGCGCCCTGGTCGACAGGGCTCGGGCCTATAGAGCTGCGCTTCCGCGGCTCACCGTCCGAATAACTAGACTGGCCAGAAAAAACGTGGTCCTTTCTCTTTTTCTTCTCTCCCCTCCATCTTCTCTCTTTCCAACGCCTCTCTCCCCTACAGGCTCCTCTCTTTTTTCCGATTCTCACTTTTCCATCCTTTATTCAAAAGCTTTAGGTTTTGCTGATTCTATGATCAGAGAACAACGATTTTTTTTCTGTTAAAATGATGTGCACCAACTGGCCAGCATTACCACTCTTTTGAGAAAGTGCCGCAGTGCGATTGCGTTTCAGTCATCTTCCACTTCATCTGCTGCCTTACAGCTGCACCCATCATCATTATGTCATACCTCATCTCTTCACCAACCACATCATCATTCCCGATGCTGGAGTTCTGAGGGCCGCCGCTCGGAATAAACGCGCTGTGCCGACTGTCTCTGAGGCGTTCCTTCTGTGTGACGGCTGTCCTTTACGCGACTTTCAATATTGACTGTTTTTAAGGAAAGCTTCCCTACTTTCGTCCAGCGGTTTCCCCGCGGATGCGCAAGTTCACCTTTTGACCGCAGACACACACCCCCTGCGACACACCCCTCGAAGCGCATCGCGTGATTCGCCGGGCCAGGTTTCGGCGCTGCCCAAAGACCCCGTTTTCTGTCTTTCTGCTCAACCATGGGCGGTTGCGACGATCAGCGGATCGGCAGCCGACCACACCCTGCAGCTTTCCACGCGTGCGCTGCTGGGTCGTTTCGGGCTACGTGACTCGTCTTGCGCCGCGTTAGCCGCGAAAGAGGAACGGCGCGTTAGCCGTGAATGAAAGCGAGGCCCGGGCCTCCTCCTGTGAGCGTTGCACGGGACCGAACGGCTTGGAGCCGTGGTCGGCAATACAGCTACGTCAAAGGTTAAGCAAACGAAGCTGAGACTCAACCAGAGTAGGTCAAGCTTTTGCTTTGTATATCCAAGGTTAGCTGAGCTAACCCGCAGCCATTTTTTTGCACTTTCGCGAAGCGCCATGCTACTCCCGCGTAGTACAAGGCAGTCCGTGTCATTATTTTGCCGAATTGCTACAAGCGCTATTTCGCATACACCTTGTAAGTGTATACAAGAAAAAGAGGATAATAGGATGGCCGCCCTTTTCGTACTTCTTGTAGTTTAGCCATGACCGATATACCGAATAATTGTCGTCGATTATTAGCATAACCGAACCGAAAGCTTCTTTCAAGCGCCCAAAGATGTGCCATGCTGAGTAACAATGTACTGCTTGCCTATCTCGCGAGGTATGGGAGTTGTTTCGATTCGGTTGTTCTGCTAATCGCTTACGTACTGGCGCAACATGGAAAAAAATAAATGCCAACACGAACACACACAATTATCAGTGCCCATTTCGTTTCGCAACAGTTCAGAAGGAAGCATTCGAAAGCAGGTGACGGATGCGTATATGCATAAACACGTAAACAGCTGCTGATCGGTTTCGACCCGCTGCGTACTTTGACGAGGAGCAGACGGCGCGATTCGGTTGGATAACCGCTGTCCTCGCCTCGAGCGAGGACAGTGACACTCCAGTCAATTGTATCCCACGGCCATTTCGCTAACCGTTTTTATAAACTACTCGAGCACGTCGCACAAAAGTACATCTGTCAGTGCGGCTCTAAGAACCGGACTTAAAAAAAAATAGCCCAATACAATTCTAAGCCTAGTTTTCACAAGCAAAATAAAAGGCTATGCACGCAGTGTTTTGCGGAAGTATGCCTTTGCTTGAAATTTCTCAGCTTGCTGTATACGCCTCGCGCGCTGCCTGTAGGGTCGCCACTGAAATCCCCCTAGCGGCCCGTTTCGAAATCAGCAGCGGGAGAGTATACGGCCCGCTCCCCACGGTCGCCGCTGCTTTTGCGACACACTCACGTCTGAGATATGTCGCTTTCTATGCTTTGGAAAGACATGCTTACCTGGAACAGTCACTCTGTTCGCAAATGTGGTGTGTTCACGAGAGTGGAAATGTTTCTGACGCTATCTTAGCGTGGTACATTTGGTCTGTATAAGCGCCAGGTGTGGTGCACTGGCCGGCGTCGCAAAACCGGCATATGCATGGAGCTGATTGTAGTTCTGCTGCCTTGAAATTTACTTTTAGTGCCTCCGTAAGCAGCGTTTCCACAGATGGTTGTGCTACGGCTATACACTACGATGTATACACTACGGTGTTAACCGGTTTGGTGCGCTTACATAATCTAGCGGAGCACTCATACCTGACAGCACGCTAGATACGCTTGTCAATATCATACCTGGATTTTGGTCACTACCCTTGACAAGCTGGTGTGCCATAAATTGCACGAACATTCTACGAAAGAAGTACGATGGATAATGCAAAATTATACTCGGGGATCATAACACGAAAAAAAAAACTGTGGTTGATTCCTCTGTCATAGGAATCAGTAAAACACGAAAGTGAAATGTGCAGCGAAATCTCCGGCTGAGCATGATTTGCAGGTCGGCGGCTGTCTTGTGGGTGTGCTTGGCCAGTCCTGCTGGCGGGTCGCTTCGGCAAAGGTGTACTGGCGTCATTTTCGTGACGGATATGACGTCAGTGAAATCTTGGTGTATCCCGGCATAAAACACTTTCGTATTAAAATATAAAACCCGAAAACGAACAACCCTGGGTATAACCAGAGTCCTTCAATGCTGTAAAGCATTGAAGGACTCTGGTATAACGTACTCTTTAGTACTAAAGGTTGCTTCCCCGCACGAAAACCTTGTGTGCAGGGGTGCACCCTTTACAGGCCGCTTGCTTCGTTGTACTGGCGTCACTTCCGTGACGAATATGACGTAAGTAAAATCTTCTTGAATCCCGGAATAAAACACTTTCGTGTTAAAAAATGGCCGCGTATCTGCTCACTTTGCTGCAAATGTCGACAAAAGACGATAGTCGCGTGGCGCCCATGTCAAGTAAATTCCTCCTTTCTGTTTCCCGCTCACCTCTCACGCTGTTCCACTCCTGTCTCGCACCTCCAAGCATAAACGCGCTGGAGTTTTTCTCGAGTCAATTTACATTTACAGCTTTCCACTGCTCCACGCGGGTGCATCGATGCCAGCGTTGCCGTACGGCGGAGACGCGCGGGAATCGAGGCACCCTACTTACTCCGCGGGCGTTCCAAGCGGAACGCACGTTTAGCTTGAGCTAAAAGGAAACGCCCAGACAGCCCAGCAGGCGCAGCATCGGTGGCGAGACTGAGGGAAGAAGCGCCCTGGAAGCAAAAACGCTTGCTTGTCGGGTGGTTCGCTTGCTCTAAAGCCCAGTCTCAGACGGCCCAGCTGGTGCCGAGTGGCCAAGCGCAGGCAGAGCAGCCGTTCCACTTTTGCTTTGTCATGTGATACGGTAGCGGCGAGGCTTCGAGCGAGCGAAGCGACAAACACGGAGAAGCTTGCGCGCCAACTACTGAACGTCGCTTGCGCCGCATGAAATAACCTTGAAATATTCACCGTAGTAGAGCTGTCGCTCTAAAAAACGTAACCTGTTCTGCCTCCGACAATGTTTGGTTTTCGTCCGCTCATGTTAGCGCGCAAGACAAACTGCTTCAACTCGACGGAAATTTCTGTCCTCACACAAATCTTTCCCTACAACGTGTCAGTATTACGGGAGTTAACCACACCATAAGACGCCAACGTGGACACCAAGCGTGTCGCTACGGCGCTGAAACCCCGGCAAGTAAGGTATACCGTAGGCAACAGCGTACCCCAAATTTCGAAAGAGTTTGCGGTGTCCTTTGGAGAGGTCACTACGGGTTCGACTCACCGACAAAGCGGTGACAGGCTCCGTAGCGCCAGGACGAACAAGAGCCTTTATTGGCCGAGTAGTACAGTGCCTAATGATCGCAACAACTAGGCCAAGAACTGCTTTACTTACGCGCGCCTCAGTGACCGGCTTCAGAAGAGCCGTGGTGGCCGAGGCTTACACGTGGGCTGTGAGCGAGGTAGGACTAAGGCGCCTAACCTCGGCGTCCGGTCACGAGGCAAATGGCCCCGTAGAGGCCACAAGCCCACGATGATAGCAACGAACACAAACCGCGACAGAGTTTACGTAGCACCCACTACGAGAGACACGCACCCTCATCGCAACCAAGAGAGCTATCAAGCCCTCACCAGTTCTCTCCCAAATTAGGTACCAGAAATCCAAAGATTTTTGGTACACCTACGCAAAGAAAGATACTTCGGCTGGACATGCAGTGCTGCAAACTGAGAACCGGTGGACCGCTCTAGGGTTACGGAGTAGCTACCGAGAGACGGCACTATATAGGGTAAGACCGATAACTGGACGAAGGGATGAGATGAGGAAATGTTCGAGCTAAGATTGTAATTAGACGACGCTGGGTAGGAGTAATTGGAAGTCGATGGGAGAAGAATTAATCCTGCAAATAGGGTAATGATAACGACACCTACGCAGCTAGATACCCATGAAGGCCAGTTAGGCTCGTTGCCGTTATTGAGGAGGTATTGCGAGATCGAACCGTTGCGACACTGAATACACAGCGCTTCGTGGAAGTAGAGCAAGCGGTAATAGCACTATCTATCACGTCAACCGCGAAAAGAGAGCACTTGGCTGTGGTATATCCGACTCACAGGCCGCCGGTCGCAGCTTCAGAAACTGCCGCTGTTTAAAATCGCCCATCAACCAGTGATCAAATGCTCACTCGGTCAACCCTCCATAACCTCTGTAATCTAAACCGGGGGAACAGCGAGGGAACATGGAACAGGGAAACTGCGGCACCTGTAAAGGGTGCACCACCGCAGATAGGGTATTATCCCTTTCAGTCGCCGTGTCTCCATATGGAGACGCGACTTTCTTCGTCGTTTTCCTCGTGAAAACAGAGTTCATGCTGCAGAGCGGTGGGGCTGATGTTCGAAACCTACGGAAGTGAAAGGTAGCATCATGTGATGTGGAATGGCGGAACCGCACTCATAAACATCGTTTCAAAATGGACGTTACCATGTTTTGTGGGAGCTCCGGTGTGTTGCCGTCCTAAGTTCTCTTTTACTGCGGCGTAAATAATTTATAAAGGCTAAAAAAACCTCTTTCATGCGGAGAAATTATTTCACCTCCTTGTTTGTAAACTGCCTCAGGATATTTATTATTTTTGTAGGGAAAAGCAGGATTGAGTAATGGTGTCTCCGTATGAGGACGCGACGCCATTTGCGTAATAAGTATGCTAGAGAGACTGAACTTTTTTTTTCTTACATCTAGACACTTGACACTGCTAAACCTCCAAGTATAAAATTTTTATGGAGTGAATTTAATAATTTGTGACTGAAAAGGCTAATCCGAAGCTATTATCAGTGCCTCTCCACCGCAAGCTGACGCTGACCGACCAGTGCACAGTCGAACAGTTCTCTATAGTTCCAGTCCCCCATCATGAGGTACAGGACCAGAGTTTAAGCCACCGCTCTCTCCATCGGCCTCACAAAAACTAACCGAATCGTCGACCTTTAAGTGGTGCCTACTGCAGACAAACACATACCCTCAGCTCACCCTACGTCATGCTATAAATCCCGGGCCATCTCCACTAACGTGAAACCTGGGGAGGGGCAAAGTATGCAGTTTATAAGTGTATTCTTGGCGCCTTGGCGTTTTTGCCAATCGAGATGAAACCGTTGGGGGTGCAGGTATACAGCTTTGCTGTAAAAGTCCCGTGTCTTTGACGCACGAAGCTCTCTGATGATGATGATGATGAAAAACTTTATTATTGCCGTCTCTGTTAAGACGGAGTCACTGCTAGGGAGTGGCAGTGTCCTCGTCCCTACAGACGGCGGTCAGGAACCCATGGGCCCTGGCGGCGTCTTTCGCCAGCTGGACGACTGCTGTTTGGACGTCGGGTTGGGAGCTAAGCAGCGCGGCCTCGCATTGCTCGTGTCTTGTAATGCGTACACCTGGTGTGGGTGCCTCTGGTTTACTGGGACACGCCCAAAACATATGTTGGAGCGTGGCTCTCTCGCGCAAGGCGTAAACGGGTTTCCCGGCGTTTTAGTGCCGTGACTACATGAGACGACGATTACGACGACGACGACAGGAGACGCCAACAGCCCCAGCCCCTAAGGGGCTTCGCCTTTAATACGTGCGATCTAACCTTCAAGCAAACGACCACTATGCGACCGAGAAAGAAGGCTACCCTGTATGACGTCACATGGCCCTGTGGGAGACTAAGCGGTCCGTGCTACCCCAATCCAACGACCGAACAGTCCAGCTCAGCCCTGGAAGATCAGTCCGGACTTGTCAAGTCAGCCATGAGAGATGGCCAAAGATATATACAGGGGACTGTGAATGAAGGCCTCCCTCACTTCGGAAGCAAAGATCTACCTTCAACCAAGAATACAGCTTCTGTACAACAACTACAGACACTGACATTTTTTTTATTTCACAGCCTGGCGGTGCTGCACGACACTGTGTAAAACACATTCCCTTATTTTATATTGCGCTTCCCACACCTGGGCCCCTCGCCTCTTTCGATCTTTGGGGCGTGGGCACTGTCGGGGCCCTCTCGCCGTATCCGATTCTTTGGCACCGGTAATACGAACCATAAGAGGGCCCAATTGACCGCTGATTTGTAGACAATTGCCTACACGTCTACTGTCTCTTGGGTAGATTTGTCGTCATGACGATGTAGGGGCGTGCGTGCGTACAGAAAAAAAAAACAAGTTCCGAGCTCCCCAGCTGGGCACGCGCCGAATTGTTCGATAGAAATACGCGCATAGGACGTGAACGGCTGCGTCCAAACGAGGTTCAAAGCGGACGTACGCGCCGTTTCCCGTCAACCAACAAAGTAACGGCGCTGTTGACCCGGTGGATCATTGCTCGCTATACGACCTCGGTTGTCAAGTGCACGTCTGTCAAGTGCAGCGTGCAAAGCGGGAGAGCTTTTCCGATGTTCCACGGCGCACCGTGCACACAATGAGGGCATCTGCTCTCTCTCTCTTCCTCTCTCTCTCTCTCTCTGTATGTGGGACACGATGTACCGGACTCATGTCCTTACAGAAGTATTATCGCTGGAACGGGAGGGAGTTCACACGTTTGGTATAGTAGAGACCCTGACCGATCGCATGTCACTGTCACTGTCGCGCTCACTGACAACGGAGGAAAGCAAAAACTGCCCCATTGCCTGGATAATATGGTGCGCTGTTTGTTAAGGACGCCGGAGTATATAGCAGGGGGGAACACTGTTGCATTCCACGACGTGTTTTTTTTGTTTTTTTTTTTTACACACGCGCGAGGATGTGAAAAAAAATTTAAAGAAATTCATCAGCCGCTCCATCCTGTGAAGGTGTATAGTTGTCCAGCGAAGCTGTATTGGTGGCACGATGGCACGACAGTACGACTAAACTTACATCACATTTTAGGTGATTTTTTTTTTTTTCTGGCCGCAGCGTCGTCGTCGCCGCCGTCTCGAGGCCGTCTCTCGCACTCGTCGTCGCGGACCCCGTTCTTCCTTTCTCTTCGTGGCTTGGCGCTATTCCCACGGCTGTTTCTTTCGCGCATGCGCACTCCATGCCTCGAAGGGTTTTCTCCTCGCAGACGCGAAGACGGTTTACCGTAGCCTTATACAGCTTCGCTCTAAAAATTGAGCATTGCGCCTTGCCAATTCAGCCATTTCCACAGGAGAATGGACGTTTTCAGGAATGTATCGGGATCTGTAAAATCCAAGCGGTGCGAATAGCCTCCGCTGCTTTCGACGGAGAGCAAACTTCTCCGTGCGTTGTTTCAGAATTACGAGTTACGCTATTTCGGGAGCTTATAAGAGTCAATTTAGGCCGGCCAAAATTAGCGGAAGTAGCGTAGTGTTAGGTTTGCGCCGTTCCAGTTAAGGCCGCTTTTCTGATGGAGGCGAAAAGCAAAAACGCCCGTGTGTACGAGATTTCGGTGCAGGTTAAAGATCCCCAGGTGGTCAAATTACTCCGGAGCCCTCCACTACGGCGCGCCTCATCGCCTGCGTTGCGTCGGCGCGTTAAACTCTACACTCAATCAATCAATCAATCAATCAATCAAATCAATCAATCAATCAAAATCAATAAATAAAATAACTCACTGACTCACTGGGCTCCATTCCTGCCACTAAAGGCATTTCTTCTCCGAAAGAAAAATGCAAGGAATAATTCGAAAGCTTTCAAATTTCCCGCTACAGGGGTGTAGTGTGGACATTACTGACATAAAACGGGACAGCCCTAAGCGCATGGTTGGCATTGTGTCAACTGCACGTTGGCCTTCAAGAAACTAGTATTTTGTCTGCATGGGACCTCTAATGAAGGCCAGCCAACAGCTTGCGGGTCCTTTTTAAGTGCAGATCAGTTTATGGGCTCGCCTTGTCGTCTTAGGTCGCTAACGGTCGATGCGACTGCCGGAATCAGGCGGCGCAACGAGATAAGGGACACAAGTAGGGCCTTCTGTACCGGGGTCAGGGAGTCACGCTGAGGCTTCGAAAACCACGCGGTTTAAATATTCGTAAGCGTTGAAACCTCTTGAACTCCCTGCACTTGTCACATGTGTCCGTTATTTAGCGCAGACAAAACTGCAGGCACATTTCAGGCAAAATCTGTACAAATAGCCGGCAGCCCCCGCGTTCATTTAGTTATGAACGCTCGTTGGGTTGGTTTTTACGATAGTTAGCCAAAAAAGCGGCCGCGAAAGAAAGGAATGGCGCGTTCGAAATGACGCAGAAAGGCTCCAGCATAAAAAATTAAAGCAAGCGCACAAAGAACACAACTCCCGCTGGCGCAGTTCAGGCAGGGGGCGCCCGAGCATTGCGAAGGCGGGAAATTTGAAATGCAGCAGTGAGCGGATAACGGCGCTGCGGCCCACTATGGCTAATCACTGCTCTGCACTTTCACATTGAGTGCAACGGCTTTAATTTTTTGTTTATTTCTTTTTATGTCGGCTGTTCTCAGATGGTGTATGCAATGTACAAATAAGCGGAGCAGCCATGCGATCGTTTTTACGGGCTGGGAAGGGACCGAGAGGATCTGGTCACCGCGAGAGTGGGTTCAGAAGCGATCTTTGTGTGAAAAACGTTTTTCTTTTTCTTTTTTTTCACCCGCTTTTTCGAGGAAGCGAGCGCGGTGCCACCATAAGGCACGCGAAGCGCAGGCGCGTTCTGGTCGGTCGGGTACGTAGCGGTCATCTTACTGGGGAAGGTTCGGGCGAGTTGGTACATCGTACTGAACGTTCACTGCACGCTCTGTACGAAGGCGACGGAAAGAACACGGTAGAAGAAATTGCGGATACCGGCGAATATTAAAGACGATAGTCTTTCTTGGGCTACTTAAACGCATAAATTTTGGTCTGTCTGTATGTCTGTCCGTCTGTCTGTCTGTCTGTGATTCGATTCAGCCACCCGGCCAAAGTGAAACAGAAGCTGCGCAATAGTCTTATACACCCACAGCCAAATATGAACGTCCAAGTCCGGTGGCAATGTTCATGCTTGTCAACATTGTTGAACAGGAGCAAGACGTTACGCAGATATGAGGCATAAAATAAA
The DNA here is from genome assembly GCA_013339765.2 of Haemaphysalis longicornis. NCBI lineage: Eukaryota > Metazoa > Arthropoda > Arachnida > Ixodida > Ixodidae > Haemaphysalis > Haemaphysalis longicornis. The sequence goes on along the minus strand of CM023452.1, from coordinate 46,412,819 downwards.
TACGGGAGTGGTATTTACAGTGTTCCTTTATAAAAAAAATCATAGATGCTTGATCTCTGCGAAGTGAAATACTACATCCACTGCAGAAAAAAAAAAAATTCCCTCTGTCGCCTGCTGTCGCCCGCGCCACTATAGCTCCTGGCGGCGTTTTAAGAGATCAAGCGGCAACAGTTACGAAAGGTTCCACTAGATAGCTTCCACGTTCCGCTTGGAACGCACGTGGATTAAGGAAATGTGGTTCTATAAAAGTTGAAGTAGGGTGCCTCCATTCACGCTCGCCTCCGCTTTACGGCAGCGCTGGCATCGAGGCACGTACCCCGCCTGGAACAGTCGAACGCGGTAAATTTAAATTTACTTGAGCAAACCTCTAGCGTTTTTACCTCGGGAGGAGCGCGAGAGGACAGGAGCAGCATGAGGGGTGAGCGTAAAAGCAAAGGGAGACATTTACGTGGCTAATGTCGACGGAAGACTGTCGTCTTTCGGCGACATTTGCAACGATAGGAGCAGATACGCGGTCAACGTTTGTGTCAGCACGCCCTCCCTTCTGGCTCACTGAGAAAAAATTGCACTTTTTAACCCATGGTGATGCATTGTTTTGACTGTACATTTCGGACATGTGTCCCAGAAGTGTCATGTGACGGAAGGGGTGGGGTGACTTGGAGATGCGGTGGTTGTATAGAAGCGCGCAGTCATGGGCACGTAACCGAAAAAAAAGTAGCAGTGTTACACTTACAGTTTTCAAAAGTAACTAGTTACAGTTTCTGTAAAAAAAGTACGTGGTTACTTTTCCGTTACTGTATGAAGCTAATTGCTACATAACAAGATTTAGCTTAATAATAGAAACGTACGGAGGCATGGGGGCCTAGGCAGCGGTTGCACTTGCTCTGTGTCGACAGAAATGGCTGCCAAACGGTCAGAAAAAGTACGAACACGGAGGCTGAACTTATACTATACGAGCTTGAGGACGAAACAGACGAAACAGTCAATTTCGACTAAATTTATCTTCACCTACAGTGTCGTCGCGTGACCGCCTTGCATATCGAGGGAGAAGGGGAAAAAGGGGATGGCGGTGGTGGATCGCCGGAAGGCCTTTGGAGGAAAAGGGAAACGGGTGTGGGAGTACTTCGGTTGTCGAGGTGTTTTTGAACGAAACTAAAAAAAAGCGCTGCGTTGACATTTTATTTCGTACTTGTCGTCGGAGACGGAGCTATTGCCGAAGCGACGTTTGTCCGTACGCCCTCGGAGTCGTTCTCCCGCCCCAACCCCCAGCCACCCCCAACCCCGAAATGAGTCAAGGTTATTTCCAAAGGGAATAGAAACTGAACTGGACGCTTTACTGTTTTTTACTGCGCCCCCTGTCCTCAGAAAGGCGAACTATGCCGCCTCGACCGGGAAACACTGTTCTCCCAATCCATGGAGCCTTTCCAGCAACCACATCACCGATCCCAGAAGTCCGCTCCCTTCGTTTGCTTTGAGGCGTAGGCCGAACAAAGCTCGCCCAAGTATTCTTTGCGCCCAACATTCACAAACAGATGTAGCTACAGTATTCGTTTCTGCCCCAGCTCTGGAAACGAAGTCGCGAGGCTCTCCAAGAATATTTCCTCGTGCAGCGGCAGTGTGGTCAGGCGTCTGCCGGCCAAGATGCTGGGTGGTGTGTTGGGGTCGTCGTATGTGTGAAGGGGCGTGGAATTTATTACTTCCTCGACCTCGTTCGGGCACTGTTGACAGCTCGACGAAGCCTCTAGACCAGGGGTTCCAAACACGTTGTCCCAAACACGGCCAGGGGTCTCAAAAGCGCACAATGGTTGCAAGCAACTGCGGCTTGTGAATCGAACCCTCTACAGTGCGCACAGGGCTGGACGAGCGCGGGGACGCCGAGAGACTCCCCGCGGCGTTTTACGACCCTGCAAGCGGGGCTGCACGTCGCTATAATGAGAATGCGAGACATTAACTGGAGTTTTCCAGGCTTCCGCGAAAGTCCAAAGGATTCAGTACGTTGTGCTGTGTTTGTAGATGTTTCTTTTTTGCCTGTTCGCCTTTGTGTCTAACACTTTTACTGCGCTCCAGATGTGGTGAAAATGGTGCAGCCGCGCATCGTACTCTGAGTTCTGGTGTCAGCTTTATTTATGGTCTGGGTGAGAGCAACATCGCGCTGCTGAGGGAAATACTGCAGCTCATACTTAAAAATTTCGAGCCCTTAGCTGACCGCGAGGGACAGCTCGCACACGTGCACGCATAAACATTTATAGTCCAGCTTTTTTTCACCCATGCGAAGGGAGTGAGCTGGCATACATGAAGTAGGCGAAGGCTCTGCAGAAGAGAAAGTCCGAAAAAGTGGAAAGCGCGAACTGCACATCGGCCGTTAACGAGTGTTGCTGTTGAATAATTTTTTATAAGTGAAGTAACTGTAACGGTATTTCTCGTTACAGTTAGTTTATAAAAAAGTAACAGTGTTGCAGTTACAAGTTACTGAAAAAAGTAACCAGTTACCGGTAACGCGTTACTAGTAACTAGTTACTGCCAAAGACTGCAAGCGTGGTTTTCCTAAGAATGTTAGTTGCAAGTTGCGCATTGTCTCGTGCTCTTTCTTACGTTTTCGCCTATAGTCTGCATGCGCAGTGAGCGCTCAGCTACTGGAGAGGTCGTTTCCGAAGAAAGTACCGTATTTACCCGATTCTAACGCGCCCCCCGATTCTAACGCGCACCCGATTTTCCTGGCAGAAAAAACCGAAAAAACTTGCACCTCCGATTGTAATGCGCACGGGACTTTGTGAAAGAGACAAACGAATGCGAGAGAGACGGGCGATTTATTTCCCGAAGTAATCTCACTCATCTCGCTCCTCGTCGCTCTCCGCTGACCACAACAACTCGGCCTCGGTGCCTTCAAGCGCGTTCGCGATGCCACACTTCTGAACGAACGTTCAACCATGGTCGATGGGATCGTGGCCCACGCCTCGCACGCCCATCCCGAGAGCTTCTCCAGAGGTGCACGCTTCCGCCGACCGCTCGTTTTGAACGCGTGGGAGCTGCTGCTGCCATTGCTGTTATCAAGCGCGCAAGTGAAACGACTTGACGATTTGTGTGAACGCCGATAGAAAAGCCTAGGCGCCTAGGCTTGCTGCGTCCGAAAAATCGTTGCTAAAAGCTTTGGCGCCATCTTGAGATGGCGATGGCGATGGGTGGGACGAAATTTCCGCTGTTTCGGCAGTTTCGGTTTTGTATCCGATTCTAACGCGCATGCGATTTTTCGACCTATTTTTCGGAAAAAAGGTGCGCGTTAGAATCGGGTAAATACGGTATACCTGGCGTATGAATGGGCACCCGCCGGCGCTGCGTCGGGCGAGCCTATGTGGCCGGAACTACAGGTGGCAACGTGTCAATCGTTTGCGCTACTGAGGCCATCGCCATATATTCTTGTACGCGTCAGTGAACGAACGACCGTTCTTGCTAACAAAGAAAGGTAACTTTCGGCGAGGTATGTTATCGGCTTGCATTTGATTGAATGGATCTAATATGAAACGAACCGTTCTGAAGTTTGATGCCGGAGTGAGAAAGAGTTTGTCTGTTGTTTTGTGTGTTTGCTCGTCTTAACTTCTGTTTCACGGAACATGTTTCAGTCGGCGCAGGGCGACCCCAGTGGATGCAGCGTTTGATTATAATAACAGCGTTTATTTTCCTTTTGTACAAGGATAGAGCGGCGGCAAAGAGTTGCGTAACAGCTTGACGTGGCGGCCGCCCCGTTCGTGACAGCGGCGGTGGGTACAATACCAAACAGCACGTGCAATGGTCTATACATGTTATACAATTGCACATAATTTTACAATCCAGTGGGACTACAGAAGTACAGTCTCAAAACAACAAAGTCTCGACAATATAAAGTTTTTGTTACAGGGATACAAAACACAGTCTAGTTGCACGTTCATAAACAAAAAATGCGAGTTTGTAGTTGTAACACAGGAGGCTACAAAAGCTAGGTGAGGAGTATTAACCAATCATTACATCAGGGTTGTTTATGCATACACATATGTTTGGTTGTGATTTCGTCACCAATGACCTTATCGCGTCCTGTTGTTAGGTCCCCCTTCTTTGAAGGCGTGGTTGTTATAATGAAGCGAAGGCGCTCAAATGTTTTGAAACAGGAAGAACCACCCGCCGTGGTGGCTCAGTGGCCAAGGCGTTGTGCTGCTGAGCACGAGGTCGCGTGTTCGATTCCCGGCCGCGGCGGCCGCTTTTCTGAATGGAGGCGAAAAAGCCGAAAACGCCCCCCCCCCCCGTGTTGTCCGCTATTTTCGGCGCACGTTTAAAGATCACCAGGTGGTCCAAAATTAAATCCGGAGCCCTCCACTACGGCGCTGCCCCATCGCCGGCGGTTTGCGTCGGCACGTTAACCCTACAATCAATCAATGAAACAGGAAGAACCATTTGGTGCGAGACCTGCACGAACTGTGGTCGGCTATCGCGCATTCCTTGTAAGTAATTATAATTTGTAAATTTTAGAGCAGACCGTCGTCTGCCTGGTGCCAAGATGGACGAGCTATCTCGGCCATCGGTCGACAGATTCCCCTTCAGGGCTCAATTTTTACATCCTAATTTAGGCTAATCAGAGCGGTGGTTAGTCGGTGTGGGCTGGAACAAAAAGGGCTCAAAGTAAGCGCTTGTAAACGTAGTTATCAGGAGCGAAAAACGATGCGCGCTTGCGCAGACGCCCCAGGCGGCGTGCCATCCATCTTGAAACTGAGCGACCAAGCGTCGGCAAAGCAGCCGTTGAACCCTCGCCTAGTCACGTGGCACTGCAGCGGCGAGGCTCCCAGCGAGAAAAGCTTGCAGGTTTCTTCGGAGCGAGTTTCTGAGAGAGTGAGTATCTGCATGGAAGCACGCAATGCGGAGTCCAAGGTGTGATGTTCGCCGTGGGATGTTCGCCCTGCGATAGTCGGTATCCGTTCGGCCCATGTAGAACACCAGGAGGGCAGTAAATCTCTACCAACCGCCTCCGTCCGGGATCACAGGATGCTCAAAACACACCGCGCCCTTGCGGCGGTCGTCACCCTCTCGAGTGTACATCCGCTGCGGCCAGCTGACGGATGCAAAAGAGGGCGAATTGCCGGAAAATTTACCTCTTATTCTTTTTGTCTAATCGCGAAAGTTGTGGGGGGAGGAGAAAGTAATCGACAAGCGGAACAAAATAGTTGGCGAGTCATTGTGGCGGTTCGGCCGAGCAGGTGTTTCGCGTGTACTGCTTGTGGCTACCGCAGCTGCTGTGAGCTTTATTGAGCAAATAACGACGCACGGTGGTTGCGGAAACGGTCGAGCGCTGTCTTGGCGCCAAAACAAACGGCGCACACGCCTGATAACACATTTTCCCCCCGGCTGTGGCTTCTTCAGCATCGCTTGCTTTCTGCACAGTAACTCTAGGAAGATTTGCTCCTTATATCCGCCTGGTTTCCGCTTGATTCCCTGCCCGGTTCTCCACCGCGGTGTCAGTTATGAATAAAAAGAGAAAAATGCTTCGTGTGCGAAAACTCGACGCATGTTAAACATCTATACCTAAACCAGTGGAATGTCAACTACTGTCAAAAGCCAATGGCAATTTCCGCATGAAAAACTTGCGAAGTTGAGATCTGATGAGCGCGCTTCGGCGAGGATTCCGAACAGAAGACCGGCCCCTGTTCGTGGGCCCTTTAATGGCGAAATGAGAGATCTGAAGCCCTGGCAAGCACATGGAAAAATAACGTGTGGACGACTCGATAGCTTTCGCTAATTGCGTCCGATATCTTATGCAGTGATAGTACGCATGCGAAGCTTGGCGCCGGCAGTTTTTGGAATTGTCCGGTACTTGCAGGTAGTGCGCATATCAGTGGGCCGCAGTTTATAAGTATATACTTGCGAGGCTAGTGATCATTTCGGAAAACAGTGAGGGCTTTTACAAGGTAACCTAACTAGCATTTGGCATTTGAAAATACCCTGTTAAAGGCTGTTTAACGTCATAACTACCGCCATTTCGAAACTCGTCCGTTGAGAGGTCCGGTTGATCCCTGCTGGTTGCGCGGACCGGCGCCAATCACGGCAAATAGGTGAGGAATTTATAAGCACTGGACACTGAGTGAAAAGAATTGACAGTTACAGGAAAAAGTAAGGCGTTGCATTCGTGACTTTACCTGTAAACGTAATTCAGTTAGGACAAGAAAAAAAAAACCGGGGAAACGCCTGAAAAGAGCCGTTTTCTTTTTTTTTTTTTTTGATATTGCACAGTAAACTATTTCCGGTACATAATTTTTTTTTCACGAGTTTAGAAATATTTATGGCTTTCTTGTCAGTACAGCCATCGCGAAATGTAAGCTGACAGCGCCGCACGCACCACCAAATATAGGCTTGCGTATAACAATACTGCAAATACCGCGGTAGGAACACGGTATCGATCCGAATAGGCTATGGCACTTCAGCAGCCTCCAAAGACAAAATCGTTTCCTAAGCTAGGCCGGTGCTTCGTTGTTCGAGGACCGCACTTCTCATTAAAAATTTCAACGAATCGATCACTGTGCCGAGCTATGATTGGATACAGTGTAGTTCTTTCCAGTACTTTTAAACTCGAAACTGCCCTCTCTGTGGAAGCATGCGGACTTCCGGTAATTAAACACACGCGCGTAGACTCAGAGAGAGAGAGAGAGAGAGAGAGAGAGAGAGAGAAGAGAGAAGAAGAGAGAGGAGAAGAGGGGAAAGAAAGAAAATAAAGAAAACCAAACAACAAGAGACTAATTCGACCAAAATGGTACTGGACGCGGGTTGGTCTAGTTAAAAACATCCTGTAATGGTGGATCGCCTCGATGAACGAAGCGCCGGAAGGTCTGCGGTGAAGTTTCGTTTTGACACTTACAGGCTTTCCGAAAGTATCCAGGAAGCACTGTGGCAGTGAAAGCTTAGCAAAGCAGAATGCCACGTGGCAAGAGACGAAGCGATGAAGACAAGATGACGTCGCAGATGACGCAGAGTGCACCGGCGCATCTTTGCCCCTTTAAAACACGCCTTTCTGCCGGAAAATGCGCATCTGCCGAGCTGGTTGGTCGGGACTTTTTAACGCCCTTTCCTACGCCCGTTTTACGCGAATGCTTCGCAGTTTTCTTTGGGTGCATGCTGTGAAGCCACTTGGGACTCGCGCACCCGTATGCTGCCTAAACAAAACGCGTCATTGTGCTGTGCTATAAACGTTACGCATTCTTAATGACACGTATAAAATTATGAGAGGTTTCGAAAGTTTCCGTGCGCTTCATGTATCTTAGAACTGTTCGGCCGTTCCTGGTTGTTGCTGGCTCCAGACTATATATCTTCGCGCGCCGCGCAAAGCTGGGACTTTGCGGGGACTGGGCGTTGTTGAATCTCCCGCTGGGTATGCATAAATCATCACCATTATCATCATGGAGAGCTCCTTGCCGTTGATTTGATTGATTGTAGGGTTAAACGCGCCGACGCGACGCAGGCGATGAGGCGCGCCGCAGTGGAGGGCTACGGATTAATTTTGACCGCCTGGGGATCTTTAACGTGCGCCGAAAGCTCGAACACACGGGCGTTTTTACTTTTCGCTTCCATCAGAAAAGCGGCCGCCGCGGCCGGGAATCGAACCCGCGACCTCCTGCTCAGCAGCGCAACGCCTAAGCTTAGTTCCTTGTCGTGAATATTATCAACACCGTTTCGGGCAGCCTTGCGTGGTTCGCCTTGCGTGGTTCTCCTATAACATACATAACAAGTCACTGCGCACAACGTTCTTTGCGTGTACGTCTTCCTTTTTACATTGTACTGCCGCTGAAGTTTACCTTGAAAGTAATCTTGTACACAGAACTTGCTCCGTATGTAAATCTACTTTGTGATGGGGAACTAAGGGGGGAAATGTATAATTACGGACGCCAGCGCCAGCGCTGATTTGTGAGGCCGTATCGTCGAGTACGACTAACAAACAGGCTATTAAATGCCTTGCATTTTTTTCTTGGCCAGTGCCTTTAGGTTGGCATGTACTATTTGAGTGTTTTACAAGCGCAGAACTTCGGTGCAGTTGGTGTGCTTAAACCTCATTAAACTTGAAGTGCTGTGACGTTCTGCCCCATAGGCCTCTTTCACGTACATGGCTAGCCTTCGCTGTCCTCTCAAGTGCAGTGAAGTCTTCCTTTCCGATGCGCATGGACGCGGCGTAAAATTGCACAGCGCTCCAAGTTCAAAGCTGTCACGTGTGACACGCTATGCGCCCAATTATGGCCCTAGAAAATGGTTGTAACTCCAATTTAAAACAAACTACATACGCCGCTTTCGTCCGGTAAAACTGTCTTCCCATTTCGTGCCTGTTGCCCCGTATTTCTTGCCGGTGGTCAACTCGAGTCTGCGAAAAAGAAAGGCCGCGTATCTGCTTGCATCGCTGCAAGTGTCGTCGAAAGACGACAATCTTCTGCCGTTCTTGCCACGTGAATTCCTCTCTCCTCTCTCTCCGCCAAACTTTCGTGCGCTTTCCCACCGTTTCGATCCCACCACCATAAACACGGTGGAGTTTTCATCAATTCAATTCAGTTTTTCCGATTATGATGATGATGATGCTTAGCGGCTTCCCCTGTGTAACGGCGGTGGCGTTGCACAGCTTCCTTAGTCGTAACGCCACTGTACAACCACCTCGCCATTAAAAAAAAAAAAAGACAGAAAAAACTTTATAAAATTTTTTGGGCTAGTCTGACTCTCTTTGTTCGTAGTGTCTTCCCGATTTTTCCTGCTCTTTTCCCACCAACACTTCTAGCTGCTTTTACTAACCTCTACTGCTGTCCAGTTCACTTTTCCGTTAACCTTAAAGCCAAGGGCTTTCGGAGCTGGATGGCTCCTCACTGAGGACTGGCCGGATACCTTTGCACTCCGTTACAATACGTCGCACGGTTTCTGGCTTCCGGCCGCAACCTGCGCACAGTTCTTCCGGTACCGGCTCGCGGTTGCGCGTTTTTGTCTGCAAGCAACCCGCTCGGGCTTCAAAAAGCAATGCACACTCCCTTCGGTATTATCAATGAACTTTTCCCTCGTGATCTCCCGCTTCGCGATTCTGTATACATCTAAGGACGTCTTTGCGTCCATCCCTTTTTTCCTGGTTGTTGTCACGTGTTCCACTGCCCGCGCCATCTACTGGAATCTTTTGTCACTGTTTAATTCGGAACACTGCCGCAAGGTACAGGCTCGCGTGAGCTCTTTTTTGTATTTTGAGGTCAAAATGTTTTTTTTTCTACGCGTGTTTCTTATTTGCTATCGCTAATATCAAGCGCACACATATTTTCAAACAAAAGAACACTGCGCGTACCAGTTGCGCATTGATGTTTCGCATTACATACGCCGAATGTTTTCTTTTTGCTCAACAATGTTCACAATTATCAAGCTTGCTGTCGGATTAAGCAATGTGGAAACGTTTTGCCTGTATAAACGAATCTCTCGTTCAAGTGTTGTTATAACTTTCGTTTTGGCCGAACGGTTGGACCGGTGGACAGACAGACAGTCCAAAATTATCGCGTTTAATTATAGCGAAAGAGATTTCCGCCTTCAGAACTTTTGTTGTTCTCCGCGTGCGCTCAAAACAAAGTTCCAATGCACGAACTTAGGTACTGCGGTCGGGTAACGCAGTTGTAGGTGATGTTTGAATGTGCTTATTTAAGAACACGTTTTATTACACTTGAAGGCTCGTGCAAACTGCATTTTGTCCCACTTCATTCATTACGATAACTTAGCAACAACACCATTTTAGAAAAAAAAAAACACAGCAGCCGTTGCTCTGTCTGTTGTTTCGCGTCCGCATAGAGGGCGATTAAACAACGCACCTCTTACCGGGACATCACGTTCGCCTACTCTGGCATGACCAATACTTACTGCCTTTGCTGTCTACCGATTCCACTGCACGGCACATTTCGGCCTCGTTCTCGTGTACCCGTTTTCCGTGAAGCTTACCGATCTTCTTATGTCGTTTCGCAAAGGCCCACAGTAGGCGCAGGCACGCTAAACTCATTCGACTGAATTTATTTTGTTCAGATTATTCACTAACATCGATCGAACTTCTCTGTTGTTGTTGTGCACGCGAGAAAATCAAGAAACTTCGTACAGCCTCTACTCTGGAGGCGTTGACCGCCTGAATGGCTCTCCTTGTTTCTCAATAAGGTGTTTTGAATTCGCTCGTCCACCGGACTAAATAATTCGCTTCTACGCGTATACGAAACACCGATCGCGCTCAGCTGTCGCGTCCGCCCGCCCGGGTCCCGGAGACGGCGCGCGCTTTGCCGCGTTTTGTCACCCGACCAATCAATGGCGACCCGACAGCGAGCACCGGCTCACGGGAGCTCCGAACACGCCTTCCTTCCTCTTCTTCGGTTACAGCCAGATTCGAGGGGGAGAAAAAAAGGAGAATGTGCGCCCCAAAAACGTGCGCGATCGCTCACACCGGGAGGACCTAGTTTTCCCTTCCCCAGTTTCGCTTCCCTTTCCCAGTTTCCCACTATCCCCAGTGTCTTTCCCTCGGCGTCGCCGGGAGAGCTCCGAGTCGGCCCGGCTCGCTCTGAACTCCGGCCGCGTCGCGATTGGTTCGTTTAGCCGCCGAGCAGTGACGTCATCTCTCGTCGCGGCCACTCAGAGAAGGCGGTGCCCACGCCGCCGCGTCCTCCCTGTGTGCCCCATTCAGTGGTGCGTCGATCGCCGATTCCAACAACTGTCCCCCTCCTCCCTAAGTCCCTGTTCCCTTCTCTCATGCGCCTTTCTCTGTCCCACATTTCTTGTTCGATCTCCTCCTCGCATCCCTAGCCGGGCTTTCCCCTCCCTTTTCATTGCTGCGTGTCTGCCGGTCGCCGCGAGTCTATCGCGCGCGCGCGCACCTCTGTGCCGGGCCGCGGCATCGTCGAGCGCTGGAAGTGGAGTTACCGATCGTGGAGTTGCTTCGACATCGGCGCAGCGGCGCGTATTTTTTTCTCGCCATAAGGAAAGACTAGGGAAAAGAGGACGTGCTCTGTTTTATCTATTTTGGGGAGTGGGACATCGTGTCAGCGGCAGCTTGGCCGACACCGGCAGCGAGTGAGTACGCAGACCTGAGGTTCTGGTTCAGTTAGTCGCGGAGTTGCTTTGCTTCGACTTCAAATGTGTCGTCACTTTAGTTCTGAAACTGACGGTACGAACGAGCCTTAAGGTTACAGCCCTGGCATTGCTTACACGTTTTCTTTTTTCTTTGACGCTGTTGGGTGTCGCAAAAAATTACCCGCCCGGATAACCGATCCAACAGTTTGGCGGCAGTATGCCGACACTCATTGCGACGTTTCTTTCTGTGACACCTTTTTATTTCAGTGTTGTTCTTCACACAGTATATTCGTCAGCGCGTCCTTCCGAGGTCATCCAGCATTGTTGGTAACACCTGCCCTATTCTGAAAGCGTGTTTGTGTAAAAGGTATTGCTCGAGGCCACTGTGAATGTTTATGGTACTGTACAGTAAGCAACACTCTGGTCTGCAACACTGATTTCAACTTCAAGTAGTTACCTCTCAAAACTGAGGACTCAAACGTTTCACAAAAAACCCTGAGGTCAAAATATATGGTTAAGACTTCAGAATGACTGAATAGTTTTCTTCAAATGCTTTCGGCCGAGGCAAGATGAGGCTATAAGTATGAAACCTGTGTTTTAGACAAGTGTGTTGCCTTCTGTACAACCAAAGAGAAGAGTGACATGAATAGTGCTAACAACATCGGTAACAGAGGCTGGGTAAAGGGTCAAGATAATTTGATGCATAGTACTAAAAGCGCATATGCTGTCAAGAACGCTATCCAAGATAAAGACGCTAAATGGATTCAACAACGACGATAGCAAATATAACGCGACAAGAAACTGCCCGAGTGGTCCCGAATATGAACGGTAGATTTCAATATGCAGGAATGTTCATTTTCGGCTTGCTTTAATGGTGATACATGGTAAACCGTGCAAGGACGGATACAATTGGTGACGCGGATGTTTTGAGGGTAAAATGATTCGGATTGACGTTCCTTTTTTGTTGTTGTTGTCAAGCTCCATCATTAACGCAAGCTGCAATACCAAGACATGAAGGCGCGACTGCGGGCATTGCCGCAGAACGCACCGGCCAAGCACAACGGCGCCGTTACTAATGTATATTGCCGCATAACTGTCTTGACTTCTTGTTCATACGGTCTTCCCTTTTTGAAGCGGTATGGTAACACACTCGTATAACAGCTGCCTGTCGTTTGCTTCAATTCTTTATCGTCTTATTCTCCCATCCGCCGTTCTGCACCCCATCCGTGCATCAACACACGTGTCCTATCTCGGTAACCTTTTCTTTGAAAAAAGTCTCGCGGAATTGTGCCCTACGTTGCCGCTGTTTCGCGGACGGCAATCTAGAAAAGCCAACGGGGAGGAGCTACAAGAGGCGCAGTTTACATTTGTGTCACTAAATGCCCAGGTGTTGTATACTTTGTAATGCTGGGATTTTATGCGAACAAAATTTCAAAGAAAAAGAAGTAGATAGCGAGAATGTGTCCCGCGAAACCACCTGTCCAAGCCAGTAGTGGCTGAAATGCGGAATGCATGCGATGAAACCGCTATCCCGAATCGACGTACCCGTCGGCTTTTTTTTTTTTCGCATCGACACGCAGGGCCGCGTATAATAGAATATTCCTTCCGTTGTACCAAAGCATACATCATGCGCACGTTCGTTCTAACAACCATTCCGGCTCCGAGTGTGTGCCCGTATGGGCCTGTGCTAATGAGACCCTAGCACGAACATCACGACCGGAAATGCACGAGGACTATATGTAGCGAATTATAATTAGGAATGAGGGGCTCGTTGAATGAACACGGAAAGGAAGGCCGACGTGTCGAGAACGCCAAGGAAAGCAAAGGCGAGGGAATTAATTCGATTTTCGTGTGCGGCCGCACCCGGGGAGCATGTCTTCCTCCACTTTCTATCTTTCAATTAAAAAAAAATACACATTATTCAACACGAAAAATGGATGAATTCCTAATTCATTTGTCTGTGCTTTCATTCATTGACGTTCCTTTACGCATACACACGCACTCGCAAAGCGTGATGATGATGATGTGTGGCCAAAGAAGCAGACGAAGCGTTGCGCGATGCTAGACTTTCATTAACGGAGCAATTTGGATTGAATGGGATTGGAAAAAGTTGTTTTCTATTATCCGATTGTGTGCAACCGTTGGCGCGGTGGGTGGACATATCAGTCCTGTTTGGAGGCGAAATAAATTGACCTTTACGTAGCGCAACTTGACGCGAGCGTGAGCTCACGTTGCAAGACAGTCTTCGCTGAGCATCGCCGAAGACGTGTCTCCTCCACTCAACGCTTCTTCCGAGCCTCGGTCTCCTCCGCACTCAGCTTTCAACCACATAGTTTGGTGAGCGTTAAATATGGCATAAACGCTCTGTTAACGATTCCCCTAGCTGGTTGTCGGTGATTAACTGTGACGACTTCTTAACATCTGCTGTCAACCTCGTGCCCTACGTGGTGCGCGCCACTTCAAGTCAGTGCCTTCTATGCGAACCCTGCACACTCTTTAAAGCCGTGCTAGGCGCGCCGTATCGTGCACGACCAGCACGTTCATAAGCACGGGATGAGAGACACAGAAAACTTCGCTTTAAAATGTTTTGCAGCGTACAGGGTACATTATTCTTTTTGAAGAAAAAAAAACAGTCCACGGCCATTATAACCCTTTCAGTCACGAATTATTATATTCACTGCAGAAAAATTTCATACTTGGAGGTTTAGCAGTATCAATTGCCTAGAGGTAAGAAAAAAAAGTTGAGTCTCTCTAGAATACTTATTACGCAAATGGCGTCACGTTCTCATACGGAGACACCATTACTCAATTCTGCTTTTCCCTATAAAAATAGTAAATATCCTGAGGCAGTTACAAACAGGAGGTGAAAATAATTTCTGCACATAAAAGAGGTGTTTTTAGCCTTTTATAAATGATTTACGCCGCAGTAAAGAGAACTTAGGACGGCAACACACCGGAGCTGCCACAAAACTTGGTGGCGTCCATTTTTAAAACGATGTTTATGAGTGCGGTTCCGACATTCCACATCACATGATGCTACCTTTCACTTCCGTAGGTTTCGAACATCAGCCGCACCGCTCTGCAGCGTGAACTCTGTTCGTTTTCACGAGGAAAACGACGAAGAAAGTTGCGTCTCCATATGGAGACACGGTGACTGAAAGGGACAAAGTAAAAATAATCGTATTTACGTTAGGTTGAATCCTTTGGTACTAATGGACACGGTGTCTAAAGGCCCTCGTCTTTGTCGTGTTTTCTTTTTCTTTTTTTTTTCGTTTCCCCACGACTGCCCACGTTCCCGTTCTCTTCATATTGACTATTTCTCTAACGAGCCATGAAGACAAAATTCAGTTCAGTTTAAAAGGACGAGCCCTTGGTTACTCAGACAGCCCCATTACAGCCGCGTAAGCGGCTTTTTAAGCCGAAAAAAAAAAACGAAATATGCAAAAAACTTCAAAACTTCGCGCTGCAGTGACGTAATATGCGCCGGCAATAAAAACGTAGTTATCAGCGTGTTATCTGCACGTTACCATTCACGTGACATAACCAAACGGCCCTAGAGGCCCCTCTACAATCGCGCAGTCATGTTTCTTGGCGCCGGCTTTCTGTGACGTCATCAAAAGTTGCCGGAAAGTGGCGGTGGAGTCGCCACTGCTTCGTCTGTTTTCCTTAACCCTTTGATGCCCAAAACTAATTTTTTGCTTAAGTTTGTGAAAACATTTCTATGATCTAAAATAACTTTCTACATCACAAATATCAAGTAAAAAAAAGTTTGGTTCATTAGAACGGACGCTGGGACCCACTGGACACTGGCCGCCCATATATCAGTTGACGAAGAAAGCTACCTTTATCAGCACTGCTTTATCGTAGAAGTGAAAACAATAACGTGAGTTTTGTATTGCTGTCATTTGTAATCAAAACGAAATGGCTCAATTTCGCTTACCTGTCACTAGCCCATTGAGCTCCCCGGGCTCGATACGAGTTGACACGCATAAACGAGGACTTTTTTTTTGCCACACAAAATTAAATGCTGCCCTCTCTCTTTTTAAAAATTTTTGAAGGTCCAGGAACCATGCGTCAATTCGTGGTGGTAAATGTCCAAAAAACCATAAAGTGCGAGAGAAAAAAAATATTGCTTGAATTGTTGCGTATCGGCAACATTGGGCATCAAAGGGTTAATTCCTCCCTTACCTTAATTCCTCCATTATACGTTTGAAATTTGTGATCACATCGTTACCACTGTTTAGGCTATTTAATGAGCCTTACTTGTATTTTGTCTTCACCAGCGTATTTACTCCTTTGCCAGCGTTACAGTAAAAGTAACAGCGAGTGCCGTATCATATCAGGAATGTCCCTTTCTTCTTCCCTTCTGATTCCCGTGCAGGCTGCTGACGATGATATCGCTCAAGTTCCTGTACAGCAGCCCCCTGGGCGCCCTGCTGACGGGCGGCGGCGGCGGGGGCCGGGGCGGCGGCAAGTGCCCCGAGAACGACGACCAGGTGCTGCCGGCAGACAGGGACCCCGCCGTGACGCAGGACCCGGCCTGGGCCTCGTACGCCGCCTCCATCCCGCGCGCGCAGAGCTACAAGGGCGTCCTGCTGCAGGGCTACCTGTTGCACCCGCACGTCATCCGCGGCCTGGCCGACTTCAAGATACGCAACGACGACGTCTTCATCGTCACCTACCCAAAGTCCGGTCAGTGGCACGCCCTCTGTCTAGCTTTCACATATTCGCTTAAAGAAATACCGCTGATTGCCTCCCCTCCCTTGGCTTGGTTTCGCGTGATGGACCTCTCTTCTTTCTTTTTTCTTTTCCTGTCTCTTAAAAACTCTTTTTGACTTCGGTGCAGTTTATTTTTAATTGGCGTCACCCGTGATACGTATGTGGTACGGGTTGGGCTTTTGTTTACTTTATAGCCCTTTATTTTGTCTGTCTGTCTGTCAGTCGCCGTCACGCTGTCTGTGCGGGCCAAGGCTGGTCTGGCAATACCGTACCCGACAGATTTCCCGTTTATCCGGGAGGTTTCCGAATCTTGATGGTTTTGTACGATAGTACGGCCGCGACAAAGATATCTCAAAAGCGCACCAGGGTTTGGCCAAACCTTTCTCACAGTCGCGAAAGTTTTATAACTGTGCTACACGGTCGTTTTCAAAGGCCTTTCGAAGGCTTTCCAAACAATTGTCTATCGAGTGCCTCATTGAAAATACGTAGGGAGCACTTGTAGTAAAGCGTGCGGCTCTCAATTGAAACTTGCCGTGTGGCACAGGCGTTACACTAGTTGACATCGTTATCAGTGAAGAGCTTAAAAAGCGTGGTCGGCAGTGCGCGCAGGTTGAGCAGGTCGGTTCCACGGCAACGCTGAATGCGAGAAGGAGTTGAGCGTAGCAGAAAAAAAAAATCTCACCCAGTTTGGAGGGTCCACGTCGAACAGCCTTCGGTCACGTGCTTTTGGCGATGTATCGCAGGAGCGAACGTTACGCTCGACTTCCTGAACAGGGTGGCGTAAGCCACGTTGAAGATATAGCAAGTCACCAATGGTGTACCTTGTGACAAGTTTCTACGAGACAGTTCGATTCCTTCTGTGTTTGTAGCTTAAATGAAAGTCATGTAGAATGTTTCATTCTGTTGATACTACCCCCCCCCCCCTCCATTAGATTCCCGCTAATGGCACCCGAGGAACCTGGCAGGGATGCAGTACGTTCGATAACGTCAATGTTTCTAGCAGTCGGTCCTCGTCAGCGTGGGCACTCTGATTCCCGACAGACATGGTCCCTGAAGCGAGTTGTCTTTATCGATTGGTGATAATTGAGGTATGTCTTACGGAAGCACCTGGTAATACGGTAGTAGGGAGAGTTGGTGCACGTTTAGCGTTTCAACTGCTCAAGGGACTACCACACAAGTGGAAGTGGCACAAGACAGGTATTCGCTCCTCATCTGCGACTTCATCGCCTATTTCGTGCCTTGCGCACTTATTGTACTAAACTCCATAATAAAATTCTCAATTTGTCCGCGTTACAAGATGCGGCAGTATACTGAAGACCGTTGTCGCGAGCAGCGTTTTCGGTAGCCGGGACCGTCTGTACGCGCGTTGCAATATCGGCAAAGATTGTTCTAGGCGACACACGGGTATCAACATCGCATTGCATCGCCTCCGTATATGCTTGAACGCTGTGTGTATACAGCTTAGGAAATCTTCAGGGAAAATTCACACTACTAGAACAGGAATATGTCCGGTGTACGCGAACAAACCTCTGTAAGGGCGGACGGACGGACGGACAAAGAAAGACAGCTAGATAGATAGAATGCGGGAAAACAACGAAGCAAAGCCGACAGTTTCGCCTCCTCGTGCTCCGCGCTATCCGGAGTGTTACAAAAGGGGATCAGCAGTTGCTCCTCTTGCCCAACTTTCCGCCGTCTCACAAATTCTCGCCACTCGCAGCGTCTGAGCGCGCGTTCTGTCCTAAGCGCGCCGGTTCGTTCGAATCGCAGCACCTGGTGACTGAGGCCACGTGACGCAACTAGTCATGCAACGGAAATGCGATCCCGCCCTGTCTGGCAGCTTTACGTAAGCTTCCCCTGTAGGGTAATCTCCACCGGTGGTTCTCGGGAAAGATCGTTACAACGTATGTACAAGCATCGCGCCTGTATTTCCCATCGACAAACTTGGAAACATAGACAGGGGAATTTTTGTATCCCCTCTGGCTAAATAATTTAATAATTTCTTTCTCGTCTGCCTAAATACAATAACTTACGTAATTCTCTGGGGGGTTGGCTTTGACATACAAAGACACAGCCTTTACGCTTTGAACACACAGTGTACCACACAGCTGGGCATGCAATGCAATGAGACACAAATAAAGTTCGTGGTACAAAATTTTCGGGCAGGATTATTCTGGTACGTAAGTACCTTTTCGTCAAAACTGCACATTGTCCGCACATCAAGCATGTACAGTCTTCGTCTGCGACGAGACCATTTAACGGGAATGCACTTTGCTACTTCGTTAACTGCAACTTCTGTAATCAACATGCTAACTTTGCTCGTACAAGCCTCAGTACATGGTTCTAACACGTCTTAGCAAGTCGAAGGCCACAACGCATTTCCTAGGTACACCCTTCAGCAACAATTGCGAAGGATCGGCTGCGGTGTAGGGAATCCGTACTGACTCGCATTCCCAAGGCTGTGGACTTCATTCCACTCGGGAGTCAAATTTAGCGAATGTTCTTCCAACGCGCTTTATTTTGTTCACAGGAAGGATTCCCTGAGAAATTCGACATCATTTCAAGCGTTCCTTCGTCTGTTTTTTCTAGAGGCGAAGCTCCTTAGTGGCTCGGGCTGTCGGCGTCTAATGTCGTCGTCGTGACGGTCGTCTCTTGTAGTCACGGTGCTAAAGCACTGGGACACTCGTTTATGCCTCGCGCTAGAACGCTTTGCACTTCAAAGACGCGAGACATTTACAGCAAAGCTGTATACCTCTTGCCCCCAACGGTTTCATCTCTGTGGGCAAAAACGGCAAGGCACCACGAATACACTATACGCTGCATGCTTTGCCCCATCCTCAGGTTTCACTTTAGTGGAGATTGCCCGGGATTTTTTAGTCTTCGAGCCCACGGCCATTTTGTGTGCTATCTCTGGGCTGCGAACGCTCCGAATTTTCCAGGTATATTTGGCGAGCTAATTCTCTCGAATCAGCATTGTGGCATCCTCTGCGGTCCGTAGAACTGGTGTTGAGTGGCGTCTGTGTTTCGGTGGGAATTGCGATAAACATTTTCAAACTTCACCCGCTAGGTACCATGTGTTTGCAGCAGACAAAAAGGAACGTAGTGGGACTGAAATCGGCTGTATTTTGTATCACTTCTGCTACGCCATAGACGCGCTCGAACATTGTTAGGGCACATGCGCCAACACTCAGCGCGCTCTATGTTGCGGCATCGCGAACCGTCGTACCGACAGCTGGTGAGCCGTATTTCGAAAGCGGTTTCCGGCAACGCAGGCAACAGTTTTCTGTTTCCTAGATTTAGCATTTCCCTTCTAGATTTCGCAAGCCTTTGTTCGCATTCCAGTCCCAGGCTCAACACTGAGCGCTGCCGCGACAACGCAAGCCTGGGCCTCTCTTTTGCCAAAGCCGGAAAACACACGCCGCGTGGAATACCGTATGCGCGCTCATTTCCCCTTTCCTTGAAGCGCATTCCTTTTCGTCGTATTGAGGAGCGTTTAACGCTCTTAGCAACGCGGATTCAGTGCAGACGTCGGCGGTTAGGCTGGGCGGCTCGTGGATACAGGAATTCATGAGCGGGGTTCCATTTTAACGGACACGGCAGTATAGTGCGACATCTGCTGTCGTGTGGCTGATTGCTGGTGACAATTACACGGGACGCGAGCTGAACATGGCAGACTTGGACGGCGCATGGAGGCTAGCGATAGAAAAGTTCCACTAGTTTTGACTGCACGGGGAAAAAAATATTCCCAGTATTTTGCCGGGTATTTCTTAAATAGGAAAACTTAAAAGGGAATAACTTCGTCGTTTTAGCGCCCGATATTGGTCGTATACAAAGGAGGAGCGCCGGTGGGATTAGTAGCTTTTATTAAGGCGCAAAATGCGTACCATTTGTACAATTGCGGGTAACGGTGGTTACAAGGTTTGATGACAGTAGATTCCACAACCTGCAACCGCCCGTATACCCAGACCTTTATAAGGAGTCGTGCCAGTAGTGCGCCGCGAAAGCTAACCTCCTTCATATCACTTGTGCCTGCGCGCAGCTCCCCATTCGCACAACACCCAAAACACCGATGTTTATTGTAGATGATTTGCTCAGCTGCTGCGAGGCGGAGTCCGAGTCGTCCGGGTCGCTGATGAGGCCGCTGGGCCCACGGGCTTCTGGACGCCATCTGATGGGAAAGGACCCCTCTCCTCCCCCAATTCTGCGCGCAAGGAAGTTAATTCACTCACTCGCTCACTCGCAGCAACTGCAGCCTTCGAGCAAACCGGTCCTGCACTTTCACACTGTTTCGCACTAGGGCAGAGGAACACTTCCCATTGAGGAAACCACCCGCCGCGGCGGCTCAGTGGCTAAGGCGTTGTGCTGCTGAGCACGAGGACGCGGGTTCGATTCCCGGCCGCGGAAGCAGCTTTTCTGATGGAGGCGACAAGCAAAAACGCCCGTGTGTACGAGATTTCAGCGCACGTTAAAGATCCCCAGGTGGGGAAAATTACTGCGGAGCCCTCCCCTACGGCGCGCATCAGCGCCTGCGTGGCGTCGGCGCGTTAAACCCTGATCAATCAATCAATTACACATGCTGAAAGGGAAGGGTACGAAATGTTCCTCGTCGTCTCGGCGGTCTTGTCGCTATAGCGCTCGGCTTCTCTGGTGGGAAATTCTGGCTCCTGCCTATAGACGGATGCATGCGGTCGGAGTTTTTGGCGAGAACTGCTCGATCCTCCTCTAGCCTGACGCATGCGGTCGCCCTCGAATGACGGCAGCCCCTCCCCCCTTTTTGGGGAGCAGGGGCCCTATGCACAAATTCCCGTGGAATTCGCCATGCTTTTTGCGAAAGGCACAACGTAAGCAATCAGTGACGTGAAGAACGTATCCGCGTAAATCGTAAAGCGCCGAACCAATATCTCCACAACTTCCTGCATCCGAGAAACAGAAGTCCGCCGTGAGCCGTTGCGGGAGAACCCCTTTCTAAAGCTCGCCGCGAGCCAACTTGTTACGTTTCTACTTCCCTCAGGCTCTCCTATTCTAAGGAAAGATTGTGTGACTCTTCTGTTCACCAGATGACTTTCTGGCCCGCACCTGAACGGACACAGAACGAGCTCTTCAGGCCGAGCGGTCACCGCAGCGCCGGCACTTCCGAATATGACGTTATCTGCCGCCAGCCAATCGCGAAAGGAAGCCAGGGCTCTCGCCGTGCTCACGGGCAGGGGTCGTTTGTTGTGACGAAAAAAGATGGTTTGGGGGTATCTACACATAAAATAAACATGTTTTTCGAATTCAGCGTCAAGAAAACCATAAATTAATGCCCCCAACAAATTTTTTTTTTTTGAAAAGCTCTTCACCGGTTCTTTAACGAACAGGCCTTCAGCGAAGGGCTTGGAAGATTTGGCGATAAATTAAGAAACTACGAAGCTTGCCTTTACCGTTTCGTCGCTTGCTTTGGCCGCCTTTTCGAACAGTTTTTGCTGCTTTTCCAAACCCGCCTTCAGTTGAGTAACGGTGTGCTCGCGAACGTTGCCAGTAAGAGCACCATACTTCTCGTGATGGCAAGACATGAAGTGGCGTCGAACATTGTACTCCTTCGGCACAGCCACAGTCTGGTGGTAGACAAAGCACAACACCTTGTCTCTTGATTCCGTAAAGAAATAAGAAAGTTCCCATCGCTCCTGAAAGCACCTCTTCTCGTCTTCCACTTTGCGTTTTGCAGACTGCTTGGACAACGACATTGTGGCTCGCTAGACTTCCACAGCCGAAAGTTTCGCTGGTTGCAGATCGTGCAAAAAAAAAAAAATGTCAAAAGACACCTGTCACATTTACGGAGGCGACAGGCACGTAGGAGCACAATTATGCAGTGCCGCTCTATCATGATTGACTTAGGGCGCCGCTGCGTTCCACAGGGCTGTCAACAGCTTGCGAGTCGGAGGATAGACGCTTAGTTTGGCGTCTCAATTTAGCGCACGCGCACAGATATGGGGCGTTTGATGTCTGGAAGTGCACAGTTTCGAAGTGCAATGTGCAGTCTTTTCCTGAGCAGCGCGATGTCGCTCTCTCCCAGGCCATAAATGACGCTGCGACACGCCCCTAAATGCCCGTGGGTGCATTTTGGAGCCCGAACCTAGAGTCCGACGTGTGGCTGCGCCCTTTTCGCCACAGCTACAGTGCAGTAAAAGTGTTTGACACAAAGACGAACAGGAAA
Source organism: Haemaphysalis longicornis (assembly GCA_013339765.2). Lineage (NCBI taxonomy): Eukaryota > Metazoa > Arthropoda > Arachnida > Ixodida > Ixodidae > Haemaphysalis > Haemaphysalis longicornis. Next base: position 46,390,849 of record CM023452.1, on the reverse strand, counting down.
TCAAATATCCACAAACACCACACAACTCCCGGAAACCTTCGCGCTTTCGCGGAAGCCTGGAAAACTCCGGTCAAGGCGCCGTCTTCTCATTAGCGGCGTGCAGCCCCGTTCGCAGGGTCATAAAACGCCGCGGGGAGTTTCTGCGCGGCCTGTGCTCGCCCAGCCCTGTGCGCACTGTAGAGTGCGCTCGATTCGCAAGTCGCAGTTGCTTGCGACCATTGTGCACCCGACTTAACGGCGCCCGAATTGAGGGGCCTCAGGAAAAGAGGGGTGTTCACTCTGGTAACGCGAAGCCGTGAAAGACGATATCTACGCGTTTTCAAGAAGTCTCTGGCCATCTGCGTCCTTGGCTACACAAGCAGGGCGCGCACTCACGCATTCGCTTAAAAAACAAAAATAAATGAGCCAAGACACTTATGAGAGGGCCGCGGGCCGCACGCGGGCCGCGTGTTTGAGGACCCCTGGACTATTGTATCGATTCAACGCTTAACTTCTCAATTAGTGCTAACATTTGTGGTGTACTTTTCTGTGCTTTACATATATAAGCCGCTTCTACCACACACAGTCCATGCGATGCCGCATTCGCTATGGGATCCTGTTTCTACCTTTGCAAATACAAATACGCCGTGTAGTCCCATAGCATATTACAATACGCCTACATGTCCACCGTAGTACTCCGAGATACTCCAATTACCTACCTCTTCAGTGATGGCTGAGGAAGAAAGGACGACGGTAATATATTTGAGGCAAGGTACCCTCCTTCTTACATTGCCAAATGTCCGACGTTTGTTTGGGGCTACACGCAGCGTCGCCGAACGGTTTGTGCAAAGCTTCGTTGGGCTTAAGTTTGCCTTCTTTTTTTCATTGATTCTGTCCGCGCGCATCGGCCGTTGTAGGCCCACGTCACACTATCTATTCGTGTATCAGTTAGTAAGAGAGGCAGTTCGAAACAGTTGACATTGTCGGGTGGGAAATTCACCTGCCTTTGTGCGAAAGCACAGGAAGCTCAGGAATCCTGGATCTGTTTTCCGGAGCGTGTGAAGCCTCCGGAGCCGCGCCCACACAGTGGGGGCTGCGTGACGTCGGGGGGCCGAGCGCCGGCGCGCGGGCCTCTGGTCGGATGCTCTCGCCGACTCGGCCGCTCATCCGCAACAAGTGGTGTACCCGCTCCCGTGCCTGCAGCTGTCACTGGAGGACACCCTACTAATAAAAAAATGTTTCTTCGCATAACCCACGCGTGCCCTTACTCCTTCTCCCTCGCTGTGGGGTCTGACCTTCCTCGGCGGCTTAATCCGCCGTGAAGAGGTCGTGCTTCGGAGAATCCGCCTAGGCGACGCACTGACGTCTGCTGTGCGAGGAACGCGGACTTCTAGTCTTGCGGATCCCTCCCCGACCTGTCCCTACTGCCCTGCCCCTGTTGCTGAGGCGACCTTGGAACACTTCCTAGGGACGGGTCCAGGGCTCCAACCAGCCCGAGTTCGACACAGTGGGGGCCACAGGACATCGCCCAGGCCAGGCATCAGGACATCAGGACTCACAGGACATCGCCCGATATTCATCGGTGGGCGCACGGCCCCCCTTTACAATAAACTCTTGGAATTCATTTCGGAAATTCGAAACAGCGCAAAAAGACGGACAAGGAAACGACGACACAAGGCGCTGTGTTTCCTTGTCCTTCTTCTTTATGCGCCGTTTCGAATTTCAGTATGCACCAACTAGCCCGAACCACCGTTCACGCGTATTCGGAAACTGACTGTATAGTTTCCCGTAGTACCCGCATCACTGTATGTGTTTTTTAATCAGGATTTGTTAAATCCGATGTACCCGTCGTCGGCTCCCAAGCGCAAGAACGCACACCTGATAACACTCCGCCAAAGTTACAGTTACCGGCGTGGTTTCGTCCCGACCCTGGGGCGGAAGCAAGACATGGTGCTTACCACGCCAAAACACCAGATAAGGCTCGTACGGCTATACTTATAGCATTTAAATATCGTGCGCTCGCTTGCGAATATTCGCGAACTGCCACTGCGACCCCGAACCCGCTCGAGAGATAAAAGAAGGAAAACTCAAGAGATCCCACCTATAGTGTCGCGCGTATAGTCCCGCTCAACAAGTTGTTCGTTCCATGTGTCGTAGTTCGTCCTGTTTTGGCTTTTCCTTCTACTTTGCTTCTCTGCCTCCATAAAAAAAAAACGGCTCTGCTCTCCCCTACTGCCCCATTTCTTCCAGGGCTCAGTACCACACCACCATTGGAACAACCCGTCCTCAAACGACCCCAATCTCGACATTTCCGTGGATCCGCGGGGCATGCGACGGAGGATTTTTCTCCTTATGTGTCGATTCTGTCTGTTTGACGTGTTTTCTTGGACTTAGCCTATGGCCAATGACCAATAAAAAGAAAGACGGCTCGGCTCTCCCGCTACTGCGCCGCATTGTTCTTCTCGTAGGGGGCGTCGTGTGTGTCCACACACGATGTTTGGGAACGGAAGCGCTCGTCCTTCAAAGCGAGAGAAGGTACCTCAACAAACTCCACAAATGGATCCGTGCGTACACAAATATGTACAACAAGTATCTGCAGCATATCGTGCCAATACTTCTTTTAACACGAAAGTGTTTTATTTCCGGGATACACGAAGATTTGACGACGTCATTCCGTCACGGAAACTGAAGCAAGTACAACGAAGCAAGTGGCCTGTAAAGAGTGCACCCCTGCACACAGGGTCTTCATGTGGGTGAGCAACCTTTAGTACTAAAGAGTACGGTTTACTTAGGGTTGTTCGTTTTCGGGTTTTATATTTTAAAGGGACAGACAACCGATTTTTGACGAGTACACGTTCTCTATCCCAAATGGAAGGGCATCCCTTAAAGCACCTTGACGAGAAACGGTTTTGCTGATAACGCCCTAGAACGGTTTAAATCGAAATTTTACATCTACAAACCGTATGTGGCGTCCCAAAACTAACGCTGGCAACCATGACATACAGTAGCCTGGCAACATGCGTTTGTCTATATGTGACATGAAAAGGGATACTTAAAAACTTGTCCCCAGCTAAAAAAGTTTGAATCGCAGGCTTTCTTATTCCTTTATGTGTTTTTTTTTAATTCACTAGTATTTTGCACGAAGGCGCCATCTGTTGGGATGGACGATAGATAGAATCTGGCTTCACGTTCGGTTCTTCGGCAGTTCGATCCTTCCCGGGCGTGACCTTTTTTTTTTGTTGTTGTTAGTGCTATGTTCAGACCACCGACGTAACAGGCGTATCGTGCGCTATGGACGTAAAAAACGGCGTTTCACGCAGTTCCTTTGGCTGAGACGTCAAATGACGTCATTCTTTAAAGATATTACGACAGTTGCGACAACAGTCTGAACCCGGCCTTAAGCTGCCGCTTGCGTATTTGGAAACTGAAATAGAATATTCCGGCAGAAGAACCGCCCCTGACTCAGGCGGAATCGTCAAAGCTCCTTTACTGGATCTGTTTACTGAATGCTGCCGTCGATTCTGGGCATGGAGGCTCAGTTAGTTACACTGAGAGCCACCCAGCGGCGGCGGGTGGCGTGTCTTAAAAATTTTCAATATAATGTTTAAAAATGTATAACTCATAGAAATGCTTTTGTTAAAATGTTTTCAACAAGTGAATAAACGTTTTAGCAGTTACAGTAGCTGCTAGGTTTGCAGGTCACGTGACCGGGACACATTTTGTAGTGTCAAGTTTCCTCACTACGAACCGCCACCCTTCCGATTTCAGAAAGTTTCGTGCCAAGTGAAAATTATTTCCGCCAGTTTGTTCATAAATTGCTTGCGGTTACCGGGCTATATAAAACGCCTGGCTTTATTACGAGCTGGAGAACATATACGCCACAAAAATCGGTTGTCCGTCCCTTTAACACGAAAGTGTTTTATGCCAGGTATACACCAAGATTTCACTGCACGTCATATCCGTCACGTAAATGACGTCAGTACACCTTTGCCGAAGCCACCCGCCAGCACGACGTCGCTCGCCAAGCACACCCACAAGACAGCCGCCGACCGCAAATCAGAGCACAACATGCACTTAAGACGCCTGCCGACTCCGATATCGAAAAAGCTTCAATCGTGCCATTCACTTTGTGTTTTATCGCTCCTATACAGTAAAAAGACTCAATTCTTTTTCAGTTTTTAAGTCCCAAATGATAAGAATGGACAGCTTCATGCAAAGAATAATATGTACGTGTAAAGACGGCCTGCCGACTGGCACTGGGCGCGGGACTGATAAACTTCGCAATAGCGGGCTCATTACGAAAAATAAAACTCGGTCCATCTACAGTCTAAAAAAAAGACTCGACTGTTTCAGCATGATCGTCGAGAGCGCACATGAATCATTTAGGAAATCGGAATACACTCCTCATGCGGAGTGAGTTGTGTCGAGACAAGGCGGTCGGATGTGGGCAATCTTCGGTGGAGCCGCTGCGTTTTACTCTCGTATTTATTCGAACATAAGGCGAGGCTTTCTTTCCCTCGTAGTCTCAAGTCCTACTCTGTTTTTATTCTAAGCTCAGTATATATATATATATATATATATATATATATATATATATATATATATATATATATATATATATATATATATATATATATATATGCCATTTTTTTCAATCCAAACTGCCCCCTCGCCTTATAATCGTGCCGCCTTATAATCGAATAAATACGGTACCTCCATTCAGCGCAGTTGTATAAGAGAAGGCGAAAATAAAGCAAGACGCCTTATCTGTGTTACCCCCCCCCCCCACCCACCACACACACACACACTTGAAAGGATGAAAGCAAAGGTCCCTTCCAGCGATAATAGGCGGCGCCAATTGCACCCTCAGGCTTCCTTCGCCGACTACGGGATGAATTCGATAGCTCATTTTTCGAGCGTCGCCGTACAGGTGCACGAGTTATCGGCGTTGGTCACTGAGTGATTCCAGTGCGGCAGGCCAACACGGGGCCGGTCGATGTAGGGTAATAGAAACCCGACTCCCCCCACTTCCTGATAAACGAAGAAACTCAACGCTTGGAACACAGATGGAGAGAGACAGAGAGAGAGAGAGAGAAGAGAGAGAGAGAGAGAGAGAGAGAGAGAGAAACAGTCTAGCGTTGAAGCAGATAGGGGAAAATGAGCATGTGGAAACATGCAGGCACGGTTGCCGGTTAAGCAGGCGACTCACGTTTTGGGCTTTGGTCCGAACGGCTCTACTCAAACGACACCGACGTCGTAATGGGCATTGCGTCAGGAGGCACTGTGCGCGTTCCCTTTCCTTTCGAATCCGCACGCTTAGTCGAGGAAACGAGAAACGTTTGCCGACTCGGATTTAGGCATACGCCGGTGTCGGGATGGGGTGAAAACAAAAGGAAACAGCGAAACTTTGGGGCCTATCGACTGAGTGGTGGTGACCTGACACGCGCCGTCCACGCTGTTAATTCCGTGCGCGTCGCGGTTTCCCCGACACCGCTGTCCTGGTAGTGTAGTTCCTGGAAGGGACCGCTTTCGCTTGCGTCGTGTTGCACCGAGAGCGTCCACCGTAGCCACGTCTGTCCGTCAGGGACGGTGCGTGCTCCTTGGAAGCCGCGCGCATCAAGATAGCGGCGGCGCATCCCTGGGTGTTCACCATCGGCGTGCAAACAGATCATTGAGACAAAAAGTATAGCGTTTAATTTGAAAGAACCATCTTTCTGTACCTCACTGAGCTCCATCCACCTACGAAGGCGTTGTTTTAAACAAACAAACAAAAAGAAACACAAGAATTACTGAAAAACTTTCAAATTTCCCGCTACAGTGACGCGATGTGGCAGCACTGACGTAATATGGGTCAGCACTGAAAACATTTTTTTTTAATTTTTTTGTTAACTGCACGCTAGCAGTGTAATAACTGCACGCTAACTGCACGGCCGCCGATCGCACAAACAGGCTTCTGTGACGTTCTAGAAAAATCGCCGGTGTGGGGCCGGGGATTCGCTACTGCTCCGTGTGTTTTCTTCAGTATCTGGACTATTTGTTCCAAGTTTTCGATAAAATGTGCATCACAGTTATCGAGACAAAGCAGTCCTTTTTAATGAAACAAGTTCTCTTCATGGCCACTTTTATTAAAAGGAGCGCTTCTTCGGCCGGTCTAATGGCCCAGCCACGATCGACAGATAGATTCGGGATTATTGTGTGCGTGGTGTACACTTAATGAAGGCCCGGCATTGAACAAGGCAGGGGGAATGTTCTATGAAGTCATCTATACATAGCTTACACTGACGTCACTGTAGCGGCCATTTTGGAAGGCTGTAAACTTATCTTCCCCTAGTATCTCGAGAAGCGCTGTGAAATCTGAGAGCCGTACTCTAGAAAGCGCTGTGGTGACGTCACTTGCAAGCTATGTATACACATTCGTTTAGCGTACGCGGGTCTTAATCTCATGCAAAGGCTGTTTCGCATTTCACCTTCGTCGGAAAAGCATAAGCCGAAGGGACGACCTGCGGAGTGCCTTCATCATGTATAGGTGCACTGACTTAATTAAAAAAAAACTAGAGTGAAGCTGCAAGTATTTCAGCTTGGACGGTAGTCGTTCCTGGAAGCGATGGAAAGGCTACTTGTTATAGGGTTATGAAACTGGCGGAACGCTCGCGAAATTGGCGAAACAATAGATTAAAATATAATCAATGCTGGTTCAAAACTGCACTTTCTCATTACTGTATTTGTATCATGGTACAGGACAAAGTTAAGAGATTGTATAGGAGGCACTGTTTTGCTGCCTAAGGATTTATTAGACGTGCTTGAAAAGGCGTCGAGAACGGCGCCAACGAGTTCGAGCGTACTTAAATAACAGTTCTCGATGCAGTAGCAGCTTCCCTAAAGTTAAAGGGGCCCTGAAAACAAAATACAACTTTGTTTATTTAAAGAAACTAAACTTTGGTAACTCACGCAGCTCCATCCCAGCCGCGAACGATGTGTTTAAATGTCAAAAAAAAAAAGCCCACGAAATATTGAATTTTTAAATTTCGCGCCACAGTGACGTCATATGGGCAGGAGTGGCGTGTCATGGACCGGCGCTAAAAAAAAACATTTTTATCGGCATGTTAACTGCCCGTTGGCATTCAAGCGGTATGATGAAACAGAACTAACTGGGCCTCCTCGATTTACCAGCCCTGGACGGTCCGCGGGCAGTCCGAGGACTGCCCTCGGACCGGACGCCTTATAGGAATACATGGGGAAAACGAGCGCCGGATCGCGTCTCGGGCAGTCCGCGGACGATCCGGGACTGATAATTGAGGAGGCCCACTATAGAAGCCCCACTGCAGTCGCGCCGTCACGTCTCCTGGCGTTGGCGGAAGGTTGGCGGCCGCCAATGCACCAATAAATTTCTGTGACGTCATACAAAAGTTGCCGGAAAGTGGCGGGGGGGTCGCCACATGCGTTTAATATATAGAATGTTTACTTGCCGTTGGCGATAAGATTGTTATTGTTGTTTTCGAGACAGTTTTTTGAACAAGCCGAATTTGTATTTTGTCTTCATGGCACTTTGAAGGCTGCTGGTAGAAATGGGTGCCGCCGTTGTAGGTTTGCTACTGATGGCGCATTTTTTGAATTCGCAGCATTTATGATTGAAGCCCCTGGCGTATCGAGTTGTTGCCTCGTGCGGTGCGTCAGTCGGTCGGCGGGTCGGTCGGCCGTCTGAAGCGCGTAAGATATTCCAGGCGAACTTATGAGCGTATCAATGGCAGTTGTGCACACGCAAATGGGGTGTCACGTGAAAGTCCCGAAGAGACGGCGAGCTGTGTAACCCCACTAAGGACGATGTCATACGGCAGTAGGGACTGTTTACACTAAGGGTGACGTATATAGTCAAATATGGTATAAAAATAAAACTGTCAGAGAGATAAGGATAGGTGGATCAAACGTTTATTGTACTATTACCCGTTAAGTTTAATGGAGCCCGAAAAAAATATGGAAATGAGGTATAAATTACAGGTTTCACATGAGGAAGTATTGCCCAGATAACTGCGATGTCATACGGTAGTTATTGTCTTTGTATTGCTTGTTAAGGTTTAGAAAACTGCCAAGTGAGCGGATGCAGCGTCAAAAGAAATGTGAGGGGCAGCGTACGGTCGCAGCACCTTAATATGCTTATTGCTGGTCAAAGTGTTCATGCGCAAGCATTGTAGGCTTCTACGGTCGGAAAAATGGAGTGTCAGTCATATCACCGTGATATTTTCGTGTGACGGTGTTTATTATCCTTGCAAAATCTTCCCACCAGTCAGTTTGTGTGTAGCTGTGAAGTCGGCTCTAATGGGCCTCGGTCGACAGTCAACCTCCCGATAGTGTCACAAAGTGGAAAGCGACGCAAGGTTCATTTAAGAGCGAAGCTATTTAGCAATTACTTGATTCCTGCGTTTCAGAAAACTCAATATAACAGCATAGAGAAAAGATCACCGGTGCTGGCAGGATTCGAACCTATGTCTGATAGACCAACGGAGCTAGTCTCGTCTTGCCCACTCGGCTGCGACCGTCTTCTTACCTGAAATTCACAAGCCTATTCACTCGGCTGTAACTGCGGAAAGAGGAATCACTCCGCCTGCTCGGCACAGAACACGTGATACGGTATACGTTGCACGAGCGGGCACCTAGCTTAAGTGTGCGCGTTCCGTTCGTTCGTTCTGTTTCTTCGATTTGCTCCTCCGCAGTTGTAGCAATAAAGATGGTCGTTGCGGCAGCGAGAAGCAAATGGGCTGCAATCGTGGACTTAAACCGTCGTGATGGTAGTGAAGGTTGCGTTCCAGCTTCGCTACCTTCACGTCTTACGCGTTAGTGTGAGCTTCCTTCATTTTTAGTAAACAAAGTTTAGTGGAGCGAACTGCTGCCCCGCAATAAACTGGAATTTAAGCACAGACGTGGAAGAAGCAGTCGACAAACTCACTTCCACAGTCCAGCGTCGGCGAATGCATTTACTGAGCATGCATTCATCTGACAACGCTCTTCTGCCTGGAATCATTCACTTGGGCCAAGAACACTATGGATCAAACGAGAGCAGTCGCATTTGCAACGACACGGCGACGCCCTTTCCCTATCAATCAAGACTGCCCTGCGCGACGTACGACAGAAGGAGCAAAAAGCGCTCCGTTTGAAACGCACGACTAGACAACCTGGCCCGACCAGGCGATGGTAATAGAATACGGAGCGAATCCCAAGGCAAACCTGTTCGCGGCCATATATAGCGAATTCGTCTTTCTTAGGCTGGCTTCCCCTCTTTGCTTTCGTGCATTGAAGCGAAACCTACTCAATAAAAGGGAGATAGTACGCTGTCCCGGTCAAAAATGACACTGAATGCCGGCTAGATAAAAGCAGATAAAAAAATGGCTGTGGTTTAGCTCTGGTTAGCCCTAGTTGATAGGGAAAGCTTCACTGCCGCTGTACGAGCGACCACAGCTGCGTGTTCGTCTTCCCCATCACACATGTGCACGGCTCTGCGCCGCACGTGGCCTCCTGGCCTTCCTTCGTAGCGCGCGCTTATCGCTGCGGCGGCGGCCTCCTCGCCTTCCTCCGCCAAGTGGGGACACGGGCCCCGCGCACGTCTCCGTTCCCTCCTCGCGTATCTCTCTTCTGCCGCCTATATGTCCCCGCCATCGGGCCGCTGCTCCGTGGCGGGCGCCAGCGCAAGGGGTGTGGTTTGACCCCTCTCTCTCAAGGTCAAAACTGGTCACCCCGCGAACACTGCCCGAGGTAGCGTATTGTAACTTTACAAAACAAGACATGAAGCATCACGTAAGGTCTTAGAAAGGTAAACGAGCTATGGGTGCGCCCTGAGTGCTTACGCATTGCCGTATAGATCATCATAGCAGTTTTCTTATACTTTTTTTTGCTTGCGTGCCCCTGTTTTCTTTCATTGTTTCCGTCGTAGCTTAACTGAGTACTCCTCCGACCAGTCCACGTGGCAGCGTCGTGAAAGGAGACAGCGATCAATAAATACTCTGCGACCGCACGCAATCTAGGGAGAAGAAAGGCAATCGAGTTGATTTTAACTGCTAACATCCAACGTGCGTGCAGCGCGAAATTATGCTGCACTAACGGGAAAGCCGGTGGCGGTTTTTTTTCTTATCGTCGCTGTACTTTTGTTTCCTTATTGGTCAATGTTGCTATCAGCGTTAAAAGCACCTACACCCAGAAAAAATAATTACCGCCTATTGTTATCCATTTCGAGTCCATATGCTCTCGCACGCACTGTCCTTTTGTGGTTAGTATTACTACTCGGGTCGCGTTACGTGCCGGGAAACACTGCGGTAAAACTCATAAAAGCTTTCTAGCTCACGGCATCACGGCATAGAGGTGAAACAAGATCTAGGCGAAAGGTACGCGCAAATTTTATTTCTCTTGAGCCTTGACGGCTGGAATCCCCAACAAAGACTCGTACACACCCGCACACACTTTTATTTAGACTCTACTGCTGTTGAAAACGGTGCTCATTATTGATAGTTAATCCACTCAAGATGCGTGTCCAAGCGATGAGTCGTATAAGCTTGAGGTTCAAATAATGCCGGCTTGCGACTACGGCTGCGACCGCGTCCAATAGTACACGCACGCACGCACGCACACATAAGCACACACCGGGGGATCCGTTTTCCAACTCCTATAGCGCCTTAAAACGCCTGGCGTTTCAAAAGCGCGTCGAGCGTCGGCAGTTTTAATTCGCGGACATGACAAATACACCGAACCGTATACCCGTGTAAGTTTCGGATAGTAAAAGCTTAATCACTGAACGAATTTTTGAAAAATTACATGTCATCTCAATTGGCAACTTTTAAAATAGCGCCGAATTTTTTTCTGCCCTCTTTCGTAAACTGCGAAGCCTGAAAACGAAAAACAATGGATACGTGGAATATCTACAAGGAACGGCGTACTGCACAATCCATTTTGTTGCAATATGTTATCAGCCGTGTTTTGCCGTATTCTGCGACCGACGCTGTTAAGTGCTATCCCGCACGGTCAGTGCGTTTGAGTAGGCTTCTTGCCCTTTTCTTAGTCCGAAAAGTACAGCATGGTGGACAGCATAACAAGCAGTCTGATCAAAAATCGCTAGCAACAAGAACCGTAATTGTCCAGTGGCCACCTCCGCAGAGAATGCATCAGTATAGCAGGCTTGTTAACAAACGCAAGCCGAAGCTTTGTAAAAGACACATCACTGTAATGAACGCCAGGCAATTCAAAAAGTAAGCGAGAAGAGGCACACGAAAAAAGAAATAACACGGAAAAAATTGCGCCCACCTCCCTGCGAGGGAAACCCTGTGTAGATGCGACGCATCGTGGGGTTCACTTGGTGTTTCCGTTGGATTGATTCTGAAATCGCGTGAAACGTGTCGGGAACGCGTATGATTATTATGTTTTATGATTATTATTATGTTTTACTGGCCAATCTTGGTCAATCTCTCTAAGTGGTATGCTTGGGGCTTCGCGGTCGCAACGACCTTTACTCCATCATTGTTGCTGTAAGTGGGAGCTTCTTTTCTTTTATTGCAAGTGTTAATCATTGCCCCATCATGCGTTGTATCAGTAGCTTCTTGACGTAGTTTGAATGAGTCAAGGGTATAAAGCGCGTTCGTAGCATTTGATTCTGTCTCGGCACTTGTGGCGCAGTGGGAAGAGCACCATGTACCTCGCGTTCCGCCCACAGGGTCGTGGGATCGAAACCGGGCGCCGCTAACTGTTAATTTTTTTTATAGTGTAGGGGGAGGGGTGTGGACGGACAACAACGCCGTATGGAGGGACAAGGCGAGTGAATGAGATGCAGTCGCATCTAAAATTGATATCCGTTGAAGACAAAGAAGCAGACGCGGGTTGGGGGATCGTTGGTTTATTGGTGACCTACGAATGGCTACCACAAATCTGAAGACGATGATGTCGCGCGAGTGCGCTGGCAGTTCGGTGACTATTTTCGTCGCCGTCTTCCAAAGAGATCCCATTTTACACCTTTTGTAACAATATCAAGCAAGTTTATTTATTCCCAGATTAGTATGCACAAAGGTGGCGCCGGCGTCGTTTTGGACGTTAGGTAGTAAGGTAGCCTGGATCGTTCCCGTCAACAATGTCGTCGCGAAGCAGTAGTCTTTCCCGGCTTCGTTAGGAAGTGGCTAGCATGGCGGGGGGTCCCGTAATACTTGACGCAGCCGTGTAGTCCGGAAGTTGGAACGCAGCCTGCAGTAAATACATACACCCTGTAACCGAACATAACGTGGCTTTATTTCAACTAAAGCAACTGCTTCCCGCGATTACGCGACGTTACCGCTACGCTTATTTGACTAAGGCAATTTGGCTCCCGCACCTTCTCTCCCTTGTGCCGATACCGTGCAGGAGCTAACAAGGGCGCAAACGAGCATGCCGACCACAGCGAAGGAAAACAATCCACCCAGAACTTGGCGCCGAAAATCAAGAAAGAAAGACGAAAACGCTGCAGAATAAGCAGTACGGCGGCCTGGCACGTGTGAGCGAGCGGCCGCCTCGTTTTTTTTAGGTCAACCCCCAAATCAATTTCGGCCGGCGGTGGCGGCTACCACCACTACCACTACACTCCGTCCAGGCCTCCGTTTTCTTTCGCGACCCCTTTACCTTGCGGTCACTTTTTTGCTATTGTCCCGAAGCGTCCGCTGTCCTTATTTTCATCCGCCTGAAACGAGAGAAAACAGACTTGTTTGTTTTCACTACTTACTTTATCTCTTTCTCTTTAGTTTTCCCCCATATTTTGGGTTTGTTGTCTCTCCCTCATTACCTAGTCTTCTGTCTTTGCTTTTTCCTTTTTTCGGCTATCGAGGTCACGTTTCCCCGGTCTCCCCATTTCCCTCACCTGTCCGTTACAAAACTAGGTTACCGTCTCGTCTCCCTCTCTCGATCCCGCAAATACATTATCCACCTCGGCCCTTGCGGACTTCCCGTTAACGCTACCGCCGCCTCACCTTCGCGGGATTACTCTTGATCAATACGGCGAATCGCGAGTGCCGTATTTCGGCGCGTATACGTGCCCGCACATCCCGATCGATGCTGTCCCGTTTGCGCTATCGGCTGCTCCCATTTATTCGCCCCGCACCGTCGTGTCTTTCCTGTCTCTGCTGTCGAGGGAATGACGGATAAGCGACGCCGCGTTCTCGTGCACTACAGTCCTGCGCCGTTGACTGAAGGCCCGAAAGCTTAGTACAGTGTAGCCCGCTTATAGCGAACCCGGTTTTAACGAAATACCGGATATAAAGAACAAATGTTCGTTTTCATTTATCATTTTATGTTCAGATATAGCGAAAAAAAAGCGGATAGTGGTTTGCGTTTGCCGCTGTGTTCGCTGTAAGCGGCCTGTACTGTATGCATCTCTGCGGCTTGGCTTCCAAGTCCGGATAAGAGGTCGGCCAAGTTAGTTACAGGGTACGGGATAGATTGGAAAATTTAAGGTTTATGACGTTTGGGCAGTGATGGAACTGAGTGTAGCGTGCTATGGACTTTATGAGGCAGTTATTTTTAAGCGGAGCTTATAGCTCCAGCTAGACACCCAGGAAACGGCTCGTTCCGTCAATCTTACCTCCAAGCTCAGTCAAGGTCAAACCAGCGCCTCGTGCGGTTGTTCGTAGGGAAAGCGTCTAATGGCTTTTCACTCCAAAGGGGGGGGGGGGCAGATAGGGAAAAAGCTGTGGTTGATTCCTCTGTCATAGGAATCAGTAAAATACGAAAGTGAAATGTGCAGCGGAATCTGCAGCTGAGCATGATTTGCGGGTCGGCGGCTGTTTTCTGGGTGTGCTTAGCAAGCGGCGTCCTGTGGCGGGTCGCTTCGGCAAAGGTGTACTGGCGTCATTTCCGTGACGGTTATGACGTCAGTGAAATCTTGCTGTATCCCGGCATAATACACTGTCGTGTCAAGATATAAAACCCGAAAACGAACGACCCTAAGTATAAGGTAGTCTTTAGTACTAAAGGTTGCTTCCCCGCAAGAAGATGCTGTGTGCGGGGATGCACCCTTTACAGACCGCTTGCTTCGTTGTTCTGGCGTCACTTCCGTGACGGATATGACGTCAGGGAAATCTTCCTGAATACCGGAATAAAACGCTTTCATGTTAAAAGTAAGGGACCTTGCCACCAGGAACGGATACGGGGAGGCGCTCTCTGCGTTCACTACCCGTTCGCGTCTATTCAGAGTAAACTTCGCTGAGCAGCGTTCGTGTGTGTGTCTTGCTTCCCATTGCGCGCGCGGTGGTTGTGCGCTATGTGAAAGAGTACTAGGGGACTAGGGAAAGAAGAAGAAAGAGGAATAGGGAAAGAAAAGAAACCGTTATGAAACAGGGCTAGGGAGCCGCCGTGTCTGCACTTCAACTGGAACGGCTCTGCAAAAGAAAATGTACACTCAATACAAGAGGGAACGTGATGGTGTGGTAGCGAGAATGAAAGGTTATGTTCTACGGGGTCCTGGTTTTCTACATTTAGTCTCTCTGTAGCGCGGAAGTGGTTGTAACACGTCGATAGCAGCCACGGATGTCACAAAGGAGGAAGAGCCAGCGAAGGTTTTGGTCTCGTTTGCGACTCGCAAGAGTGCACGCAAATGCTGTCCTCGCGGGAATATATCCGAGTAAAGTGAAATTCGTATATATGTCATGCGCAGAACCAGAGTTGCTTCGTTGATATTTGCGGAGAAAGGAAGCTTTAAAAAATCAGCATCATATTTTGGGGCTTTAACGCGCCGAATCTACACTTGGGCTTTGTAGAGCGCCCTACTGGAGGGCTCCGGATTAATTTCCAAAACCTGGGGATATTTTAACGTGCGTCCGAAATCTTGAACACATGGGCGTTCTCGCTTTTTGCCTCCATCAGAAAAGCGGCCACTAGATCGAACCCGCGACCGTGGGCTCTGTCCGCACTGAGCCACCGCGGCGGCGTATCGAAAGGAATTATACCAGCAGGATTACTCCGGGGAGCGTTGTGTGGTGTTCAATGACGGCTGTTGAGCAACTTGTTGGTGTGAAAACGTGAAGTGAAGGAAAAAGCTTGCGTCCGAGAAACGCGGAACGGCAATGCCCACTGTTGACTGGAACGAAATTCATAGGGCGTGCATCAGAAATAAAACACGACAAAAGGAAGTTATCTGTTGGCCTGAGACAAAAAGAAAGGAAAAAGCGCGGGTTGCCAGGCAACGCCTGCGAATGCACAGAGCCACGCGGAAAATCGGAGACGGCGGCGGCGGCTGTTCGTCTATGCCTGCTACCCAGCGGCCGGTGCAACTGTCACCAGCCGACTCTACAACTGACCATTAATGATTTCGTAGTCATGAGGTGTCCCCGGAGTTTGTTAGTGCAGAGCGCGGCTTGTCGTTATAGCGGCACACACCCGGTGGCACACACCCAAACACAGGTTTCGTTAAGAAAAATTACTTCCCCTGGTCGGGAAGGAACCTGGCTTCCTCGCGTTACAAAGCCGATGCCAATCCCATTACGCCACAGAGGAACACGTTACCCATATGCAAAGTGCCGGGGTGATCTCTGCGCTGTGCCGTTGCCACGTACGCTGACGTTGCTAGGCTGAAACAAGTACACAATAACACTAAATACGCAAGGAATCGTGAATTAACGTATTAATTACCCCTAATTAGTAAAAACCCAATTCAGTGTCTCTTTATAGGTGTTCCCAGGGGCTGTGGCGAGCTCTCTTGACTATCTTCGGAATCAACTCCAGGCTGATGCTGAAACCAGTGAAGAGAGGGCGCCGCAGCCCCTCTTGGCGTGCTCCGCACTTTTTTTTAAAATTGCGCAATTTTGCCGCAGCGCATCAAAGGAATGGAAGGATAAAAAAATTGTCTCCAATCCACGCTGCGAAGGTGGTTAGGCTGCGAATCTGTAAACGACACCCACTACGATTATCCATGCGGCACCACTTGAATTCACACGCGTGGCTCTACAAAGAGCGCAACCAGAGGCTCTGCCAGCCGTTACTTGGGATTCGCCGGGGCGGTGTCCCGAACGCAGCAGCGTCGGCAGAAAGAAAACGGAGAAGAACGTGTTTCGAAGGGGGAGGAGTAGGGCGGCGCGCGCGGCTATGGCGTCATCTCTCACTGCCTCCCCATCACCCTTGTTTCATGTGTCGCCTCCAAAAAAGCGCCCTCCCCAGGCGCTGAATCCAAACCACCGTTTGTCTCTCCATCTCCACGTGTCGGCAAGACGACGGGGCTCTCGCTCCGTTTGTCTAGTCGGGCCCAGGTTCAATCGCCGGCGGTGCCAGTAGTTTGTGTAGCCTGGGCGCAACTAGTAGTGGCCTGGGAGTTTTCTGCTGACGCGGACACGAAAATTTCCAAAAAAGGACAGTTACGGGAGGCAAGCAGCTTCACGGTTTTCATGTTGGGTGGAGCTGCTTTAATTTTTCTTTTCATACAGCATCGGGATATGATACGGAGGGCATTACCTCGCATTTTCTGAGGAATTCAAAAATAGATAAAAAATTTAAGTGCCCTAGAAGCGAGAAAGAAAAAATCTAACAATTTAGCTAGCTGTCTAGATGGACAGACATTAGAGGGGGCCCAATTGTACGGCATGCTACATGATCTATTCGTTGTTCGGACCTTCTGGCTGCCAGCGCTTGTCGCTTTATGACAGAATATCGGTCACTCGCTGCTTTCTGTGTCCCAGTTTTTGCTCTCATCTTCGGGCAATGTCGCCGGGGCCATGATGGCGACAGGCAAGAGCTAATGAGCTCCACAGACACACATTTGACAACCCTCGCGCTGTCACCGCCGTGGCCTCCCGGCCCCAAACAGGCCGAGACAGGTGTTCTCACACGAGCGCACGCCACGTATACGCTGTGCGGCGACGAGCTTGTCGAAAAATCGTTTGCCCTAAATGAGCTTCCCGGCCGCGATCGGTGTTCCCGGCGGAGGGATGACAAATGGGTTGCCGTGAAGAACCGGCCACACCGCTTTAAGCGAGCCGAGAACACGAAACACGACAAAATCATCCAACAAGCACTGCAATTTTAAAGTGCAATTAAGGCGAAATAAGAGTTTGGTTCGGTAAAAAGACTACTTTGTACCCATAACAATAACACCAGTTTTATCGCAAACTCCAAACACATCATCGACGTGATGAAGAAAATGTATACGAAGCAGTGGCGACTTCACAGCCAGTGTCCGGCAACTCTTCAATGGCGTCACGGAATCTTGTTCGGGCGATAGGTGGCGAAAACACATGACTGGACGAATGTAGTGGCGCCTCTCATTGCGTTGATCGCATCATTTGAAAGCTAACGTGCAGTAACAAATTGAAAATTATGTTTCAACTGCAGAGCTGTTGTTGCTGGCCCTGTGTGTGCGGCGTCAACACAAAACTTCCGGTTCACAGTTACTTCCACCGCTTACAGCGTTCGTGAGCACTTGCCTTACGAGCAACGCCCGGCGTCGTCCAGGCTTCCGCTTGGCGCTCGCAAAAATACCAAGAAAACAGTTCATGTGCGTCCATTACTGAAGAGGGGAGCACAAGACAGCTCGTGCTATAGACGCCCAGTTCGCGAAGCCGCTGGCCGCCGGTTCTAGCACGTGCTGAGGCGTTCCTCTCTGGGAGAAATGGGAAAGCCTGCGGACAAAACGATCCGGGTCCGCCAGTCCTCGCATAAGGAAGACGATGATATACATGGATATGACAATGAGTACTACTACCACCCGAAAAGCGACGACGGAATGTGAAATAAGCAATCTGGTGGTGTGTCCTTCAGTGCTTACATAGAAAGAAATCCTCCAGCTTCAAGTCTTGAGCGACTTACTGCACGCTTCGCCAATTTTTTTGGTACTGGCCGGGAGGCTTCTCGTAGTGCGAAACCCTCCGTCCTGTAGTGTCTACTACACGCGCCTTGCATTCCCTTTCGTTGGGGCCTAAGTTTAACGTCGCGATGTTCGGCAGCAGCACACCGGCGACCAATGTCGCGAATAGCGTTTCGTGGTGTTGCGATCACGAGGATTGGGTAGACGATCGAAGCAGTTTCAGAAGCATCGAATGCATCCTGTAATCAATTCCACGGTCGCCGCGTTGAATTGTGAATGCAACGTGAAGTGCGTCGGCGGAACTCTGATCGACGTGGCTGCGCTAGCGACTAACTGATGGTGTGACGTAGCGATTACAAGCACAGAGATCGGAGTGTGGCCGGAAGACTTCCGCGCAGTAATGATTTCAAGCCGCGCCTGCGGGCGATTTTTTTTTTTTTTTTTTTTGCGCGACGCCGAGTCTTAGGAAGTGCCACATGCAGCTTCGCTCTTGAAAGTTTCCTTAAGCCTGTTACCAACAGCAAAACTCAAGTTCGTGTGGATATCTCCAATGTAGCGGTGTTAGATCCCCTTAGCGAGATTCGTAATGCCACCACTGCGCTGAGAACGAAGATGGTTCACCGACGTACGTGACGTAATGACTGGGAGAAACTAGCAGGGATGGAAGAACTTGGTTACAGGCTCCATTAACTGTTTCTTTAGAGGCCCATCGCCGGAAGGCTCAATGAGGGAACCGTTTGGAGCGGTTACGCCAGCGAGGGCTGTGCTTACTTCCCGAGTTTCTAGCGAAGGGCGGTGTTGTTACACAACAATGCGCACCGCTGGGCCGCCACGTGTCGTAACGGAAACTCGCGTGTGCAGGTGGTGGGGAAAGCGTAGCCTGCGCATCGCCTGCCACATGGTCGTAGCAGCCGTCGCGGATGCCTGCAGTTGCCGCTGTTTCCGCTGTCGACTGTGGCTGTTAGTTAAACATTAGCACAGTCTTCCCTGCTTTCTGTGTGCGCCCTGCCTTGACATTTGCCTCCCCCCTCTCCTCTAGTGTTGTTCCGGCAGCACGGTGCCACAGACGGCAGCGGTATGTCAGTGTCATGCTTTAGCAAGCGCTATATTCCAAGAAACATTGCAGTTTTCCCACATGTCCGAAGTTATGTACGCGGCTCTGCATGAACATTGCTGTCTGTATAAAAAAAAAATGGATGCGGCTTTCCTCAGCTAACCCTGGATATGCAAAGCGAGATCTTGGCTTATCCTGGTTAAGTGTTGGTTTGACTTTGTTAACCTTTGATTTGACTGCAAATGTTATACTGTTTTTCTTATTCTATTGTTATACTACTCTTACACTAGAGGAAATGGACGTGGTCAGGGCATGTAATGCGAAGGCAAGATAACCGTTGGTCATTAGGGGTAACAGAGGGATCCCTAGAGAAGGCAAGCGTTGCAGGGGGCGGCAGAAAGTTAGATGGGCGGATGAGATCAAGACGTTTGAAGGGGTAAATTTGTCGCAGTTGGCATAAGACCGGGGTGATTGGAGATGAATGGGAGATGCCCTTGCCCTGAAGTGGGCGTAGATAGGCTGCTGCTGCTGATGCTGCTGCTGGTGATGATACTGTTCGTCTAAAGCCTGCCTTTGGCTGCTGTCCAATTCGGGGACAGCTTGGTAGACAGCCTACGAAGTAGTTTAACTAGACGTCTAAGGGAATAAAATTGGAACGGCGCCGCGGTCCCAAACGCAACACCAGCGCAGACGACAGCCTCGTAGCAGACGTGTTGAAAAACGCAAGCCGCAGGTTTCGTAACTAATATTACCGTTGTTATTACAAACATTACGTAATTTAAAAATTAAGCAATGTAATCTTCACCACTAGTACATTATGATACATATTTCAATAAAAGAACAAGTGCTTTTGTTTCAACAATAATACGCAAAAAGATGGCGCTGGCGTCGCTTAGTTGTTTAGACAGGAAGGTAGTCTGCATCGTTGTTGACTTCGATGCTGTCTCTTCGAAGCAGTCTTCGTTGAATGCTTCGTTCGAATTGGAACGGGGCTTAATATGGCGGACTGTGTGCGAAGACGGCAACGGAGCCGTCTAAAAAATAAATTGGAACGCACCCTTTGTCTACGGTTGTGGTGCCGCTTCCCGCGTTTTCCTAGCCGAATGGCTCGCCGAGCGGTTTCCGTGGTGTGGTAGGACGCCGCTTTCCGACGACGGTTCAAAGCCTCCAGCTCCCGCGCAACCCTCAGGGAAGACGGCCCGGCCTCGCTCTCATCCATGGGCAAGCTAACGTATACGCGGCGAGTCACGTGGCCATGCGCGAACCAGCTGCGGAGAGCGCATGCGCCAAGCCGGCAGCGGCGGCGGCAGCGGCTGCATGCGAACGCGGCCGTCGGCGGAGCTCGGCCCGGCGAGTGACGTGATGCTTTGCCAAGGGTACGGCGACGCTGCGTCACATGTAGATCAAGTTTACCGCGACGGAGAAACCGCTCTAGGAGATTCCTAAAGCTTTGCTTTAAAAAAATCTCGTAGTTGAAACGCAGGTAAACCAGGTCTATAGATCGAAAGCTCCGTTTTCGCGCCCATATGCACTGAACGCACTGACAAAGACACTGCTCGGCGCTGTAGGCGTGAAAATGAACTTGTATGAATGCAGCCAACGCCACCTAGCTTCATTTTGTGATGGCGCGCGCCCTTACTCTTTCCCCCTCTCCGCACCGCTCCCCCCCCCCCCCCCTGGGACGAACTAGCGGTTCGTCGCTTTCACTGCGCAACCGTACCAGGTCCTGGCTTGACCTTGGCTGATCTTGAAGGTCATATTGACGCTACGAGGAATGAGCCGTTTTTTGGGCTTAACCTGAAGTAATAAAATTCGCTTTTAAAACGCATCGTTTTCTTCATTGTCTAAGCACACTCTGAAAACTTGGCGTATTATTTCTCAAGCCGTACTAGACCCGTCTGGAAGCTTTTCCTTTGCAGGCTTGTCATCCAACCAATGAACGATTGAGCCCGGGCCACAAAAATCTGCGCAAACGTTATCGCTGTAATTGATGCCCAAAATAGCTCGTGAAATTGCGGAATCGGCGCGGAAAACATGACTTGCACAGGAAACGCTCAGCTTTGTATGTCGACTGTTCTTCAGTACCCGTACCGTGCGTGATTTGTTTTCAGCGCTTCTTCTCTCAATTTGTGAGGGCGTACAGATGAATATCGGTGTGATAAAGAGATAAGAAAACGTTTTTTAGGGGCCTATTTAATTGCTTACTTTTTCTATTTTTAAATATATTTATATAATACAAGTACACATACATCGCCCATTGGACATGGATGTTGGGAGGTGAAGGTAGAAAAACAATAAAGCCAGCAAGTTACAACGAGAAGAGTTACGTACATAGCAGCTAAAAAAAAGCACGCTCACAACACAGCAAAGTACAAAATGCACAAAATGCAGGAGTACCAAAAAATCAGTAGTTATGCACAACCTGAAAAAACGCCAACAACGCAACGAAAGAAATTATAGTGGATGGTTGCACCGGGGATTTATTTATTTGGCAATAGCATGCGAAAGGTGGAAACGCTGACAAGGGATGGACAAAACCAGGAGATTTTTACCATCTTTAAAAAAAAAACCGTGAACAGTTGTTCTACACTTTCCACACGCTGTCCTACAGCCGTCTTGGAAATTATTCCTTGTTGGTTTGTGATATAGAGTCGAGGACCGATGCGCCAAGGGCCGCAATATTTTACATAAGACTAAGTTCTCGCCGTAATTTCATGCCCGAACTACGCGAGCATTTTAAACAATTTCGATGAGCTGCGGTCGCATAAGTTGTATGAAGATGGCGCTATACGTATAAAGGCAAACGTGCCCGACTCCCCGCAATTACAGTGATGTCGCTGAAATCGGTGTTCGAACAAAATTCCGCCGTTCATGTACTACGGATCAATTCGTTTCGGCGCCAGTTTGTTCTGGTATTGTATT
This sequence comes from Haemaphysalis longicornis, assembly GCA_013339765.2. Lineage (NCBI taxonomy): Eukaryota > Metazoa > Arthropoda > Arachnida > Ixodida > Ixodidae > Haemaphysalis > Haemaphysalis longicornis. The sequence goes on along the minus strand of CM023452.1, from coordinate 46,369,109 downwards.
GTGAGCTTTTTTTCACCCCGTCTCTTTGGAATGGCGTGCATGAAGGCCATTACAACGCAACCCCCCCCCCCCCCCCCTCGTCCCCAGATCGAAGTTGGCGCTGATGGATTAAAAAAATGTGAAACAAAAAAGTAGTGGCTTCCCAAAGGGGGAAGTTCGGTACACAGACTTTTTTTTGTCGCGTTTTGAGACGTCCGTACGTGTCTCCTCGACGCGAACGTTTCAGCGCGATAAAAATTTCAGTTTAGACTGTTCGTTTCCCCATTGCGTGGCGGTTTCTTCCAGCTTCGCTAGGAAACCCAGGTTGAAAGGGGGAGACGTGGAGACGAACTCAGTGGGATTTGACGAGACGAAAAAGCAAGCCTCCGCGGAACTGACCCAGCCGTTAGACACACGGCGGAAACGTTGCGTTCCCTATAGCGTTAAGGGAAAGCCGATGGCGTGGAGAGCAGTAGAACAAAAGTAGAGCGTGCTGGGTGTGGCCCTTTTCGGGGTTTCGGAGGTCTTGAAGTAAATCGCCGACGCTTGACTTTGTTCTTTTTCGCCTTTCGCGTCATCACGTCAAACCCGGTCTCAACGCACCGGCCGAAGCGTTTTTGCTGTTTCGATAGGACCTGTCGTTTTACCTGTGCGACGAAAATATCGTCTAAACGTCGTTCGCTCTGAACCGGCCGCCAGAGCTGTCCGCGTGAATTTCGGTCATTTTTTACGCGCACTTGGAAATTTCCCCGGGGAGGTTTACACGCACACGTGTGACCCGCCTTTATCGCTTTCGCCTTCAGACTTGACACTGCTCGTTTAACACCCGTCATGTTCTTCGCCGTGTTCTCCTTTCTCACAATACGCTTCAGAAACGAAGCGTGCACCACTCCGAGAAAAAACCGTGTGAGCCGACAAAGTGGAGTGACTGGCTCCAAGCGCGTCGGCGTCGGCTTTAGAATATATGTCACGAACAAGGCGTATGCGTAGTCTAAAAATACTCAGACCGCGGTTTCTGCGGTTGCTGTCTCGTTTTCGTGTCTGGAAGTCAAATCTGGCTTAATTTGCAAAACCATTCAAGTTGAATCCATTGTGTCCATCAGTGAATATACGGGTTCGCGCGATCTGACGGTTGTATTTTTAGAGGCGAAGCCCCTGGGGGGATCAGGCTGTCGGCGTCTCATCTCGTCGTCGTCGTAACCGTTGTCTCATGTAGTCACGCTACTATAACACCGGGACATTCGTTTACGCCTCGCGCTAGAACGTAACGCGTACTAAAAGAAAAACACCGGGGCACTCGTTTATGCTTTGCGCTGCAACGCTTCGTAACGCGTGCTAAGAAAACACAGGGACACTCGTTTACGCCTCGCGCTGGAACGCTTCGTGCTTCAGAGACACGAGACTTTTACCTGCAGCAAAGATGTATAGCTTCTATCGCTCAACGGTTTCGTGTCCGTTGGCAAAACGGCCAAGGCACCAAGAATACACTTAGTATACACTGCATGCTGCCCCTCTTTAGGTTTCACTTAGTGGAGATGGCCCGGAATTTTTTGTTTTTCGTTGGACGGCCGCAAATTGTAGAAACTGAAAAGTTGAGATGTATAAAAGCAAGCTAAGTGTACAGAAGCGTTCGTGTGCGCAGCATTTTCGTATTTCCTGCGCACTCGTTTTTCGCTCGCAGTGACGGTGCACGTCTAAAGGCCAGCGCAAATTTCCCCATCCCTTCACGCATCAACCCACTGCGTGTTAGCTCAGCGGTTGGTGCAGTTGCTCGTCAGCAGCTCGATACCCAGCCGGCCTCACTTTGGTCTTACGCACCCGAAATGGAACTGGCAACCTGTCTTGGGGGAGGTATTCGCCGCTGGACAAGGATACTTCCAGTGTTCCCAACCAAACCGAAGCCTTCCGCTATATGCCCCATCGCCAGGAAGCCGAGAAACGCGCTCGAAACTCTTGCCGGGATAGGAGAGATCAGATTGAAATGGGTCTGTAACTCGCCGAGGCAGCAAATGAGAGCTCTACAAAATTTTGTAATGTCGCACCAACAAGACGAAATTAACACATTCCGGAGCTTATATGAGAAGGGTAGGGGGGCAAGTAAGTGACTATTAGATACATGTACTATTCTGGTGCACCGCTGCTAATCTTATGCTGCGTCGCATGATTTTTCTGGGAATAAATTTGATTGATGTGATTGATATGGGGTTTAACGCGCCGACGCTACTAATGCTATGAGGAGCGCCGTGGTGGAGGGCTCCGGATTAATTTTGACCCCCTGCAGGGGATCCTCAAGTACGTGCGCCGAAATCTCGAACACACGGGCATTTTTGCTTTTCGCCTCCATCAGAAAAGCGGCCGCCGCGGCCAGGGATGGAACTCGCGTCCCTTGGGCTCAGCAGCGCAACGCCTTAGCCACCATGGGCCACCGCGGCGCGTGGAAATAAATTTGGAATTACTAACCAAGTTCGCGTGTACACTCGGCCGCAATAACATGTAGTTTACTGTATTAATCGAGAAAGAACCTGCTGCTGCTTTAGTTGCCAATTTTAAGCTCAACGATACTTCTTAATTTTTCGCGAGGTAAGACTGGGCGCGATTTGCATGCAAGGTGCGATATGCCCAAGTTGCGTCCAAAACTTTAAGGCCTTTGGGAAATGTCCGGAGGGTTTCAAAGCATAAGCCAGACAATTTCTTTTTCCCTTTTCAAATGTCAGCTTTTCAAATGTCCTCTCTTCTTACGTTCGAGCTTAAATTAAATATCATTAGCGCCAACTAACTCACGCAATTCTTTCCTGCGCTGCGCTTCCTTCCAAATGATGCCAGCTCTTCAAGCTGCAGCGATGGTGCTAGCGGCGCGAGATGTGACCGAATTGAACATTGTCAACACACATCGAAGGGCTGATGGCATCTCGCGGCGCGCACCGTAAGGCAAATGGAGAATGAGAAAACATGCATCACCACGCTCCGTAGCTCACCCAACTGGCTAGTTTTAACCTAGAAACGCGTAGTAATTTCGACAAAGATACCGGTATCAGGACAAGGTTGATTGATTGATTGATTGATTGACGAGGTTGATTGATTGATTGATTGATTGATTGATTGATTGATTGATTGATTTGATTGATTGATTGATTGATTGATTGATGATGATGATTGATTTAACGCTGCCAGGAGGCGCGCCGTAGATGGAGAGCTGCGGATTAATTTTGACCACCTGGGAACCATTAACGTCCGCCTAAATCTATAGATGCACGGGCATTTTCTCCTCCTTCATAAAAGCAGCCACCGCAACCGGGATTGAAAGCGTCACCTTGGTCTCAGCACAACAACGCCTTTGCCACTGAGCCGCCGCTGCGCATCGACGATTGGCGCACACTATACCTATGGTCCCTAGAAAGATTTGCATATATTTCTAGGGACCATACTATATCTCATCTGATTGATTCATTTCCGTCCCCACCGCGTGTTGAAGTTACAGCAGTGCTACTGTTTGCGGATAATGTGCGCCAGCACGCCATACATCACAATTGCGAATATAAACCGCTCAATAATAAAACCGACTGCTTATATATGGTTTCGACAGCAAAAGAAGTGGTCAGTGGCGCGTAGCGTTAACGGTACCCACCACCGATAAAGACAAAGCAGTAGGTGCAGTGGTTTCGCGCGAGCGGTCTTGGGCGAATTGCAAACACAGCGTTCACATCTTCTGTGGTTCCTGACCCGTGTCCGGACGCCGCGTAACAATGTATATTCAGCCGTCTCAAGCGCAGAGAACCCAAACAAATGTTGTTTCAGGTTGACAGTGAATAGATGACTCGATGCAGGGATAAAACGAAACCCTCGGGTCGATACAAGCCGACTGTTCCCGTCCGCTGTTATTAATCGCATTGTTGGTATAGAAAGGCACGTACGCCGGTCGTAATGTGAAATACGGAGTTACAATTTTTCATTAGCTACCGCTATCTCTTATGGACACAGGCTGGTGCGGTTTGTATGAGAAGGCCGAGCAGGAAGTAGCCATGTGCCGTTTGCAAAGCTAACGTTCGTGTTGTAAATCGTAGGCTTCTGTCGTTCAATCATTTCCGACTGAATGAAGGACAAACAAGGCATACATTGCATTGTTGCCGCGAAGATCTTCTTGCCGGAGGGTATATGAATTCGCCTAACGATTCGCGCCAATGTAGGTCAAGAGAAAGTGTAACCTCGTGGGGACTTATCGATGAGCAGATTGGTTTAAGAATGGTGGCGAAGTTCATGGTTGAAAGTTTTCATCAAAACCGAGGCTACAGTGATAACGGCAGTGTAGAAGGCTTTTGCGCCGAAAACCCGGCCCGGTCGTTTGCCGTTTCACCGAAAGAAGTGGCAAGTGTTTTTTTTTTTTTTTTCTGATGGAAGCACCACACAAGAACAAGTGCTATCTGGCTGTTCATTTGTTATCATCTTTTAGAATCATATCATATCATATGTGAGAACAAACACTGCTTTTTAGGCTAACATTAACATTTATCGCTAGTGTGCAGGTTTGGAAAAGTCATGAGGATTGTACCCCGTGGGGGAATAGGGTCAAAACGAAGCTTTCTTTGATTTTTTGAACAGGAGAGCTGTTTAAACTTGAACTCGGTTCGTTAGCGTTCGCAAAACAGAGATACAGTCGAGTCCACTTATAACAATATGCAAGTGCCAAGAAAATCCCATCGTTTTAACCGGTAATTGTTATAAGCGGGTTGCGAAATAAAAAGATGGAACAGAGCTCAAAACACTTTATTCGCATGCCAGCAAGGTCGTACTACTACTAATTTGCGGAAAAGAAACCACAGTCGGTCACCTTTCTTTGCCGCCTGTGAAGCTAGTGCTAATCTTTTCCAAGAGCATCTACAGGTGGTTCACCTAGCTGAGGTAAATGTCCTTGGCGGAAACAAAGTCCCCGAGGGACTGTGTCACGCACTGGGCCTCCTACGAAGACACTACCTGAGTAGGCTGCGCAACCGCGTCGTTAGAGTCATCCCTGTTGCACTTTGGTGCACAGTATAGCCCGGATTCAATCGTTATATCCGATATTGTGGCACTGGAGCATTGTAATAATCTGCGGTTTATTTTACCATTGAAAGAATACAGAAGTTGATGGTGCCATAGTTGTTCATCGTTATAGCCTATATATTGTTCTAAACGGTATCGTTATTAGTAAACTCGACTGTTCTAAAAAAATTAAACCAGCGTGAGTATCCCGGCAGGACCTCGCGCAGCGTCTCTGGCAAAACAAAAAAAGAGGGCGCAGCTTGTTCTGGTGGTGCGAGGCTGGAGAATCAGCAGAACTGACGGCGCCTCTCCCTTCTTCGGAGACTCGGCTGTCGCACCTCACATGGATGTCCAAACTTCGCGCTGGACTGCACTGAACAGGAAATACTTTATCGAAACAAATCCTGCAGTCGGCGGGAGCCGGGTTACGGCTCCTCCTCGACGTGGGCTGGCGTCGCGCCTTCTTCTGCGAGCCAACTCGTCACTAGCCCGTTTTACGGACCCCGCGCCTTTCGAGTGCGGCGAAGACCTGCTGGGTGGCCCATGACTGGTCTGTCTTGCCAGCAGATTCGATGGCTCTCCGGAGTTCCTCCGGATACTCTTTGCAGCTCGCGCCGTCTGGGTCGGCGACACAGTGCCACATGATGTGCCACCGGTTGGCCGGTCCTTTCTTACACACATTGCACTGATCACTCGGGTACTCGTCCGGGTACATTCGATGTAACGCCGCCGGTGACGTCGTCGACGCACCTTGGAAGACCGTACGACTAACCAGACGAGCGTACCCGCCGCCCCACCGGGCGCTGGGCCACGAGGAGGCGACACATCTAAGAAATTCGCGCTGAAGGTTTTCTATGACTGGGAGGCCCGGATCGCTTTGTCCGCAGCCTTTCACGGCTCTCCCAAAGTGGACCGCGTTAGCACGCGCTACAGTCGGCGGCAACTGGCGAACTCGGCGCCTGTAGCGGGAGCCTTTCTGTGCTCCCCAGTTCAGGCGCGAACGCACGTGAGCTGGGGAGAAGGAGATTACGCGAGAGATCGCGCCACGAACGCTGGAACGTCCTCCTGTCCATCTGCAAATGGCGGAGTACGGCTCCGGTGCTCGCTCACCGCGGCCACGTATCGCCGTTACTCCCCTTCTCTTATACGAATCAGCCTGCACTTGTGTTTTAAACTTTACCATCCTAACTTGTTAAAGAAAGTGAGGAAAAATCGCGACAAACTTCCCCACGTCTAAACTGCACCAAAAGTGCGTCACAACCTTCCCTAAACGTCCGTCCAGTCGATAGTGGAACCTTCATAATCAGCTCCCGCCAAGAAATGTTAATGCGGTGGGAATTGAGGGAGTTGTAAACCGAAAAGGCCGCGTGTTTCTCTTCTATCCCGTGGCATTCGTAACCATAGCCATGTGGATGGAGGCTCCGTTCTGGTAGAGAGATCAGCCAGATGGGTGTTCGCGATTTATGCTTTGGATGCGGCTGCTGCTGAGGCTGTCCTTTTGAGTCTAGTTGACGGTACATACCATGCGTAAGTATTGTAAATGTGTAAGTGCAAGTATGTGTAAATTGTGTGCAATTTTGTATTTTATCGTCACATTGCTCGCCTTCTTCCGGCATTGAGTATCGAAGGATTTGGCCCCTCGTGATCGGCAGTGTGTCGTCATTGCCGACGTCAGCAAACCAGCACGGATGATAGCCGACGGGAGCGGTGCGTTTGAGTACGCTTTTGTCGTTAGAAATGCCCGTATACATCCGCTGGAAAAACCTGCGAGCATGGTCTAAGTATTCAAAAGCCTTTATTCTGGTTGATACAACGCTTGCTACTGATTTAGGTGTCTCCTAGTGCTCTAGACTTCACTTGTATAGCGAAACAAACGATTGCGTGAGTTTACCACGCTTGTACGAGGTCACAAATAGGATAAAAAAAAATGGCCGCAGCTTGCACTAACGGTGCAAGGCTGGAGATACAGCGAAGGTGGGGATCGACTTAGCTTCTTCCGGCTGTGCTAGGCTTTTCCAGGCTTTGCTAGGCTTCGCTAAGTTTTGTTAGGATTTGCGATGTTCGTGCTAGGCTAGGCTAAGTGCTGAGGGGGGAGGCCAAATTTAGCCGCATTTTACAAGGCCTTAATTAATCGACCAGAGTGGAGTAAGTTTCTGCGAAGGAAAGTTTGAAAGTTTGTAGCCATACGGCTGCATTCAGATGGATGGCAAACTTTCATTCGAATTTTACAAGGCCGTTCCGGTAGGTCCGCCACACTGACGGCGGATCCCATTGGGAAAGAACCTAGGTCGACCCCCCAGCTACCCCGTTTCTCCGGCCTTGCGCCACTAATGCAAGTTGCGCCAATCTTTTTTCGTTTAGTAGCCCAAGAAAGACTATCAGTTTTCAAATGGTTTAAAGGACGCGGATACGCATGCGCATCTTGTGCTCACACTCGCGCAGGCGCGAAAGCCTTTTCACTCTTGTAATACCTTGCCTGCGCTCGTGTAACCTTTTACACGCGGAGCAGTTCTTTTTCTGGGTCTTTTTTTTTTTTTTTTTGCTAACGCCACCCGACCAAGCTCAAGCGAAAACAGCTCCGCTTTTAAAAACAGCGCAAAAAATACGGAGGATGCCTAAGCGAACAGAGACTTCACTGACTCGATTCTGACCTATTTCACCGAGCACAGTGCCTTACCATGGCACACATCGAGCCGAAGAGAAGCGTGGAACGGGAACAACAACAACAAAAAAATGTCGACAAAAATACGTATAAAGGGTGGTGGTCCTGGAGAAACTGATTTCTGTGAATGGGTGTTAAAGCGTAACAGAAGTGCACCTTGAAGCCGATATATAGAAACACAGCATAACAACTAAATACTGTGAGGCACCGAAATGTGTAGATACAGAGCTTTCGTTTTTCCTTTCATAACTTGCGAACTCTCCCAAGCTTGCACTATAACGAATTCCACATATTTTCCCGAGTGTCCTTCGCAGTGCCAAAACTTAGTTCTCGTGTGAAACGGAGCAGTGTCGCAATTTTTTAAAAGTGAAAGCTTTTCTAGTGGGAGCGAAAGTGTGCTGTTAAAAAAACTAATGCATTTCCCGATACACCGGTTGGTCGACCGAAAAGCTCTAAGATCTCTGTACATACGGCGCGTGCTTGAAATGTGGCCTCCATTGTGTCAAAAGGGTTACTTGAAAATCACGTAAAAGGAACGGATCTTCATAAGACAATACAGGCATGTATAATGAAGGAGTACAACAGTAAACCTTTATCTCATAAACCACGTATCGGTATACGTTTAGATCGCTCGTAGATGCGTTTACTTAGTGCGAAAAAATCATCGCGTCGGTTCGTTCTTATCTTGCGATTTGTGTGTTTGAAGAGTTGAGGATCAATCGGACGCACCTTTAGCGAAGGTTTTTGATACATTTTTGATGTGAGAAAGCTTTCGTGCTCCTTCCTTTCGAGCTGTATAGTGGTAGCAAGACTGGCCGTTAATTGGCGCCTTAACCTAACCTAACCGCAGGCACGACGTGGATGGAGGAGATCGTGTCGCTGATCATGAACGGCGGCGACCCGGACCGGGTGAAGAACAAGCTGCTGGTGTACCGGGTGCAGCACCTGGAGGTGGGGCCCCCCGTGGGCCACCTGTGGCACCTGCGCAAGACGCGCTCGCCCCGCCTGCTGGCCACCCACCTGCCGCTCAAGCTCATCCCCAAGCAGCTGCAGCAGGCAAAGTGCAAGGTGAGTGTCCTACTACGCGCCCCCTTTTCCTCCCTGTATATACTGTAGTAAGATGGGTCTAAACTACTACGAGAATAACAGTGCAAGGCTGGTGCAAGAAGAGGAGGGTCGTATACCATGCATACATCAGCCGCTTTGGCTCAATGGGACACGTCTATACTGCGTTGAAAAGGACATACGATTTAAGTCAACCAACAGATCAATGGGCGGTGCCTAAAACGCTTTTCTACGGGACCGACGCGTGGACAAAGTATGCTGAACTTCAGTTGAAGCTTTTCTTGCGTGTGAAATAGGTCGGGGATTTCGGCAAAATATCCGCGACGCGTTTAGTTTTCGCGTCGCTCGGTCAGCAGTGCCAGCGGTTAAAGAGCACAGTATGACAGAGTCGAAATGGCGCGTGGAGGAAGCTGCTTTCGAGTGTGTGGAGAGCTGCCTTCCTTCGCAACGCTGGCCACGTTGGCGTGGAGGCGACAAGGCGAAGCGCGGCGCCCCAGCTGTCTCTGCCTTGACGGGACTTGGGACTCCCGCGACCGCGTGGACGCGTTGTAGAATCACCAAAAGATTAATAAATGGGAATGTATGCGACGTAATTTCAAGTCTGGTGGGCAACAAAAGAAGCGACAGGCAGTCAATGCCACTGATAAGGCGAGCGGACGTGACCATTGAGAGTTTAGAAGGCTAGGCACGGTTAGTACGCTGATTGAGAGACGCGCGAAAAACGCCGTGTTGCGAACTCCTCAAGCCGCAGCAACGTGTGCGCGTCGGGCCGGGCCGCATGTTCGCCGCGGTGAGGTAACGGGAGCTCTCGCATTGTCAAAACTCCACCAAGGGATCTTTAGTTAATTGTTAGTTTGTCCCTTCCTGATCAGCGCTTTCTACTACACACTTGGAATGTCCCATGTTGACATGGTGAGCGATTTCCAGCTAAAGAGAAGTGGTTCACGCGCAGATATAAGCGGGAGGTCTCTTCTAGCATGACCAGACATAAATTGCGCCAGCGAGCAATTTATTTCGTGGAAGAAAACCGAACGCAGTCGCCTCAGTTAAAAGCGGGAAACGTTGGAGAGTGTACGGGACGACACTCATATTGAACGCGTGCTCAAAGAACCACAGCGCTATCTTAAGCATCATCACAAAGCTGCAGAAAGCGAGACTCACCCACACAGGTAAAAGTAAAGTTATGGCCGCGTATCAGCTCTCTCCGCTGCGAATGTCCCCGAAAGACGATAGCAACGCTAGTCTTCTGCCGTCTTTGCCCCGTAACTGCCTTTTACACATCCTCCTCCTCAACATCCCCCTACGCTCCTCCCTCGCTCCTTTTATACAAGATGCAGTGGAAGTTTGCTCAATTCAATTTTCCCGCGTTCGCTCTGCTCGCGACATCTCTTGGGACAACGCCCGCTTTTATGTCGCCTCTCTTCGGCACCGTACCTGACGCGCTGTTCTCAGCATTCTTTGCCGAGTACCCCCACAGCCAGGACCGTGTACGCCCTGCATTTCTACGAAAATGCAGATTTTGCGAAAGTTCAACCTGTAATCGTTATGATAGCGTAAATGGAGATAATCTAGCTGTCGAACGAAATTTGGAAGCACTAAAAAAAAAAAAGAAAAATATAAAGAAATGATAGAAAATGGCGAACCGTGTGACGCCCTGCATTTCCGCAATAATGCAGATTTCGCGAAAGTTCCACTTCTAATCGTTAGAATAGCGTAAGCGGAGATAATTGGTCGGACAGTATTAAAAAAAACAAAAAAATGTGGCTGAAAAAACTCACACTCATGACAAGCGGCATAAGAATGCTACGCATTAGTAGATAAGTCTCTAAATTTCTGCAGTTTTTTTAATACAATAACCCCTCTTGGACTACTTAAATGCGAAAATTTTGGACTGGCTTTATGTCCGTACGTCTGTCTGTTTATCCATTGAAGAACACCCGGACAAAACACTGCTTGAACGAGACGCTTATATAGGCAGAACATTTCCGAACTACTAAATGAAAAAAGGCCTTAGTGTTGTAAGAAGGAATGTCAACTTTATGAACATGATCTAAACGCGAAGATATGTATGAAGGTGGAGTAAGTAAAGCGTGGCGAAGCATTTTGTGTTAGAATACTTTATGGAATAAGCACAACCGTGCAATTTTGCGAAGTGACTTTACATGTTAGACCCAAGTTACTTTTCATCCCGGATACGCTGGCTGCTCGCTGATAGTTAGAAAAAATGAAACGTGCGGCGTTCTTTTGAATCATTTCCAGTTGATGACTAAGAATTTCAGTACATGGATCCCATATCGGTGATGCATAGTCAAGTTGTGAACGCACAAGTGATTTGAAAAGGAGCAGTTTTATCGAAGCACGGGCGGAATGAAAATTTCGTCTTACGTAGCCAAGCATGCGGTTGGTTTTGATGGTGATGCTTTCAATGTGAAGATTCCAAGATAGGTCAGTAGTGATATGAATGCCAAAGTATTTATAAGAAGTAACCGCTTCAAGAATGTTACCATCAAGGAAATATGAGTGCGGGTTAGTATACTCGGTTACAACTCAAGAACGGCACCACCTCATGTAGTGTATCACTCCGCCAAAGCGCCGGACCCATGACGTCAGTGCGCACGCGTTTTTAAAGGGGTTTGCTATGAATGCGGGATATCGTCTGCCTTGTCTCACGCAGTTTGTTTGTCGTCACTGGAGTAGTTTACAAGCATATTAACTCCAAAAAATCACGGGAACGGCTCACGACACGTTCAAAATATTCCCAGTAACGCCCTACTTGCGCCACGCGGAGAAACATCCGGCTACGGTGATATGGCACAGCGGCAACTTCCGGTTCTCAGCATTCTTTCTCAAGACAAAAACTCAAGACAAAAACTCCGGTTCTCAGCATCCGGTTCTCAAGACAAAAACAGACCCCGTAAGCGGAAATGGAAAACAAATACAATAAATATTTAATCAGCTACATAAATATGCAGGGAGGCAGAAAGCCAGATAAGTGGGTGGAAATTCAAAAGCAACTTGAACGGGAAGGAATAGACGTGTACGCTTTAGCCGAGACTCACCTCCGGGACCTAGAAGCCCCACCTATCATAGACAATTATGTCTGGGAAGGTTGCAATAGGACCACAGGAATGAAGAAAGGGGGAGGTGTTGGCATGCTTATTAAACAAGGGACCGACTGGCAGAGAGTGCATGAAAGTTGTAAAGAGCATCTATGGGTAAGAGGCACCATAGAGGGGAAAAATACATGGTTAGGAGTGGTGTATCTGTGGACCGGAAGTAGTGCTAGGGAGGAAAATGAGGAAATGGTAAACTGTTTGAGAAGAGATATAAACGAGTTCAAAGATTCGGGCGAAATAATCATAGTTGGAGATATGAATGCCCATATAGAAGGTTTGGATGGATACACAGACCACAACGGTTCTCTAGTGATAGATCTATGTCAGGAAAACCGGCTTGTAATAGTAAACACGGAAAGCAAGTGTGATGGACAAATAACGTGGGAAAGCGGTAACAGACAGTCCAGCATAGACTACAGTTCTAGTATCCGAGACAGTATACGGAAGGCTGCGGGAAATGAGGATAGATGAACAATGGAACAGAACAGCTTAGGAAGCGGACCACAAGCGGTTTAGCTTGCACTTTGGAGGCGCAAACCCGGACAAATGCAGAAAATAGGTACAATAAGAGGAAATAATTTGGAATAATGAGCAGTTTAAAGATCATCGCTGATAAATTGGAAGATGAAATCAATAAATACCCTGGCAAAAATTGGATTACGACGAAATGATTGCGTTCATAAAGGTTAAGATGAATGAAGCAAAGGAAACGGAACCGATGGAAGGGAAGAGAAAGCCGAGAAGCTGGTGGAATAAGGAAATAAAAGAGGCTATTGACCAGCGAAGAAAGGCGTCGAGAGAACATAGAGAAGCAAAAAAGAACTGGTATGGAACCGGAGGTAGTTGAAGGAGAAGTGGGAGGTCTACCGTGGGAAAAAACTAGAAGTGCAGAAAATGGTGCAAACAAGATCAAGCAGAAAAGCGAACAATGGATGGCAGAAATACGGAAGAAGGACAAAAGCGCATCCAAGAAGTTTTGGAACCATGTAAAATCACTAAGCTCAAAAAACGATAACCATCAAAAATTCCTGATTGATGAAGAGGGGGAACATTAGAAGGAGAGCACGCGTTGGCGCATATTCATCGAGTGATTAGTGGGAAGTTTAGGACAATAGTGGTAGGGAAACCTGCCACCGATAACATCAGCACCACAAAAGACTGCGGAAAGGGAAATAAGTTGAGCAACCTTGATTGGAAAAAAGCAGAGCAAAAGGTTTCCCCCCCAGACAGCAGTGGGCCCGGACGGAATACCAATGCAACTGATAAACCTACTTGGACCTAAAAGTAAGGAATCGTTTATGAGGGCAATAGATAAGGTGATAGAAACCAAACAAATACCAGAGGACTGGTTAGAAAGTAGGATGAATTTAATATATAAAGGCAGAGGAGACAAAGCCAGTATTGATTCATACAGACCCACTCACAGTAACGTCAGTGGTGTATAGATTCGTAATGCAGGCGATAAAATCAGAAATTCAAGCATGGATGGAAGAAAATGAAATACTTGGGGAACTGCAGAATGGATTTAGACAATACAGGCGACTGGATGACAATCGTTCGTTGATAACGCAATGCATTGAAATTGCGAAAGCATAGAATAGACCACTATGGATTACGTTCTTGGACATTAAAGGGGCATATGACAACGTAAACAGAGAACGGCTGTGGAGGATGCTGAAACTCCAGGGATTAGATGACGAGTTAGTACAGTTCCTTATAGCAGTCTATAAAGACAATAATGTGCACCTACTGGGAAGGACAGAAATGCGCCCCAGCAGGTCAACATCCATCGGGGACTGAACAGGGATGCCCTTTGAGCCCAATACTGTTCATGCTTTACATGGCAGGGTTAGAAAAGAAACTGGAAGAAAGTCAAGTAGGGTTTAGCCTCACCCATATGCTGCAAGGCAAAGTGGTACAACAGCATATTCCGGGAATGTTATACGCAGACGACATTGTTCTTTTAGCTGATAACCAAACCGATATGCAGCGGCTAATAAATATTTGCGGCCAGGAAGCCACTGACCTCGGATTAAATTTCAGTGCAGAAAAATCAGGAATAATGGTTTTCAATGACGCTACCACCGACGTAGTGTCTATCCAGCAAGGCGAATTACCTAGAGTGAAGGAATATAAATATTTGGGAGTGTGGATAAACGAAGGGGATAACTACTTAAGTACTCACGAGGAGCAACTTAAGGTTAAGGGAAAGCGAAACGCAGCTATAATGAAGCATAGAGCTCTGTGGGGGTATAACAAATATGAAGTAGTAAGAGGAATGTGGAAAGGAGTAATGGTTCCGGGTCTCACGTTTGCGAATGCTGTACTCTGCTTAAAATCAGACGTTCTATCAGGCCTTGAAGTAAACCAGAGAACGGTAGGACGTTTGGCCTTAGGCGCGCATGGAAAAACAACTAACGAAGCAGTTCAGGGAGATATGGGCTGGGCGTCGTTTGAAGTTAGAGAAGCTCAGAGTAAAATATGCTTTGAGATGAGGTTGAGGGCAATGGATCAACGAAGGTGGGCAGCTAAGGTTTTTAGGTACCTATACTTGAAAAGCGTGGACACGCAGTGGTTAAGAAAGACTAGAAGGCTAACGATGAAATACGGAAAGAACAGTGGGGAATCCAAAACAGCCAAGGTAACCAAAAAAGAGGCAAGGCAGATTGAAACGAATAAATGGAGGGAAAAAATGGAAGCTAAAACGTCGTTAGAGATGTACAGGGCTGAGAAAGGAAAATTTCTACGATAATTCCCAGGGCAGTGCTTTGCTTTTTGAGGCTAGAGCAGGTTGCCTGCGAACTAAGACTTTTCTGGGGAAGTATTCACAAAATGATGGGGTATGCGTGGTTTGCGGAAAAGAAACAGAAACTATGCGGCACATCGTGTTAGAATGTGAGGGTATCCATCCAAATCTACATGAAGGGAATATTGGGCTTTCAGAAGCCCTAGGATTTAAGGGTATCACAGAGGAAGTTACCTTCAAGGCTGTCGAGGGGACGAAAAGAAGATTAGAATGCTGGTGGACGAAAAGCAGAGAGGGGAATATTGCCTAGGACAGTTACCACCTGTAACGAAAAAAAAAAGTATTTTGTGCCTAATAAGCTTTTTGTGCCTGCCCTAAGCAGCGCTAGTATTGAACCAAAAGTGTAAAACATATGTATATTAGTCCTTTTTGGTAAGATGACATGTCATCACCCCGATACAAAGGGGAAACCAATAGAAATCATCATCATCATCATCATCATCATCATCATCGGTGCCGTTCTTAAGTTGTCACTGAGTATAGTGCGCCTGTTTTCGCTCTCTCCAGCAGGTTGAGTTGGTCCTGTTGAGATGTGCTTCCAGGGCCGCCTACCATGTATCCAGTGTAGTAGGCTGCGTTGAGGAGTTGCTGGTGTCTGTTCCCCGTATTTTTGGGTAGGACCATGTGGTGTGGAACAGTGTGGCTGTCTCGCGCTACATTTTTTACAGTGTTGGTCAAGGTCACGATGTTGCTGTCGCAGCATCTCCGACCATGTGGATTTGTGTGCGTACGCATTCGTCCGGATTTCTCGCACGATTTTTGGCTTCCGAGGCCGTGATGTCTTTTTGTGGATTCGGGAATTGAACCCTCAGCTGCCGGGCTATGCATAGGGTTTCACCATAGGTTGGCGCTGTGTAAGGACGCGTGGCGGTCCTGTCGTCTGCGTGGTATGTGAGCGCACACGCATCCCCATTGGCCGCCTCATTCCCTTCCAGTCCGTGATGTTCCGGGATCCATGTTATGTTATGAAACTTTCCCATTTTTTGTGGCAGTACGTATGTGAGCTGTTTGGTATTCTGCCAGCGGTGATTAGTCGTGCCGCATTTAGGGAGTCCGTTACGATGTTAAGGCTTCGATCTTTACTGTTTTTCTCCCAGCGGAATGGCCAAAAGTATTGCACCCAATTCGGCTTGTTTGGCTGTGAAGTCTCTCTAGAAGAGGCAGTCTAAAATGTCTCCCTCTTTTGTGATTACTACCGATACCGTCGTTGTTGCATTGTAACTTACCGCGTGGACATACACTGTATTGTCGTGATCGTTGAAGTTTCTGCGGACGAAGTCCGTCCTAGCCTTCCTCCTCTCCTTAGGAATTGGGTCATATTTCTAGGGAGGGGTAAGATCTTTATGTGTATCCGCTGCTCTGGTGTTAGATCGTACTCCTGCTCTTGGATTTCCTTTTCCGGTGGGTCTCCGACCGCCCACAGTATCGCTCGTCCTGTCTTTGTTTTAGCCAGGCGTTGTTTCTGAGCTAAAATGGTGGATTCCCTTATTTCCGCAGTAGTGTTATAAAGACCCAGTTTATCCATTTTCCCGGTGGCGGTGAAACGGGGAAGGTTCAGGGCTGCGTTGTAGGCGCTTCGTATGACGATGTTAACTTGTTCTTCGTCTGAGTTGGTAAGTTGTGGTAGGCTCTAGGCGATTCTGCGCATGGCCAGTGCCTGAACCAGGCGTGAAGTGTCCTCTTCTATCATGCCGTTCGTCTTCTCCGTGAGCCTGTGAACGATTTTGGAAATTTGTAGTGTCGTTTTCTTAGTCTGGTTATAGTCTCGTCATTTCTTTGTCGGCTGCACGGATTGGTCAAGCGGGGTCGTGGCGCGCGCGAAGCCGAACCACGGGATTGCGTCACATATGATCGCTGATCACAACACTCACCACTTGACCGTCACTTTCGTTGCCTGACTGTTGTGTGTGCTGTGGACATAACACGATGGAGTGTTCGCTAAGAAGCGGGATATGGCAGGGGCGCGAGCGCTAAGATACTTGAGAATTTTAGCTGACCGTTTTCGACGGTCCGCTCCGGGTGTCGGCGGCCCGCTAGCCGCATTCCTGAGCCAGTTACGTTCGCGGCCAAGCGCGCCACGCATGCGCAATGGCGCTCCCGGCGGCTATCGGAGCGGAGCAGACCGTGAAAAACGGTCGGCTAAAACTGGCCGTTTTTCACGGTACGCTCTACTCCGATAGCAAGCGGGAGCGCCATTGCGCATGCGTGGCTTCCGGAGCTGTGTGGGATGTGGCGCAGTCTACTGGTAGAACGTCGGAAACTACCGCGTTTGCGAGGTTCGCAGCGAAGAAAGCAAGTTTACGTGCATTTTCGTTGTTCCCCCGTATCAACAGAGTAATCGGAGTGCAAACCACGCACGCCCAAAGATAGGTAGCATTGACGCAACTAACCGGCGCCCTCGACTTCGGTTTTCTTTTTCTCCGATTTTATTGTCGACCGCCATTAGCGGAAAAGGGCGCAGTAGATAACGGATTGCTCCTCCACGCTTCCATATTGGGAAGGCGTCGCGCCGCAATAATCCGCCGCTATTTTTAAGCGTTCCAGAATCGGAACCACAGCAGCGCTTTCTCGTGGTTGCTTCGCCTGGGCGGTTTTACGGCCTCCCGAAAACTGCGCAAGTCGGCAGTCAGTGTTGCTGGGCGTGTGCCCGCACTTCTTCTGTTGACCCCTTGGTCCCCTTTTAGGGCGACGGCGAGCTTTTTACGGGACCTGGGGCGTCTTTCCCCCCCGTTCTACGGCAGCGTCCGCTATCGATGGGCGGCGGTTTTTGGGCGGAACTGACCCTATTTCGGCGCGGCGCTCCTTTTTTTCCCCTCCGCCAATATGGATCACTGTGCCCGCGGGCACGTGCGAACGATCGAAAGGCTGCTCCCGGTCAAACCGAGACAGGAAGGAAAAACCTTGGGGGCTCGTTTAATTATTTGCGGTGTGGTTCACGACCCGGCCGGTACACAGTAGCACTGGCGAACATTCCGCAGTCTTGGCCCTGAAGCACCTACAATGTCTGCCATTCCAGGTCTGAAAAAAAAAAAGTCTTCGCGCTGTTGTAAAGGCAGGGGGGTACGTCTGATAGCCGAAATAGCGAATCTGTCGCTAGCATTGAACGTACTCCTTGAGGAAATGCTGTCTAACAAAAAAAAAATGTCCGCATTTGAATGTCGCGATATACTTTCTATGATTCGCGAGATTCTGATTAGAAGTGAACCATGCAGAACGTAGAAAGAACTACAGGCGTATATGCCTGGTACATGCACGTTCAAAATAAACGAGCATGCCTCACCAAGATGTAATTTGCGCTCGGTGATACGTGCCAACGCCTTTATGCGATGGAGAGATCTGTGCCCTCGCGAGATATCATAGTGCAGCGATATACAGATGAGGCACAAAAGCGTTCTTTGAATGACAGCTTACGCAAACAGGAGAGTACTCGCGGTGGGCCCGTCTTCCTTTATCGGCTTGCACTGCGAAGAGTGCCGCTGTTCCCGATTCCTTTCGCTGCCTTGCATTACGACACGGGCAGAATGGTCAGGTAATATGGGTGAAGAACAGTAGCACGAAAAAAGCCGAGCGCAACAAGACAAGCGACGGTGAAGTTACTTGACCCTGCCGAATGTTCATCAGAAGGTACACCATGTATTAAAAAATGAGAATTGAGCCCTACGGCGAGCCTTTAAACATCTGAGGAGCTTTGTTTCCAAATAAGTCAAACCCACCTGAGCATAGAAAATTTGTGACCGGGCCTAAATGCAACGCTCTCAAAGCTAGCTTCAGCTAGCTGACATGTAAAACGTGTCATATAAAAGAATGGCGTCGCGTGTATTTTTAAGGGTGGTACGGCTTTTAAGTGAAAGCGTAGGCTAAATTCGTTTGGCTATGATGAAAAAGCACAAATAGTTCTGAGGTCACTGAGCGCCAGTGATCGCTCCTGGCCGGCAGGAAGCGAGAAATCATTGCTCGTAATCAAACCTTTTTCTTAACAACTGGCGCAAAAAGAAAAGACAACGAATTATGTTTTACTTTCAAAAGTCGTGCTTGGGAAGTTAGAAATGAAGAACTGTCTTTACGTTTCCTGCGTTGTTTCACCTGGCTGTATTTATTTATTTACTCTTGTACCCACAGCGCCTTTCAGGCATTACAGGGGGGGGGGGGGGTTTACAACACAGTTTTAACAGTGTGGTAGTCTGCAATAACAATGCATTGTAAGTACCGTAATGAAGAATACACCGTACACCGTACACTACACCGTACACTACAACAATACACCGTACACTACAACAAACACCGGTATACATTCAAGAGCACTACGAAGCAAAAGTTGCGCATGTCAGTGTTAATGTATGGACCAACATAAATTCCTAGGTATCCAACACTGCACAAATATAATAGAACCATGTACAACGAGATTTCAAAGGGCGGCTGCAAAAGCTTCGTTGTCTAATATGCTAACTGTGGCAGCAGGCAGTCGATTCCACTCTGAAACTGTTTTGGGGAAAAAAGTGTTTTTAAAAAGATTAGTTCTGCAACTATATTCTCTAACCTTGAGTTCATGGTCTGTTCGTCTGGATATATAATGCGGCTGAAAAATGTACTGATTGCGGTCTAGTCCAGTGTGGCCATAAAATATATTGTGAAAGAACTTCAAGCGCAAACTTTGCCGTCTTTTTCCTAAAGGCTCCCATTTTAATGTTTCTTTTGTAGCAGAAATGCTAAGGTTTCTGTCATAGTTACCGATAACGTACCTTGCAGCAATGTTCTGAACTCTCTCAAGTTTTTCGCGGAGATAAGGGACCTTCCGGCTGTTTCTCCGGAAAAGATTTAGTTTCAGGGGGTTTTGTCGCGCATTCCTACCTCAGTGTATTTTGTTCTGTCTTGGAGCCATGAGCCCGGTTAGAGCTTGGGGGAGGATCAGCCTAGCTGCACCTGCTTTCGCTCATGTTTTCAGGCGCCAGACGGGAAACGAGGGTTCTGTACCAGCTTTTGCTGCAGCCCTTTAAAGAAGCCATGACGACGAACGAAAAATTCCCGGCCATCTCCGCTAACGCGAAACCTGGGGATGGGCGAAGCATGCACTGTATGAGTATTCTTGGCGCCTTCGCGTTTTTGCCAACGGAGATAAAACCGTTGGAGGGTAGAGGTATACAGCTTTGCTGTACAAGTATCGTGTCTTTAAAGCACGAAGCGCTCCAGCGCGAGCCGTAAACGAGTGTCCCGGTGTTTTAATACCGTGACTACATGAGAAAACGATTACGACGACGACATGAGACGCCGACAACCCGAGCCCCTAAGGGGCTCCGCCCCTAATGCACGTTTTGTTCATTAAAAGCAGTACGTTGTCTTGACAACAAATTGGAGAATTTTGTCGCAAGCCGTAAGCAAATATTCGCATATTAAAGAAAACATGTCAAGCAGTGGCCAAACCCTAGGCATTTAGTTATGACGTCACAGAATGTTCTTTATGCTATTGGCGGCCACCGACAAAAAGCCGCCGCCAAGAACGCGACAGAGCGATTGTAATGGGGGCCTCTAGTTCCGTTCTCATTACGTCTCTCTATCATATCCGTGTGTATACCTGTGAACGCTATCGTCCAGTTAATACTCTGAAAACTACGTTTTTAGGGTTGGCGTATAGCATGGTATGGGTCAGCACTAAAAACGTAGTAACACAGACTATGGAAAAAAACACTAGTAAAAACACACTAACAACAAAAACACTGAAACCTAAAAACGCGCACCGAAAAACCGCGCAGGTGCGGTCCACCCCAGTGCTGCAGAACCACCAATGAGCGTGCTGTTGTCCCAGCGCTGATTCTGTTTTTATTTTATTTTTCGCTCTAATCGAATGCTGGTCATTAACCGAATTCGCACTTATGGTCACGTTGATTGAAAGTTCCGAAGCATTGGGGTGGAGGCGCACCTGCGGCGATTTCTCAGAGTGTATAGGTCGCCCCTCTCCATAATACGGCATTGTAGCACGAAATTTGAATGTTCTTCAATGTTTTCTTTTTCAGTTAAAATGCGTCTTTTGTGACCCAAATGGAGCTGTCTGTGTTACCAAGGCAATAGTTGCTTCAAAGTGAACAAAGCTGCATTTTAGCAGCGAGGCTGTTTAACAAATTGTAATTTTTCATGTCCGCTGTAAAAAGTACCAAGAAATTGCCGATCGCGCGCACGTGAGTGGGGGCCTCGCGGCGACCGCCCAGCGTCCTCGGCGCACGTTTGTCAAGCCAAGCATACCCACTTAGGGAGATTGGCAAAGAATGGCAAAAAATTCCCCCGCATTTCCCCGAGGGGAGAATGTGAAAGTGCGAATGCACGGTTGTCGGCCCGCTTGCGGCGCTTGCGCTCGGCCCCCGCAGCCCACCGCCTCGCCGCCTTCTCTTCCATCTCTTCCATCGGGTTTGTAGTATCACGTGTACACCACGCAGTTATCAAATAAGCCGCTGAGTCGCCAACGCACGCCGCTGACGACGTAGTTTGAATGCGTTAAAGATAAAGGCGCGTCACTAACAGCTGATATCACGTCGCGTCCGTGGCTTGGTCGGTAGAGCGTCGCGCTGCGGCCGCAAAGTCCGCGGATCGAAACCTGGCGCCGGATGCTGTTTTTCTTTATAGAGGAGACTGCGGACGGCGCCGCCGCGGCGGTGGATGGTTTGGGGTCGCTTATAAGTGCATTAAAAAAAAAGAAACAAACTCCAGCGTTCGCCGTAATCCTGGCAACACTATAGCTCGGAACGAGAAAGACACGTCATAGCGTACGCCCCTCCAAGGGGTTGTCCAATGATTATCACTTCCAGAAAAAAAAAATGAGAGAAGCTCCACTTAGAGCACCGATGATGGAGTTAAAGGTCATTGCGGCAGCGAAGAAGAAACAAATTGGCTGCAATAGTGGACTTAAAGCTTTGTGATGGTGGTCAAGGCTGCGTACAGCTTCGCTGCCAAGTTTTACGCGTTAGTGTGAACTTCCTTCATTCTTGTACTAATAGCTCCTTTAAGATGATTTTTCTAACGCCTTTATTTCTGCTTTCTATACAGGTTATAAACCTTGCGACAGAAATGGGGGGCTTCATGGTGGAGGGGGAGGAGGCCGCTGTCCACGTCTTCGAGGTGGGGTGGTCCCGAGGTCGGCTCTGCAAAGAAACGGCAGGGTTCTTTCTGGTCCTTAAAATATTGAAGGAAAGCCCGCCAGAGCCGGATCATTCTCATCGTGCAGTGAACATATCACCTTCGGGGGCCGAATTCTCTAAAAAGCGGGCGTCGCTTTGAAGCGACGGGGTAGCGCCATGCAAATGCATGTGTTCTGGCGTTGGGGCCGTCGCTTTGGGGTGTTTTGCGAAGGGACTGAGCCGCAGAAAAGCAGTGTGGCAAGGGCGCGAAAGTGACACCCGCTGTCCCCGTCGTTTCGCTTGTAGCTTCGCGCCCTTGCCACACTGCTTTTCTGCTGCTCAGTCCCTTCGCAAAACACCCCAAAGCGACGGCCCCAACGCCAGAACACATGCATTTGCATGGCGCTACCCCGTCGCTTCAAAGCGACGCCCGCTTTTTAGAGAATTCGGCCCCGGGTCTTGGGTTCGGGCGCCGCGCAGTCCTTAGTGTCTTAGCGTCAGCGGTGCGTGCGCAGCCACACTTTAAAGCCGCAGTCCGGTCACAGTTTCAGCTACCTTGTATCGCATCACGACCGAGAAAAAAAAAGGTCCAGGCCGACTCCTAGTGTGCGCTCGGGTGCACCTGTCGACCGCGGCTCGGAGTCGCGTTTCGTATGCGTCGCGCCAGCTCGGGCTCCGATACGGCACGCGCTCAGCCGTCAACGTCGTCGTCGGCGGCGGCGGGCAGGTTCTTGCTCGTTAACCCTAGCAGGCGTGCTCGGTTTGTCAATGCGGAGGAGGCAGTGGCATGACTTCTCTGTCGCGGCCCCACGACGAGCCACTCTCGCGATGGCTCGCGGTTGGTCTCCGGGGACGCCGGGCTCAAATCGGAGACCTCATCTGAGCTGAGTGGCCGCGCTTCAGGTGGCGAGATGGGGACGGTCGATGGAATTGGCGCCCACGTGCGCGCTCTGCTGGGTGCGTGTACAGGTGCCGTAATAAGTAATTGTAACAGGGATTTGTGAATATCACAAAATGTCTCTCTTACTGGCTTTATGACAGCCATTACCGGTTTACATCAAGTTTTTTTTTTTTCTATTAGCGAGGACTCTTTTAGACGCGCGGCAATGCAGAAGCGTAGTTTGCGGAAGAAGAAATTTCTGTAAATTTACGCGACCGTGTTCCTATTACTTTTGATGGCTCCTGCACATGTGAAACGCGATGCGAGGGGCCTAGTATTTTTCATGCGAAGCATATATATTGCCCAACCTTTGCACGTTTGGAGGCGTCATTTTGCTTTACATGGCTAGCGTTCAGGGCCATTTTCTGCGCTTGTGCGAGAAACACCTTGCGACAGACAAAGCCAGTTTTATCGTGAATGCTCAGCAGTAGGCGGCTGTAACTCTTGTTTTATGAAACGTTTCCCAAGAACAAAACCCCCGAGTTGGAAGTGCGCTGCAGCTCCTATACTCACTAGGGCAGGCTACACTTGCATTTACGTTAATGCAGTCGATCCCGTTTATAATGAAACACATCGGGAAACCTGAAATCCGTTGGATATATCCGCTTTTCTCTATATCTGGACACAAAATGTATGTAAACAAATGGTGACGGGAAACGCAGATTTGTTCGTTGTAGCCGCTGTTTTGTTAAAACCGGGTTCCGCTACAAGCGGAGTATACTGTACCCCCAAAAGCGGGGTGGAGAGAGAGTCAACCGGGTGGCCGAAGAGGTCGAGAATCGCAAGCGGACTCCGAAGGTTGTGGGCTCGGTCTCCCCCGCAATCGAATCATGTGTTTCTCCACTTTCTTCCCCAAGGTTTCAAAAAATCCTTATCTTCTTTTCACTCTCCGTTATCTTCATTCTTGTCTTCAGTGTCTAGACAGCTTATGGGCTTTCCCATTTCCCGTCGCAGATCATCTACGTCGTCCGGAACCCGAAGGACAACGCCGTGTCGTACTACCACCACCACAAGATGAGCACCTTCCTGGGCAACTACAAGGGCTCCTGGGACGACTTCCTCAACCACTACATGGCCGGACATGGTGAGGAAGAGTAGGCTTTCTGAAACAAACCGCGGCGTCGCAGGATGTAGGAGGGAAGCAGGAAATAGCACGCAGTATGTGGGCGATATGTTGCCTTCGGGCACCAATACTGCGCCTTTTATATTAGGAATTTCGAATGATGAGCCAAGTCCTGGGTTTAAACTACTGGGGGGAGGTAGGGGAAGGGGGCGTCTCAGACTTTTGAGTTTTTGTTAAGTACATGGAATGCAGTCACTTTGCGCGCGGGCAACAACATTAGGCCTTTTGTGACGTGAGTAATCGACTAACCACCCCACGCGTGACTACGGTGTACGCCCGCGTGTCAAGATTTTGTCTCGCTTCAGACTCCCAGGTCGTCTATATTAATGCCTACGCCTCCCACTACGTCGCGCTGCACAGCCCGACTTCGACGCGTAAAACAAGAAAATTTTTGGAATGTACTAATAGTGGACATGCGCTGCTTGTCGAAACGGGCATGGTTTTCTTGTTGAAGTGGAGTGCTATGCACGTATTTGAGATAGATCAGTATCCTGAAAGACACCCGCAATGTAAGTCCCAACGGGCCGCTCGTGTGCGCATGATCTTGCAGTTAGAAAGGTATAGAAATTCAGAGGTAACCTGTTCATGTAACCTTTCTCCCCCTCATCACCGGCGAAGGAAGGAAATACAGTATTTAAATGTTGGGACCTGTACACAGGTAGGGCAGAAGAAGAAGCAGTCTAAAAAAAGAATACCAAGTACAGAACCTGTGCACAAACTTTGTTGTGGCTAGTCAACTCGATGCAGTTTTTGTTGGTGCGTGTTCTGCCAACGCGCGAACGAAACGGCCGAGAATTAAAAAAACACAACGGTGCTGTTCGGTGACTACGAAACCTGTTTTTACGAAAAAACCATCTGTAGTTACACACGGCATTTCTTCCGTAAAGACGTCTTTTTGCAAAATTTCTGCAGACAACAGAACTGGCCATTCACGCAAATTTTGCACGATTGGTAATCATTCAAACATGGCAACTGCTGATGGAAATCAGGTCACGACAAGACAGGAATTCGGCACGACGGAACTTCAAAATCAGACAGGAATACTACACACGACGGAACATCGAATCACGACCGACAAAATGACAAGACACGGCGACGCGAAATCGCAATCAGAATTTACGTTGGCTTTCGACTAAAGGTCGGCCAAAAAGAATGTCACTTAAACCCCGAATAAACTTTTGGGACGTGGGGGGCAGTCCGTTTCATTGGCGGCTTCCTTTAAAAGGGTTTAAGGTTTTGCCTTTTGGCCTGAAACTGGTATTCACTGTTGGTCAAGGCGATTTTCTCCATGTTTTGATGGAAAAGGGGGTCTTTTGCGGGAGTTTGGCTCGGACGCCCCCCCCAGAAAAGGGCGCCGCAAGGTTTTCTGTTAATTTTTCCGCTGGTCGCTCGCTGGGTGCTTTAGAGTGGGTTTTTATATCCCCTTTTATGAGGTTTGAAAGGGCGCCATTGTAAATGCCTTTTTTCCCTTGCGGAGAAAAAAGGGGGGTAAGCACGCACAGCCGCGACCTTGCTTGGTATCGTAATCCCTTCACAGGAGGTTGGCCGTCATATCGCCAACCAGCAAAGCTAAAAATAGAAACAAGGGGAGTAAGGAACACAGAGCAGCAACGAGATAGTGCCACTCGTCGCACAGTTTTCGGTATGAGGGTGGTGTTGGCTTGCTGCTGTCGTTACGAGCTCGTTTACAGTTTACAACCACTGAAACCTTCAGTTTGTTCGAGTACTTTACAATGAAATTTCGTTGCTGTGTTTTGAAATGCCCATGTAGTACGGGCAAATCGTCGAGGGAGTGCGACATCCCCGCCGGTGAGATCTCCTTTCATGTGCTGCTTAACGACGAACCTCAGCGAAGCAAGTGGCTACGTTTTGTGAACTTTGCAAACGGAGGAGAAAGGGAGCTAAAGGAAGTACGGGTGTGCTCGCTTCATTTCCGAGGAAATGATTACGGCAGGGACCCAGACATGCTGGCGCTCGTCGCCGAATTCGTCAAAAGCGCTCTGACCTTGGGGAAAAAAATTGCCGTACACACCGCGCATTGACGCTCGAATCTTTCTGGTCGGGGCAGAGAGCTCGAGCGAACGGCTTTCCATACACGATACCGGCCAACTGGCATAAGCGATACTGCTACTGAAATTGAAAATACGGCACATACGTACCAGTCTGTATTCGTCCGTCGCGACGGGGCTGACGAGGCAGCGGTGCCGACGGCTGGGCGTTCGTCTGTTGTGGCTATCGCGGAATGGTCGCTTTCCCGTCCACCGCGTATCCCACAACTCTTGCCGCTCGTGCACTTAGAAGCATTGAGCGTTCAAGTGGTGTGAGGTTGTTAAGTGCAAGCCCGAGCTCCTCGGCGAGAGTTTTGTTCTCCGGATCAGGCGATTCCATGACTAGGGCTGCGGGTGCACTAGGTTTTACTAGTATTTTTAAAATGGCCGCCGTCTCGGTCGACTCCCGCGTGTGGGTGCTATATGGAGTCGACATACTAAGTATCTATTTCATGGACCGGCTCGTATGACGCCATTGTTCACGTGACGAAATGTGCAATTTTAGCGGGAGATTTAAAATTTTGGCTTAAATTGCCTTATTTCTCAGTGAATAAAGCATCATTTGCTTCCGGGAAAGCGGTTGGGGTACTATGAAACACCTAATCTTTCGAATAAAACAAACTTTTGTTTTCTCTTCATGGCTCCTTTAATGCCTATAGCCTCCCACTACGTCGCGCTGCACAGCTCGACTTCGACGCGTAAAACAAGAAAATTTTTGGAATTTACTAATAGTGGACATGCGCTGCTTGTCGAAACGGGCATGGTTTTCTTGTTGAAGTGGAGTGCTCTGCACGTATTTGAGATCAGATATCAGTATCTGAAAGACACTCGCAATGTAAGTCCCAACGGGCCGCTCGTGTGCGCGTGATCTTGCAGTTAGAAAGGTATAGTAAAATCAGAGGTAACTCTGCCTTCATTGTAAGTTCCTTTCTCCCCCTCATTACCGGCGAAGGAAGGAAATACAGTATTTAAGTGCGGCGATCTGTACAAAGGTAGGCAAAAGCAGAAGGTTTAGGAAAAAAGAAATGAGCCACATTTACAACCTCTGCATCAACCTATTATGGGCGGTGAGCTAGTCAACGATCACGTTTTCATATGGCGTGCGTTCCCTCTGCACACAAACCCCATTTACAAACCATTTCGTGCTGTTCGGGCCTAGAAAAACTAAGTGTATGAAATCGACTGCTAGAAGGCAACGGCGATTATTCTCCGGTACGTCTTTGCCCACTGGAAAGAGATGGTACTTTCCGCAGTGGACGTATTACGGCAACGGCAGCAGCACCATGGGTACACGAAAGAGGGCAAAGCAAACGCAAAGCGTCCGTTTCTGCGCATAACGTGTTCTCTGCGTGGTCACTCCCTTCACAGGGTGCATTTCAGAGTAGTGGTCTTGCATATCCTGCGCTTCGATCGATTTGTGCTCGAATGCGTGCACCAGTTCCGTAAGTGCCTTTTTGCCCGGTTCGCTTGGAGCCACACAACGAGAGCGGTCCAAGCCAGCATAGCACTTGTGTAACCTGTGGCGAAAGCTCTCCGCGTTTGATGACTCTTGTTCGTCGTGGTTTCGGCAATGCCAGTAAATAGAGGTTGATTTTGTGTAGGAGTCATCTGTCGAAACGGAACACGATGTGAGCCTGCCGGGAATCCCATTCGTTCGGCGAAAGGGCGCTGTCCTACTAGAGGGCCACTGAACGCTTTATTCAGTGTACTTTGTGGATTTGGCATTGCGGAATTAGCTATTTCGTGTTACTTGCTGCCTTGCGCAAGTTGGGGCTTATGACACGGCGCGAGATGTTCGTTTCTTAGTAGCCCAAATAATGGTACTTGTACATACCGTTATTGTTTAAGCGAAAACTCGGATGCTCAATATGTACTCGATAATATTGAGAAATAGCGGGTTGTCTTAATGCCCATCTTAAGGGCCTGTAATCATGGCTTGGCCGGAAGCCCGTGTGGCTGGGAACACACATAACCGACACCGTGGAAGTTTATAAAAACAGCGACGCGGTGGAGGTGACGGCGGAAGTGAACCGGTGTGTTTGCTTAACGGTGTGGCCCGGGCGACGTTCGTACACGTGCCAGGGTATCGATGCGACAGCAATGAGCAGTGGGTTCGGCCGTATCGGTCACTGCATCAAACTTTACGACGGAGTCAACGCGAAATCTTTATACGTTACGGAGACGATTGTTTCGTCGTAATCAAAAAGAAATCACTGAAGGCTTTCACAGCACACCTCAATGACGTTTCTAAAGCGAACACGTTTGCCCTAGTAGGCGGAGCAGCACGGCTTCCTTTCGTTTCGCGACGTCCTCGCTATAAGGGCAAAGGAAAAAGCATTTCGTCCATCGCGTACACACTAAGACCACCGAAGCGGGTCGCTATCTAGATTTTAATTCTGCCAATCCTGACTAAATGCCTCCTGCTTTTATAAACTTTCATGGTGTCGGTTATGTGTGTTCCCAGCCACATGGGCTTTTAGTCTCGTCGCCTGGTGGACTGACTGATTGTAGGGTTTAACGCGCCGACGCAGCGCAGGCGATGGGGCGCGCCGTAGTGGAGGGCTCCGGATTGATTTTGACCACCTGGGGATCTTTAACGTGCGCCGAAATATCGTACGCACGGGCGTGTTTGGGCGATTATTTGTCGGGTAGCATTTAGAAAACAAAAAAAAATTGGGTGAAAGAACTGCGACTCAAGACAAGCGGCATAAGAATGCTAAGCATTAGTAGACAATTCTCTCAATTTCTGCAGAATTTCTATTCCTGCAGAAGGGTGCAGTATGTATATTGGTGTACTATCGAGTGGTCCAACGTGCAACGCAGTGTCAGCAGTGTGGAGGTACGGGAGGAGGAGCGTAGACGGGAGGAGGGAGGGTTGTTTCGGGGTCAGAACACCCCCCGAATTTTATGCGTTTAGAAAAATGACTCAGATATTGTTTAAAAGGGACTCACCTGATCACATTCCTGTGGAAATTACTAGTTCATGACCCACGGGCTTAAAAACCATCGTGCACCTCCTATACGAAAAGTTTTGCAGATCCACCAAGGGGCGCCAAACGTCCTAGTTTGCTTATTTTGGGAATATGCATAAATGCAACTCGCGCTGCTGCTGCTGCTGCTGCTGCTGCCTGCTGCTGCTGCTGCTTGCTGCTGATGATGATGATGATGATGATTGATAGTGGTATCCCTTTTGCACGGAGGAAAGAAAGCTCCTCTTTCCTCCATGCCCTTTGTAGTGGTGTGATAACGTGTCATCTTACAAAAAAATAAAAACTAATATACCTATGTTTTTACGCACTTGCTAGGCAGCTGGCGCCATCTAGTAAAAACTAGATAAACCAACATGGCTCCCTTTTTTGTTTCAGTAAAGAAATCGTGTATTTCTAAAAGACGCAAACTTGGTCGTTAGGACCATTTCCATGAATTTGTAAAACTTTGGGTATCGACACCCGATGCTTTCTAAGCACGTGGGTCATAAATTAGTAAATTTCCATATAGGAATGTTAACAGGTTTGTCTCCTTCAGCGTCCGGCGTATTCTTTTTCACCGGTGGCGTATAACACCCCCCAAAATATATTTCTGGCTAAGCCACTTGACGGAAGTAAAGGGAGGGCATATAGAAACCACGACGGGGGAGTATATATAAAAGGTGGGAATATTTGTCGCTCCGCCGTAGCAGAAGTCATCCCTGCCAAGTTAACACGCGTGCTGTATATCGCCTCGAACTTCAAACACGCGTACGGCTGGCGTTTTGATGTGCGGACACCAAAAAAACGGTACCACAACGTAGCCTAACAGAGCTCCGCTGTAAAACCTGAAGCGGTTGGTTTAGACATACAGCGCGTGCATCGGGGTCACCCTGGAAGCGCCTGCCCTGGCTTGTTCGTGCGCACCGTGGAAGACTACCTAACAGTATCGCATCGCGCGCCCGTAGACTATGCTCAGGGGATTGGTCAGCACTAGGCGCTTGTTGCACGTCTCTAAGTGCACAGGCGGTGCATGGGCTAACCTGAACGTTAAGGCTGTGTCTGGTAAACGTGAGAGACAGGCTGCCGAAAGAAAAACTGCCCAGGAATCATGCACGACATCCCGTCCGCAGATTGCGATGGAGGCTGCGTGGGCGACACAAGCAATTTTCAGCTATTAATCAAGCAGGCCGTGTACAACCCAAGAGTGAAGAACGTAACATTACACGTTCTGGCCGAACCCGCAGAAGCAACTCTCCATGGTATACATTGGGCTAACGGGAAGATGTTATACTCGACTGTATGTGGAATCACTGACAGTCCAGACCACCAAGCGCAAAATCGCAATTGCTGTCTCTTCCCATACGTGCACGCACGTTTCCTACGCGTCCTGATGAAAAAAATAACGGGACCATTTCCGTTTTCCTCTTCGACGTCAACAAAGCTCCCGTACGATAGTCGAAGCGTCTTTAGAGTTTTGTAACGTTCCTGGTGGGTGTCAGTTATGTGTATTCCCGACGTCACGGGCTTTCGTCCAACTCTTCATTTCATAACTGAGGTCAGATGAAATCTCTCATCAGCCGAGGTCAAGAAACCTTCGCAGGTCATCACAGAGGTCGCGATTGCGATTGCCAGCCTCTGAGTTTATTTTCATTTTTAAAGACGGTAGTATTCCCTAGGCTGGCTAAACGCGAAAATTTTGGTCTCTCTGTCCATCCGGCTGTCTGTCACGCGATTCAGCCAGAAGACCAAGTGAAAGAACATTTGGAAGAAACTAAAGAAACTACTGAAAAAAGAATTGGGCGAGTTGGTTCATACAAAAAACGCTGACGTTACAAGAAAACACGGATGCAATGCTGACTATCAACCGAGTTTACTATCGAAAAAGCGCACACATATACTTGGAACATTGCAAAGCGCTTTGCTTCCGCAAAGCGTGACACTTTTTCATCCTACGAAATCTGGTCACAGGATAGTCCCCAAGGTGATTGATTTATTTTTCTGTCAAAACTACGGAAGCTGTGCCGATGCAGGTGAGAGAAACTGAAAGAAACTACTGAGACTGCTGGCAGGCTTATACATGTCTGCATTGTCAGCGTGAAGAAAACCTCAGGTTTAATTGCGTCAGCATGCATGCACCTAACGGGAGTATACCAGCGTTCTATCAATTAAGAATACACGCTGAATTCGTTTTTATGATCGCAAAGTAGAAAAAAAAAAAACCTCTGCGCAATAATACGGTGTTGAAGAGAGGCCAGGTATAGATCAACCACTTAAAAGACAAAGGTGACGGCTCGTACTGTTCCAAGCATAACAAAACACACGCGCTGTCACGAATAATGGCGCGTGAGCATTGCGAATGGGAAAAAATTGCACTGTGTTGATAAACCTCTATTGCATTAATTAATAGGGATTGTTGGGGAAGTCAGTGCACACTATTATGAATATTAAAGCACGAAGAGCACGACAAGAGAAGCAGCACAACGGGAACAGGTTACTTACCGTCGTCCACCGTCGTCTAATGCAGCTATCATTGGATGATCGAGAGAATCCCAGTCGAAAATGACAAAAAAAATTCCTGTAGTTTGTCGTATTTTTGCGGGTCGTACGGTCGTCTTGTCGTATTCTTGTGTCGTGATTCTGGCAGCTGGCTATGTCACGACAGCATGATGGCTGTCGTAGCGACAGGCAGTTCTGTTGTCACTACAGCAATGTTTGTCGTTGAGAAAACTGACTTTGTCGTTACGACATAAATGTGTAACAACAGGGCTTCTGTTGTCACAACAAATTTTTTTTTGTTGTACGACGGGAATTCTTCCCAGGTTTCTGCGGTATTCCTGTTGTCATTTTAATCCGGGTGAGGGTAGAAGCCTTAGGGGTGGAAAGAAAGGGAGGGGGTGTTACGTGGGAGGGGCGCAGAAGACTACCGTGTTTGGACATTTGCAGCGAAGGAAACGGATGCGCGGCCATTTTCTTTCTCGTTTTCTAATGAGCGGCTTCGATCCGCTTCGAATGCGCGGGATGACGTCGTTCCCCGCCCTTTCCACAGGAAGTGGTCGACCATTTCTTCTCATGTAACAACCGCTCAACAAGGAACAACGCTTTGCCAGCCCAACTCCGGCCCGTATCGACGCGACCGAGCAGTCCATTGCATAGTTCGATAAATGCCGTACCCGAACAGGTCGATGGGCAGCCGTGAGCCCTGTACTTGACCTTGCTTTGTGGTCGGTGAATGCAGGCTCTTACTTATCCGCGCAGTGTATACGCGCGATGCTGTGTGACGCCGAATTGGAAGCACGATCGCGTGGGCAGCTGCTTATTACTCGTGTTGTTGCGCCCCGAGCGTGACGAACGAGCCTGTATGCGTCGTTTGTCCCTGCGAGCCATTTGCCAAGCGCGTATAAATCGTGCGGCTCATAATAACCCGCTGTCTTCCGCGCGCCACTTGTAACTGTAAATGTTTGACCGCACTGGATAGGAATGAATGAGTGAATGAATGTCACCCGACGTTTGCGCTTGGAGTGACGCTGTTATTGTGACGGTAACTTGTTAGGGCAAGCAGGAACAAATGAGTTCTTTCTTTGTGCGTTGCCTGTATGATGCCGGCCGAAGCGGGATCCGCCGGTAATAAATTTTATAAATTACAGGCGGTTCCGCTGTGCCAATCACGGAACATCGTCCGAGCTCAACATATGCGTCTGTGTAAAGCCTTGCGGTTTAGCGCTTCTTTGTGGCACTGGCTCTTTATACTAAGGGCAGTGACGTACGGATATGCGCGTGAGCTTAGGCCTAATGTACGCTTCGAATTTCTTACGACGTCTACCGGTGTAGTTGTTTTTCCGACGGGTACGGGTTTGAAACGTTGGACCTCGAAGCGGGACGCTATAGCCTAATGGCGGACCGTCGTGTACCTGACCCCTCCCTCTGCTGCTTATAAAGCGGAAAACGCGACAGGCTTCGCAAACGAGGCTTCCCGACACTGCAGCTTCACGAAACAGACATCACGAATGAACCAGTTCTTGCGAACTCGGCAGGGGTAGGCTAATACCGCTTTCGAAGTAAAGGAAAGCTGGATAGGTTACTTTTCCACTGACATTAGCGCTAGTTTCTGTGAGGATTTGGGTTGATTATAACACAACCAGAGATCGCCACCGTAGATGCTCCTTTTCAAATATATTCTCTTGTCCAAAAATAGCGGTGTGTATGCATGCCAATGTGTGGAAAGGCTCGCGAAATGCGTCATATCGCAGTGACAGCAATTTTTTAAAGTCTCCACCATTTGTGTAATTATGTTCGACTCTAGAGAGTTTCTGCGGATGGGAATCGTCGTTTTGTGAATTCGCGTCGCAGCGCTCCTTGCGCACGAAAACGAACAAATCACTGTAAATCTCGCTCTCTCAGTTGGCCTTCATCGCTCGGAGAGCATGAATGGTGAATGCAGCAGCTTCGTTCCAAAACTCTCCCTTGACGACGAAGTGACGCTATAGGGCATTTCCCATATTAAGATATAAACGTAGATGTTTCGTGTAACTATTTTTCGTGTGTCACCCTGTGTGCCTAGTTTCGCATTGTGAAAGGAAGTAGCCCGGGTAAGCCGTCATTGGCTGACGCTAGCCGTAGCCTCGACACCGCGGCAGGGATTCCGCGAAACGGAGTGCAGAGCGAAACCTAGTATCGAAATGTTCCGTGACCCGCCCTTGTATACATGTACGGTCAGCCTCGAGGCCTGCATGGTCGCGTTGATATTGTTTCGCGGTGTCAGGACAAAAGTGGCATTAATCACGTTAGAATATGAGCACTGTATTTACAAAATTTACGCAACGGCCATGAAAGAGCTTGTGGAGGCTACGCCCACACCAAACTTCTTCTGCGCCAATCGTTGAGACAACAGCGGCAGGCTTCAGAGACCACTCGGACATCATGCAACAACAGTATGATTTTAGGGTCGGGTGGCAGTTGCAAAAACATTACGCAGTTCCGCTCAGTGTGAAAGCTGTCGGGAAGTGCCTAAAGCCCGTGGCGCCCTCTCTTGATAATTTCAGTATCAGCCTGGCGTCGATAAAGAAAGTAGGCAAGAGAGCGTGCCGCAGCCCCTGATAAGGCCTACAAAGAGACACTGAATTGAGTTTTCATTAATTTTGGGCAACGTATGGGTTGATTTATTACTTTTTTGTATTTTATACTATTGTGTAATTATCTGCGGCCTAGCAACGGGAGCCCCCGTGGCAACAACGTAGCGAAAGATCACCCCCAACACTTCGCATATGAGTAACGTGTGGCTCTGTGGCGTAACGGGATTGGCATCGGCTTCGTAACGCGAGTTACCCAGGTTTGATCCCGACCAAGGGAAGCGGTGTTATTTTCGAAATCTCTGTTTGGGTTCGTGACGCCGTGACGAGCTACGACGACAAAGAGGGTTCCTAAAGGGCTTCGCACTTAATATATATGGCTATACTGCATCGCTGCATTGTTTTGCGCTACTCCTGTGTGTGGAAGGATTGGCAATGTTCTAAAGAGCCTCTCGCCTGTCTTGAAGCATACATCGCTGAAAACGCCGTGGATCGGGGAAGATGTCGCACCCTCGCCTAATTTTGGCGTCTTGCTTGCTTTGTAGGGAGTCCTGGCGAAACTACTTTCTTGTCTGTTTGCCTTGTTATTGAATTTATTAAAGAGCTCTAGTATTCATTATAACCAGCCATCAGACAGACATCTCATTATTGAATGCATATTGGTAAAAAATTGAGGTTCGATGCAGCCCTAGGGGAAGGTTTTCGCCATTATTGAAATAGTTTACAGAAAAACAACTGAGGATAATATTAAAATGTACAAAGATAAGTCCTCTGTGTCCGAGTGCTCTAAAACCAACCGCAAACCCAGTGCCAGTTCTCTGCCAGGGCCGTACGAGAGAGAGAGAGAGAGAGAGAGAGAGAGAGAGAGAGAAATTTTATTTCGCAGTAATGTGAGAGTGGTTCGTCAGTCCAGGAGCCCATGTTCTGCTCAGGCTGCCGTAGCCCTGGTCTAACCTGAGAACAAGCTGGGTCTGCCGCGGGCTGACTCTGTTTTCCTTCCTCCACGCGCATGCGCAGTGGTGTACGGCTCGTGGTTCGACCACGTCCTCCCGTACTGGAAGTTCAGCCTGGAGCGGCCGGACCGCGTGATGGGGTGTCGTTCGAGGAGCTGAAGATCGAGCTGGCGCCCATGGTGCAGCGCATCTCGCAGTTCCTGGGCAGGCCGCTGGGTCCAGACGCGCTGGCCGCCGTGGCCAACCACTGCTCCTTCGACCAGATGAAGAACAACAACATGGTCAATCGGGAGGTGCTGCCCATCTCGGACCTCTTCGACATGACGCAGTCCAAGTTCATGAGGAAAGGTGAGACGCGCTTCTGTGGTTGCGTGTGGTTGTCTGTGGTTGCCTGTGGTTGCATGTAGTTGGTCATTTGACGACACAACACATAATATCCTCTAGCGCCTTAACAACAAAACCAAAACTGCTAGTTTTCTGGCTGAGGGTTTTTCAAGGATGCCTCTTGCGATAGACACCAGCATTGTTGAGATTTCGCGAGGCTGGACGATATGAAAAAGACGAAGCTTCAGTGGACACAGGATATGACGACCGTGCGGGTAAGGAAACGGAAATTCTGGTTCGTCAAAATGTCTATAAATGTGTAAATACTTGGATTACCTGCTTAATATTTTTTTCTGTAAGATCAGGGTGTCATAGGTTTTCCGACAAAAAGAAAAAAAACTTTTTTTACAAGAAAGAAAATTTTTAATTGCCTAATGACCTAATTAATTAACGTGCCTGTAAGTTAATAAATGCTTGTACTATGAGCGTAATTTTTCATTTCTGTGCTTCTGATGCCCAAAGCTGTACGAAAAAATAACATAAAAAACAATTTGCGCTTGAAATAAAAATTCCAGGGCTGAAAGGGTTAAGGCCGTTTTGGAGCTCTGGGTGCCAAGGCTGTTGTTGTTGAACGTGTTTTAGTGGGGCAAGGACGTCTGTGGCAAAAGAGCACCAGGTCTTTTATGTCTGGTTTGTCTGCGTCTGCTTTAAACTGATTTGCGTGCCACATTGTTAAACTGGGTGTCTATACTTGCTTTGGGTGCTTTGAATTGCTGTGGGTGCCAACGGAGTTTAAAATTCACCTGCGCACGTTAGCGCTGGGAATCGATGTTTTGTATACGATCAAAAAGAAAACAAAGACGGTGTCTCCGAGCCGTTGGCAGCGATGTTTACGGGTCCTAACGGATTTACAACGGCGTGCTTCGGGGAGCCAGAGACAATCGCCGCACAGTCCACATTGCGTTTTAGCTTAACCAGGTCCATGACCTAGTAATGTACCACAGCTTGTGGCTGGTCTAAAAATACAAAAAATATGGGGACTGAACCGGAACCTTGCACATCGAGCGTCGCGTCCGAGTGGAGTGCTAGGTTATTGCGTCTGTTCAGAATCAGCTTTGGAGTGACGTACAGCGTCTCTGAAGTGTGCCGGTGCTGATGCAGTTGCCAATATAAACCAGACTTTGTTAAGTACATTACTACTAGCGGAGACAATATACCACAAATGGCGACGGTAAGAGTGTTTTCACATCAATCAATTCAAATGAAACACTCCTGCCTCTTTTTGCTACACGCAGCACCGCAGTTCTTTATCAATCAATCAATCAATCAATCAACAAATCAATCAATCAATCAATCAATCCTTTATTGGAAAAAACCAAAATACATAGTGTGCTACAGGGACAGAGACAAAAGGCTAAATCGCCTGACGAGGACTCTGTCCCTCTGCAGTTCAACAACGTTGCGTGTACATTTTACGCAAAAGATATAGACAGTTTGGGTATCTGTACTGAGCAAAGTTTGCCACAAAAAAGAGAAAAAAAAATCTAAAGCAACTTGTCTAGTAAAAGAACACCAAGAAAATAACTACATCCAAAATATATACGAGCAAGTTCACAACGTAATATAAAGCAGCTGATACAACCGATACCAAAAATAAAAAATAAAAAATTAATTAATAAAAAAACGCTTACAACTGATTAAATTGTTACACCAATAGTAGATGCATTTCTCATGACACAGTGAATAACTATAAGCATGTGTATAATTTTCGCTAAGCACCGAAACGCCATTCACAAAAAATAAGAAAGCAAGAAAAACAAACCAGAAAATTTCAGCTACATTGTGTGAACAAAAAATGGAAGGCGATATCAATTGGTATAGTGGAGACCGAGTGACTGCGATACATTCTTAATGTGCTGTTTAAACGCACTTACCGAACGCGTGAAATCTATTTTACCATTTAATTTATTAATTATAAAAAGTGTTTGATATCCAGTTCTGTGTTTGCCATAATTTGTCCTGGTTTTCGGCATTCTCCTCTTTTTTTGTCGTATTGAATAACCTGAATCGTGATCTACGCCCGCCCTGCAAAGGTTATTTTGTTAGCTTAAAATAGTAAAGCTGGTCTGCTTTTAATATATCGTGTTTCAAAAACAAGGGAGATGTCGGCAGACTGTGGTAGTTTCCGTGATAGTTTTCAAAACATCGAATCACTTTCTTCTGTAGCACAATTATTTTACTATAATTGCCGGACGTCGTTGTTCCCCAGACTAATAATCCATAACAGAGCTTCGAATAGAACAAAGACCGGTAAAGAAGTTTTTTTAGCCAAAGCGGAATTAATGTTGTTAACTTGTACAGGGTGCCAACAGTTCGAGCCAATTCTATCCATAAGTGTTCAACGTGTGCTTTCCATGATAATTCCTCCTGAAACCAAACGCCAAGGAACTTTTGCTCCCTTTCAAGGAGCTGGTTATTGAACATAACTTTAAAAGTGGTGCATAACGGTTTATTTATAGGGCGAAATATGATGTACGTAGTTTTTTTGGCATTCAACTGTAACCTGTTATTTTTTAGCCAGTTTGACAGGCGTCGCATGTAATCGTTAACGCTGCTTTCAAGTGACGCAAGATTATTAGACGTAAAAAAGATATTAGTGTCATCTGCATACATTATGAGTTGTGGTGAATGGGGTATCGAAACAATATCATTTATATATGCAAGGAAGAGGAACGGTCCTAAAATCGAGCCCTGGGGGACACCCTGTTTCAACATTATTTTGAAGACATTGTGCCATCAACATTCACAGTTTGGTAATGGTGTTGCAAATAGGACTTAATAAGATCTTGGGCAATTCCCCGTACACCATAAATGAACAACTTATTAAGCAGCAGGTCATACTAGTTCAGTGTATTCATCTGTAGCCTGTATTCAATGGCGAGGCAGGCAGGCAGGCAACCATGTGAGTGCGCCGTTACTGGTTACATCTGGCTCCGCGGGATAACAGTACTTCTCTGTGCTAAGCACATGATATGGGTTGGACGTTCCAAACTCTAGCCCACCACACGCAAAGTAATGCATCGAGTGCAATGTGAGTGCGATTAATAACATCTCTGTTGGCACCACCGTTGAGAATCGGGTTGGAACGAAGCAGACGACGCACGCCGGCGTGTTTTTTTTTCGGCGTGGGGGCCGCAAGTGGCACAAGACGACGCCATGTCCGTAGCACATCGCCATATCCGATGGCCTGTTTCCAGTGTTGCCAATGGCGGAAAGAAAGTTGACAGCTAAATTTTTCAAGGAATACAACCTATAAAAGCGAAAGTCAGGTAGTTGAATGAAGCAATCACACAATGCAGTTACCCCATTGCGACTGCAAGAGCAGTAACGGTCCCTAAAAGTCGCCTCCCCTTTACTCTCAACGCCGCAGGCATCATCGGCGACTGGAAGAACTACTTCACGGCCGAGCAGTCGCAGGCCTTCGACGAGCTGTACACGCAGAAGATGGCCGGCAGCGGCCTGGACCTGGTGTTCGAGCCCAAGGACGCGCTGGACCGGATGCGCAAGTTCGGCCGCATCATCGTGCCGCCCGAGCACAAGGTTGGCTGGCCGCACGGCTCCGACGCCAACGCCAACAACGACGAAGAAGACAAGGAGGGCGGCAGCAAAAGGCCCTTCCCCTGCTTCTTCGACTCGCCGCCCTTGCCCCGACGCCGCGAGACGGCGCTACACCACCCCTTCATGACGCCCGACCCGCTCACGCTCACCGGCTAGCCAGCCACCTCGCCCGCTCTCAACCCGCCCGGGTGCCTCAACCGGCCTCTCCGGTGTGCAGCAGCCGCGACGACCACGAGGACTTGAAAGGGCGGCGGGCCTTCGGCTGGTGGTCTCTGCCGGTGCTTTTGTGCAGCGCGCGTACCGATGGGGGCCTAGCGACAAAGACGATGCGGGTATTGCCCGATGTCACCGGCTGGTGCCTGCTTTTGCCAGTTGTGCCTGTCGTACGTTGTGCTTTATTGCGTTGTCGGCCTATTTATGCGCAGCTTTAGGCTTAGCGAAGAGTTCGGCGACACGTTAGTGTCCTTTCTGCGGACATGTCACTGCTTGACGAGCTAGATTTTTGATCTTGACAGCAGGCAGTTTGTATGTCCCACCGGTCGTCCTGGATTAATCTTGGACGTCGGTCACAGCCGGTGCGTGTCCCTTAGGCGTAAGGGGTGCTGGAAGGGGGTGTTTCGTTGGTCGTGGCCTTGCTCTAAGTCGGCTCATGCGAGGTCTCATGGCGATGTGTCCCCTAACCATCTGGCAAGGTCTGCTTGCCACTCGAGTCAGAGAGGCTCCACCAATCAGTGATGGATGTGTGGCTTCAGTGCTGGTGTATGAGCGATCTGCCACAGCTTCGTGAGAACGTGGAAATGGACTGCTGCTATACGAGTTCCCCCACCGCCTTCATTCAGTGTCATTTACTTAATCAGATGTGTTCTTTTTTTTCTTTTTTTAACCAACGTTGACATGTCGCTCTTAACGCACTGCAAGTAACGTCTCTCGCACCGGTGGTTTGTATAAAAAGTTCTTTCAAACGTATGTGATCTCGGCAAACTTAACAGCGGCAGATTCCGAAGTACGAATGTCACAAGAACATTCCGTACACAAAATACTGCAGAAGCCGTTATGAGAAAAAAGTAGGTGTCCAGTGGGCTTCAGGAAGGGAAGAGTCAGAAGAGGCTCATGTCACATGTGGCACAAAAGTGTACGGGTGGGTGTTTTTGTAAGTGCTGACACTACTGCACGGGGAAGTGGGGTACGAGGCATTAGAGCTGTGCTCCAAAACGTGGTGAGAAAGCAAAATGAACGTTCGAGGGACCAAGAACCTAAATCCCTTTTCTATTGTATATAAGAGTGAACTGTGTGCCGCCTGAGCAAATGATCTACCGCGACCAGAATCTTGTGGCGTGTGGGTGCTGTGCTCTGTAGTACGTGTTCGTGTGCTTCTGGTCTTCTAGCCTGGATACCTTTCACATGATATTCTTTTTGTTGAAAATAAAGTGATTTGAACCATCCACCGTGATGAGTGTCCTACCAATGAGTTTGCTGCCAGATTGATTGCGTCATGAGTTCGGCACAGAGGTTCGCTAGCGCAGCCGGGAAGTGGCGCACAGTAATTCGTAATTAGCGCAATTGCTGTCGGGCCAGAAGGCTTCCAAATGTTACGTGACGTCAGGGTGACATACTGTTACACAGTGGGTGCAAGTCAGCAAACTTCCTGTGTGCACCCAGGGACATCTACTGGTTCGTTTGGAACATTCCTTTTTTTTTCTTTTATGCAACTGCTTGAATTAAAGAATATCGCTGTTCAGTATTAGAAGGCAAAAGGGTAGAACAACGGGTTTCGGAATTGGCAGCCTGGTTTTTAGCCGCAGCCATGCTGTTTTTCGAAGACCTGCGATTTTTAACACCAAAGCTGTTCTTGGCCGAGGCTGTCATGGGACGAGGGGTGGTAACGCGGGCGCAGCGATGTGGAGAGGGCACAGCCTTGCGGGGGAGAGCAAGTTCCGAGCACACGTGCAGCGTAGTGCGGCGCCAAGCGCAGGAGGCCAGAGCCAAGGAGGGGAGTCAGTCAATTGGAGAGCGCGCACCCAGTTGACGGTTCGGAGGAGCGGACAGATTAGACGTGTGCGCTTGGCGGTCGTTCCTCGAATGTTCAGAAAATGGGTTAATTCGCGCGCGCTCCGGAAGCAGGCCGCCGTCCGTCGGAGGCGCCAGCGAGAGTTGGCGCGCGAGCGGAGTTCGATGATGCTGGTTTTCAGAAGTTCTATAAAGATTATCCTTGCGATTTGGGAACGCCAAGCAGCTTCGCTGTTACCGTCTGCGTTCGCGGCGTTAAGTCGGCGAAGCTGGGCTCATTTGTTCTCCCGTAAAATGTACACTCAGCTTAATTGTACGCAATGGTTTCGTCAGTAAGAGTAGTTGGGTAAGTTTTAGTTAGGTCTAGGAGCAGGGCGAGGCGTATCAACACGTTTAATTAACGTTCTTCATCGTACAGGAATAGCCGGACCTGTACCTATTTTGGTTTGAAATATCGCGATTGCGGTATGAAGGCGACATGCATAGGGCTATATCATGAGATGAATTTAATGGTTTTCAGCCATTTCGATGCGCGCAAAGGTGCGTCATCTTCGCAAATCGGTGAGCGCAGTGCTACATCCCCCCTGTCGACGGCGACCGTCCGAGCGCCTCGGTCGAGGCTGCGGTCAAGTGTCAAGTGCGGTGAAGGTCGACGATGGGATAACCGTAAGCGGTGAGGTGCTTGCCACCACGCTTGTTGATTGCAATGGTGACCCATGGCCCCGCATCAATGATGTCGTGAGGCAGTGACAAAGCGTTACTCGTAACCACATGCGACGAGAGAGCTGGAAACATGGCGTCTTCGGCTTGTATGGTCTCGTCGGCTTTTTCTCGGGTGTTCTTGATGGGCTGGGCACGGTGTGGTATCACGGTGTGGGGGACGTGGTCGACTGTTGTTCGCGGGGTGATGGGGCTGCCCGACATGGCCGGCGTACGGTCGCAGATCGCGTCCAGGACGAGGCGGTGCGAAGCTGCGGCCGGGATGGTGGTGACGCCGCAACTTCCACCAAAGACATAACACCACGTTCACCCATTTGGGAAGAAAATGACGGAAATGGTGACACACACCCGTGCTCAACCCGCATTTGATGCTAGTTGAAATCCCACCACAGCAGCAGCTTTTCAGCGCAGCCACGATGCGGCCAGGGGAGTCTCGAAGATTCTAACTAACGTTTGGGTTTGGTCGAAATTTCATTATAGCCCTGGGAAGAATCCCTTTCCAGCTCGGACCCTGCAACAGCAGCTTGCGCTGCTTAGTAGGGCCACGGATGGCCAAATAGCTTCTGTGGTCCGGGACTTTGGATCCCACCCTTGATCTCTGCCCCTTGCCCTTACCCCTCTTCACAAAATAAAGCTTAGTACTACTATACTTACTACTGGGCTAGTTGGTTCATCAGTAAACTGTGAAATAGCGCTTAAACGAAGACAGTAAGAGAAGACACAGACACGAGCGCTGACTATCAACTGAGCAATATTTATTGCTTGCGGAAAGTATAAAGGAAAAAGTACGGTGACGTCACACCCGCGCGTGAAAAAAGAAACAAACAAATGTACAAACTTCAGGCGCATCTGCTATGCCATGCTCACTCCAATCACATGTTCATGTACCCAAGTTCTTTCTTATACAAAGTTCTTCCTTTCTAGAAGATTACCCGCTCGCGCAAAAAGCGCCTTGCTTCAAATCGAAGTCTACAGCGAAGCCATCGTTCAGTGTCAGCCTATTTTGATGACTCAGAAGGGACGAATGTTCTATTCCTTTTGCACCCGCAATAGAGCCTTTGGAGGTGGCGCGCGAGGTGCGCTGGGTGAGGAGCGCAGTTCACGGGACACAGCACCGCGCGGCCCTAGCGCTCGCTCCTCCCAGCCGGTAGGAGCAAGGTGTTACACCCTACGACGTCGAACGCTTGTACCCGCAGCCTGTGCAGAACGGTTATAAATGTCGCGTAGTGTATCATGTGTTAGGATTAGTATGGACAAGGAGGTTGGCTTTGTAATCCACCTTACGGAGCGACTTTCTCTTCATGCAATCACCTATTAGCATAGCTGCACTAGCTGGCATGTTGCATCACGTTGTGTGATGGCCGGGCATTTATTAAAAATTACAGTATTGCTTGAGCTACTTAAACACCTAACTTTTGGTCTGTGTGTGTGTGTAACTCGATCAAACCACTTGCCGCCCAAAACAAACATTGACCGCTTGTCTGCTTTCTTCGCTGTAAAATAATGCTGCTATATTCAGCGCAAAGGCACGTTCAGGCGCACTCCATGCAAAATGGAAGTACACAACCGCCCGTATCAGTCTTCTTTTAATTAGGAATGCTCGTTGAATTCACATTTAAGATCGCGAATAAAAAGAAACGACGCATTAAAAACGTTGTCAAAAAGAGATGCGATAAAATCAAACATTACACAGAGACGTTAGCTCGTGCTGTCCGAAACATAAGCAAAAGGTAGGGAAAAAATGGCAGCATCTCCACTCCGTGGATGATGGCGAGGGTGCGGAGTACGGGGACTCGAAATGA
Organism: Haemaphysalis longicornis; assembly: GCA_013339765.2. Classification (NCBI taxonomy): domain Eukaryota; kingdom Metazoa; phylum Arthropoda; class Arachnida; order Ixodida; family Ixodidae; genus Haemaphysalis; species Haemaphysalis longicornis. The sequence goes on along the minus strand of CM023452.1, from coordinate 46,325,792 downwards.
CATCCAAGTTGCACCCCGAGTGACATCCGATTTGCGCCCCGACCGTCATTCGATTTGAGCCGTGAGTTGCACCTTGATTATTCCCTAAATGAAACTGCAACTCACAGCTCAAATCGAATTTCGCTTGATTTTCGCTTAATGGTGGTGTGCGTCCGGATGGACGCGGACGGATATTTGGAGGGCCTAAGGTACTCCGCACCATTGCAGGCGAGGGAGTAAGCCGTTTGACTCTCGGGCGCTAACTCACGGTTGTAGTCAATTGGGTAAGACGACTGACACTAACTCTCTCTCGTGTACGAGACACAGGCTCGAATCCTGCCAGTGCCTGTGTAATTTTTTTGCGATTGTAAATGCTATGCGCACGGACGCGGACGGACATTGTGCGGTCCTTAGGTGCTCCGCACCTAAAAGGCAAGCGCTGTCCCCAAAAGATGGCGCACGAACAGTGTGAGCGCGGGAGGATTGAAATAATTTAAACAAACCTTCACTGTATTCTTTTTTCGATTATCGAGAGGGTGAGGAGAAGAGCGCGAGGAGTAGAAGGGGCAGAAAAGGGAGAGGGTTACAAGGGAGGAGAAAACGATGACTATCCACTTTGGACGACATTTGCAGCCGCGGCCAGTACTTTATGTGAGCCTACTCTGTCAATGGGACTTCACCGAAGTGCAAAGACCGAAATAAACGACCATTAGAGGAATTGCGACGGCATTTGTCACACAGACAATGAAGTCACGGGAAATCTAAGGGTCTTAACCAACGTGCGCCACAAACGCTATGCCTTTTACGCCCGTTGATGTTTCGGTATCGATGCGCAGCTAATGTACGCTCGGACATGCCTGTCAGGTGGCGTAGGCCGTGGACGGTGGACTGCTTTCGTACTCCAAATTATTGACCGCGATAGCAAATAACTGCCTAGAGCGTTTATCCGAAGCAATCCGTTCGCGTGTCACGGGAGCCCGATGCATTAGCTTAATGGCATATGGCTTTTTAGGCGCTCTGTAAGCATGCAGTGCGCGCGACCTCTGTACTGCCGGAAAAGAAGTTGTTTGCCAGATATTTTCCCGGATAAGTTTATTGAAACCGAGTCCACACAGTAACTCATTTTCTCGGCGGCACCCGTACAAACATAGCCATCAATATCAGTCGATCGCTGCCGGTCTTTGCGATCATGGAGGGCAAACGAGCCAGCAGGAAACGTTGCTGGAAAGTGTAGCGTGTCGCCCTATGCGCGTTGTGACGTCATTTCGCTCAAACACGAAGCACGTTGACATCATTTCGGTAGCATGTTCTTCGCGTTACGGGCGAAGACTTCGACTTCGCACGAGGTAGTTCGTGAAGGTCGAGTACGAACCATTAACATCGCGAGAGACTTTGACGGTCGCAACCTACACATTTACCGTTTCCAGAGAAAGTTGTAGGGTGCATGAAACGGGAAAGAGAGCTTTACAATTGAGCAGTCATGAATCAGCATTCATGACACGCAAATTCTGGCAGTTCTTGGTTAATTCGCCAGGACGGGATCATGTCATTATGTGTCCACGCGTATGGGCCTGACACACATGTCTGTCCGGATCCATCGGGCAAGCCACTTTCCGTTCCCAAATCAGTGCAGTCCGGCCACTTTGTGTTGCACCTTGCGCCATATGCCTGTTAGCTTTGAAGACTATTGCAATTTTCTTCTTCAACTGCTTAAGCCAGCCTGGTGTTCGGGTCTAACCAGCCGAGCGCCGCGAGAAAGTTGGCTAGAGACAGCGATCCCCGTAACTTCATGCCAGGAGGTGACCCAATCCTACAGGCTCACCAGGCTTATGCTACCCGCTGGCCACCCCTCCCTCAGCAAGGCAGAGGTGCGCTCCTGGCGTCTCCTCCAAACCGACACGTTCCCCCGCCCGACCAAACTCCACTTATTCTGGGCAACAATATACTACTCACAGTGCCAATTCTGCAACGCGCCCTGCGCCTTGTATCACATGGTGTGGGAGTGCCAGCTTAACCCCTCACTTTCCCCGATATCTAATCCCTCGATTGAGCAGTGGGAGGAAGTGCTGGCCAGCTGTAGCCTCGAAGAGCAGCTTCGGCTGATCCACCGGGCTGAGGCGGCTGGACGCTCCAACGGGGTCCTGAACGGAGGAAACCGCGCGCTTGACTCCTCTCATTAAATAAAGTTTATTCTCTCTCTCTCTCTCTCTCTCTCTCTCTCTCTCTCTCTGTAGGCTAGCGTGTGGCATTACGGCTTTCAGTGCTCAAATCCTGGGTTATAGCCCCAGTAGTTGCACTTACAGCTTTTTTTACTGGAAAATTAAATGCTTCTTTAGATCAAGTCTACGCCTTCTTTCGTCAATGAGGTGGTTTATTACCTTTTACGTCGATTTAGGTGTGGAGAAGGGTCTTGTTACCATGTTTTATTAAAGTTCCGCATCGTACTAGAAGTACCCGGTTTGCACTGACTTGGAAACAATGTCGCGTCGGCCAAAGAAGTAGCTTTTATATTGTTGGCCAAACGCCGCATTGGTATACGTTGCGCGTGGGTATGCAAGCAGGGATATGAGACAGCAACATCTTGTTTCAACAGCGTAGCTGCTTAGGGACTCGTAATGTCCGTCGATGGCGCCCGTCACGCAACGCGAAGGTGATTCCCGTCACGTCGCTGTGCCGACAGATGACGGCACCGCCTCGACGGTCGTCTATACGCGATCTCGGCACTCGCAGCAGGTCCACCTCTCTATATATGCACCGATAAAGTACCAGACCTCCGTGGGTCATATTCTATTACGTACGTACAGCGGCGAGTGGCGGTGTAATCGAACCCGCTTCTCCGAGAGGTGGCCGCCAGTGTACTCAAGTCAACTCCGCTGTTTCAGCAGACTTCACACGCGTGGAACTGGCCTTAAATTTTTTAAATGCAGAGCATTTCAGTAACTCACGATGTCACCCGCGTTGTAGTCCGCACCTCTCCCCCTACACTATATAAAAGAAAATACTACCCGGCGCCAGGTTTCGATCCCTCGACCCTGCGGGCGGAACGCAATGTACATGGTGCTCTACCCACTGCGCCACAGAGCCGACACAGAATGGGACGCTACGAACGCGCCTTATATCGTTGACTCATTCAAATTACTGCTGACGAGCGCTCTCTCGTCAGCAGTTGCCACAAGTGCAACAACATTAACGTAACGCAAACTACTTAACGTCGTGCGCCCCCGGAAATGCTCTGCATTTGATCGTGCCCCTCGCGAGGGGGATGTTTGACGCTACCTCTTGCAAGACCGAGTGCAACCGCCGAGAACAAGGTCCCACGAGCGGCGCGCGCGCCGTGGACTGGTGGCGCCATCTGTCAGCTGCGACGCGAACTACCATCAAGGCAGTCAGAAAACTGAACGCGCGAAATACAAACTGGGCTTTAACAAAAGAACGCTGTTTTAACGTTAAATAACCCTGAAATACCCTAACTGACCACTCAAAACGGAGACCGAAACGATAGTTTGCGTTTTGATTGAGGGCAGGATGGACGGAAAGGGGACTTTTCGGGGCGTACGCCCCGCACTGTTAAGGGGTAACTACATGCGTCTAGGCGATGAGCGACGCGAGAAACCTCACTCAGTGTCTACGGCAAACAGGTATTGTGGGCGACACAGACAAGCGAAAATTATTTGGAGTTGCTGTCTTGAGTCCTGCCAGTGGTTAACTTTTGGTACCTCGCGTACACCCTAGAACAGGCCATTCAATTTGCGTAGAAAACAGAACGCGGATGCCGCGTTGGTTAAAATCTTTGAACCAGCGTGCGAAACGAGTGGCTGTGTCGCGTTTCCTTCTATAGGACTAACTGTCATGATTTCTGTCACATAAACGCTGGGGCCGGAATTCAGTTTGGATAACTTGGTAACTAAGTGAACCACGCTGTTCTTTCTTTTCCAAAACGTGCTAATAGTGGGCACGCACTCAGGCACAAAGAAAATTTACCATCCTTCCCTAAAGAAAGCTGGGAAAAGTACGAACGCTTTCACACATCAAATATGCGTCAAAAGTGCGTCAAAACCTTCAATAAAAGTGTCTAACCTTTCCTGAAAGGGTGCGAAATCGATCGTCAAACCTGCAAAGCCCCAAATCGCGAGCGAAGAACGAAACCTTGTGACGATTTTTCTCACGCACTAAGTAAACGCATCTACGGAAGATCTAAATGTATGGCGATACGTGCTTGATGACACAAAGGTATGCTATTGCACTCCTTCTTCGCGGTCGATACGTGTATCGTCTTATCCCCAACCGTTCCTTTTTCGCGATTGTCAAATACCTGTTTTTACACTATGCTAACCCGGTTTCACGAGCGCGGCGTGTGTCCAGAGGCATTACAAGAGGTTTTCGGTAGACCAACCGGTCTATGTGGAAATACATTCGTTTTCTGACAGGACGCCATTCGTCCCACTAAGAAAGCTGTCGCTTTAAAAATTCCTTGAAGTATTGAATCCGCTTACGTGCTTCGAATGCGAACGCGTTATGGCTTGCCCTGGGGCGTTATGGGACCACGAGGGAAGCCTTATCGTATTATGTTTTGTTTCGTCTCTTGGAACCGTTTCTCGTTCATATGAAAAGTGCCTCAAAAGTCGCATTCCACGCTTCCGCATTTCACGCTGTCAATGCATTCGCATTGAAATTTAGAGCATTGTTCCGAGTGGCAAAAGCAGGCTAGGCGTAGTGGCGTTTCCAGAAGTGTTCAGAGGACATGGCTTGTAGTACCGAAATTGAACTTTGTGAGGTGCGAATGCAAACGCGTCGCAAAACTTCGCGCTTGTCCATCGCTGGCGTTTCAACTGCAAGATACTACTTTCGGCCGATGAGTTTCATTTCGCGGGAGAACGGGATCACCTTTGTTGGGCTGTGACTAATCTTGGCCCGGCGCAAATTCTCCTGGGCGTGTTACTCTAAAAACACAGCTAAAAGCAGAGAAACAGAGTTGGCAGTAGAATGTGCCTAATTTTAGCCAAAGAAAACCTTAACAGCCCTGTTCTGCAAAGCCAGCCACCGTTGTTTTGATGTCGTTGTCGTCTGTCAAGATAATGGCCCCTCTTTAATAAGTAAAAAAAGGCATGTCTGATTCGATTGAATTTAAGTACGGGCCTCCAGGTTAGCATCCCAATGCGCTCCCAACTGCGCTACCTTCGAACTTTTTTTCTTCTTTACTTCATGTAAAACTGCACTTATAACAGCCTAACATACCCAGCTTTCTCGCTCAAACTTACAACCTCTCAGGAACCTAGCAAAACCACTTTAGGAAAGTAATATTTGGTATAAAGCTGGAAGCCAACGTGAAGATTAAAACGCTAAAACAATATTTCAGGTTTCTGACTATTTTTTTGCGTAATTCGCTATCAAATCTAACTCCCCGTGCATTTCTATGGGATAGTTCCCATGGCTCTAGAACCCAGTCGCGCAACGTGCGCGACTTGAAACTGTGCACAAAGCAAGTATTCACCCGAAGTATTAGCTGTGCAAAAGTACTTTTCATTTCGCTAAAAAATTGCAGAGTAATCACTGTTGAAAGGACTGCCATGAGCGGGAAAGCTGCACATGAAAAAGCTATCAGTCATCCAAGAATATGCAGATCACTGCAGCTAAAATAGCCGTCCGTCAAAACCCCGGCTTGCGGACGCACTCGTCCATCAGATGCAGCCATTATTCTGGTGGGTCACTTTGCGCCGCATAAATGCTCCGCACCAACGCAGCCTGCTCCAGAAAAAATGAACTTTATTGAGCGAGGGGATCCACATGCCTGTCAGTCATGCGGCACTTCCACAAGCTATACTATCCCATCACAACAAATATATCATGGGGCACTCCAGTAACATCTCGAAAAGGCAAGAACTGAATTGTATCAGGGGTAATGTCCATGTCCTTCTTAACAGTTCATTGCAAAACATCCCAGAAAAAACACCGAATCCCGACACAAAACAAAACAATGACCAATGGTTTCATGTTGATTACATAAGCGGCAATTGTCGGACCAAGGAATAGACATTCCTTTCTCGCGCAACCATGTTTTCACTTGGAGTGTTGATGTACGCAGCTTAAAGAAAAGCGCTTCTGCATTTGGCGGAAGACACATACGTCTGACAGGCTTCGAAACGCCCTCCTTATGGTTGCCAATGCAAGGCTGGCGATAAACGGGCAGTGGAGTACACCCACTAATCATCAAGGTCTTCCAGGAAGGCCTTGATGATGCGCTACCTCCGCACGGTGCCAGGGGTCGAACAAAAGTTGCTGTCGTCGTTATTCTTTTTTTCGTGGCACATATACACGTAGGGTATCGTCAGGAACTAGGAACTTTCAGCGTATAACGAGCCCTCTCAACGAAACTATGGTCCGTATTCTGAGTCCCCCCTCCACTTCGTTTGCTCCCTCCGCTCGGTTGAGGGGGAGGATTCCGCAATGCTTATGCACGGAGAAATCGATTTCAAGGACCCTCTCTACTGGAGGTTCGTGTGGAAGAAGGACTCAGAATACCAAGGTACGAATCGGAAACGTTTACGTTTGCAGATTAGCGCGGGCCCCGTGAGACCTGAACATGATGGCACGTGAGTAGAACAGGTACACACCAGCTGTCCAGAACCCTAACGGTAAGGAAGCTGTGGCGAGTACCACTCAGCGCACTGGTGTAATTCGCGCAGAAAGAACAAAAAAATGGCAGCGAAGAAGTAGACAAACACATGGTGTGGCAAAAAATTTACACATTTACACCATCTTCCCGCGAGGGGAACCATGGGGTAGATGCGACGCATCGGGGGTTGCCGTTGCGTTTCCGTTATGTTAGCGATGTCAGTGTGTGGATTGCTGTTGTGTATCCTATTTACGCAGCATGTTCACAGCAGCATGTCCATAATTCCCCTCGCGGGAAGATGGTGTAAATTTTTAACCGAGCGCAAGCTGCGCGCGAACGCACAGCTGGCACGGCGACGGGAGCGAGCGCAGCCGAGCGCAAGCTGCGCGCTGACCGCGCTGACGCACAGATGGCGCTGCGGTGAGAGCGGTGGATCGCGCAGCTGCCGCGGCGAGGAGAATGGGGGAGGGATGCGGACTACGCCGCGACAACGACGCGGGACAAGGCGAGTTAAAGAGATGCATTGCATCCAAAAAAAATCGGTCGAATTCTGGCGGCTGCCCGTCACATTCCTACATCCACCCGCCTCCACATTTTTTTTTTCAATTCCTCCGTTAACTAGAGCAAACGGCTCACACGGCAGTTGAGTTCGTTATATCAAACCAGTTTTCTTCCCTTGCAAACAAGGTTTCCTCAAAGGTTTCGATCGGGGTTTACTTGGGGAATAGGTTGTTTTCGTTTATTTGAGACAGGTTTAAAAAAAAATCATTGCTCTCAGTGACAGACATGAATGCCAATGATGATCGACGAGGCCATGGGGGCTTACAAAGCGTCGTCGCTGCCCACGAAAACCGTAGAAACTTGACGAAATGATTCAGAACGCTGCTTTTATTAACTAATAATTTTCATACATAAATTATTTTGGTGAAACAAAGCGTATGAGCGCAAAACAAAGCACGCAACTAAAGAGGGCGACCAGGTATATAAGCCACCACCATCATGCTCATCATTAAATTTATTGCGAAAATGCGGCAGAAGGTAGACGAGTGAAAGCAAGAGCGGAGTCGTGTTCATAAACCCGGAGGCAACAGCTCCGGCCTTCATTCTACGGATCAATTTTAATTGGTTTTGTAGAGCGTGGCTGGTCAGGGCCGCATCCCAAGTTTCGAGTAAGGAGGAGTGTATGGCATTATTTTTTTATTGCGGAAGTTTGCTATTCAGCATAAGATGAAATTAAATGTACAGATCTACTCCGGATTCCCAAAGGAATCGGAGCAGGGGGCCATGATGTGGTCCTCGTATTCGCGCCATGAAATCTGGCGGATTTCCGGGGTGCGGCCCGCAGGGGGCGATGGGCACAGCGCGTAAGCTTCACAGAGCAGGGCAACTCCACACCAGGTTCTCTTCTGTAGCCCGGTCAACACAGACCGTCATTTGGCAGACACAGAACGCCAGTATGACATTCTGTGTCTGCCAAATGACGGGGAAGTCCCATGTAGTACGTACAGATTGCGTCTGTCTCCACTTTAATCACTTTTCATTAGAACGGTGGCGTGGGCTCACGTGTAGCTTTCCGGCTCATCGAAATTATTTCAGAAGTAATTAGTCACCTGTTATTTAGCGTAATTTAAGGAATTCTGTCACTGCTGAAGGCGACATCTTGTATTTTGCGGAGTTTGGGGATCCGAACTTAACTCTACTACGTTCCTGATCCAAGGAAACTACCCCATTAAAATGTATGGACGCTAACATTTGGCAGCGAGTAAGGCAAAAATTATTTTGAGTTCTGGAAATTCTCTCACAGTGTTCGTGTCCACGTCGACTCTCTTCTCTATGCGAAATACCACTTTCCTGCAGTGGTTCCGCTAGGTTCCTGAAAATTCGAAATTTTGAGCGAGAAAGCTGGGAATGTACCTGGTGCATACTTAGCTGAACTCAACAGGGCTAAAGGACGGGAAGAGGAACGACAGCGCCTTGTGTTGTCGTTACCCGTCCCGTCGTTCAGCACTGTTTTGAGTTCAGCTAAGCTTGAATCCTTCCTCATTGTATTTTTTAGGGCACGTAAGTGATCCGCTGGAAGAAACCAGAGAGCATAAAGGAAAGTGCATGTCACACACGCGATCCTCTTTTTTATTCCGAAATAACCAGAACCAACAGACAACCTTACACTACAGCAGAGTGAATTAGTTCGTTATATGCTCTGTGTTCGTTCTAAAGGTAGAAGTAAAAAAAAATGGGCCCATCTCCCCGCGAGGGGGACTCGGGTAAATGCGTCGCATAGGGGGTGGGTGTATTGCGTTAACGTTTAGTGTTCGGGGGTTGGTGCTATCACGTGTACACCACGCAGCTATCACGCCGCTAGCACGCCGCTGAGTCGCCAACGCACGCCGCTGACGACGTAGTTTGAATGAGTCAAGGATATAAGGCGCGTTCGTAGCCTTTGATTCTGTGTCGGTTTTGTGGCGCAGTGGGAAGAGCACCACGTACCTCGCGTTACGCCCACAGGTAGTGAATGCGTTGTATCAGCAGCTTCTTGACGTAGTTTGAATGAGTCAAGGATATAAGGCGCGTTCGTGGATTTTCATTCTGTGTCGGCTTTGTGGCGCAGTGGTTAGAGCACCATGTACCTTGCGTTCCGCCCGCAGGGTCGTGGGATCAAAACCAGGCACCGGTAACTGTTGTTTCTTTTTATAGTGTAGGGGGAGGCTGGCTGCGGACGCCGACGCACGGGTGACATCGTGAGTTATACAAATGCTCTGCATTTAAAATCTGTTCTAACAAATCGGCAATCTGGCTCGGGCAGAAATCCCAGATTCAAAAGCGCACTATTCTAGACTTGGAACCCACTATAAACGAGGAAATCCTCACCTGTCTCCTTGTGGAATTTCAGACTAAATGGGCCGGGAGATGAGAACGTGAAATAAATTACAGCAAAACAATGTTTGCTTGTCAAAACAGGTTGCCGTTCTTGGTTATTCGAAGAAGGATGGGGTCTTCGTCTGGTGGCTTTAAATAGCACTAAGTAGGATGAAGTTCCCACCGTGTCCATGCACCCAAGGGCCTTTTCTACTGCAGCTCTTCAAACTGTTACGAAAATAGTTGTGTTACCATTCAATTCTTTTATTTTCTGTTTTTATGCTAGCTTTCAAGTTATCAACGTCACGCGAACTGAATGTCTTTGTTACAGCCGCTGCTGTGCGCGCCTGTCGCGATTTTGATGCCGTTATAAAAACAATAAGTGTCACTGAAATGAAGCGTGCCCTACCAAAGTTCGCACTCGGTTCGCTGTAGCCGATAATTCGGTACATCAGTGTTCGTTACAACGAGGTTCGTCTACTAGCCTGCACACCCGGTTAATAATAGCTAATCAACAAGGAGAAAACTATCGTCAATTTTGTTTTCGGGTATGTAAGACGATCGGGCTCAGCCTGGCCGCACATGTCTTTGTTAACCCCTGGCGATATTACGCTGCCAGATAAGTACAGGCCCCGTAGTTGGCTGGCAGGTTTGGGACAGACATTACGGAGATTTCGTCTGAAGTCGGCGAAAGGCGGTCATCTCGGTTCTGGATAGATGGAGGTTAATTTTGGTGGGCGGAACTGACGTTGTTCCTGACGGTACCGGGCTATGATTTCTGTGCTTGATGAAAGAGGAATGGGCTTGGGAGAGCGAAGGGACTGCATGTCATCGCCCTCTTGAGAAACGGCAAGGTGGGTACGAACGCGGGCAACAGCGTGTTCCGCCTCGTTTCCCCGCGAAGGACTGGTGTCCGGAGGTCCAGATGATGTGCATTTCCGGGAGCTGGCGCACACTTTGCAGAATTTTGAGGGCAGCGGGTGACATGCGACCTAGCAGGAAGTTGCGGAAGTGGCTTGGGAGTCTGTCTTTACATTGAGGTATGGTGGGGGCCAAAGCAATGGTAAGTTCTGCTTGCTCAGTTATATGTCGTGGGAACTCTAGGGGCAGTCAGTTCGGCAACGTTGGCCTCAGTGACCGTCATGGCATGGCAGGTTGTTGGGGGTACGGGGAGGCATTCGAGTATGGCAGGAGTTCGGGAAACGTTTTCTAAGGGCTCATATGCGGGCTGTTCCGCGCGCCTTGTTATAGATAGGGTGCATATTTCTAGGGATGGGTGCGTCTTCGATGGAGTGTCAGATGGCTAGGTGTTTGTACAGCAAAAAATCACGGACAAGTTGGATAAACATTTTACACTTCCGGGGCTACGATTGCACCATGGTTCTACACCCAGGCTACTCAGGCCGAATGGCTTATTTACTTTAGCAGTGACTTAAAAAATAGGAGGAGTGCTCTAAGCGAACTAGTATACGGCGTTGGGTGTGCAAAGGTGCATCTCTCTACAAGACTGGCTCAATTTTGTGGAGAGAGCGAAGACGTGTGAATTCGCTAGTGGGAGCCTGGACCTAGTGTTACACCTACGAGTTCCACTTCTTACTATCTCCTGTTCTCCATCCTCTCTTCCTTTTTCTCAGCAAAGTTTGTTCAGCCAGTCAGTCAGGGCCAGGCTCGCACCCACAGGGGAACGGAATCTCATCAACATCGTAGTTGTCGTCAACCCTGGCGGCCTATTTATGCCCTGCATTGTCCTAGTCCACTCTGCACTGCCGTCCCTCCCCCCTCCTACACCTACGTAAAAGCCCTCTCTTCGATGTAGTAACCTGAGCGTGCGGAAAGAAGCCCTTCTGGCGCCTAGATTTGTGCGTTAGAGCACCGATTTGTTTAAACACCAAGCATAATGGCTTTCTCAAGTCATATTGCTATAAGCGACTCAGCAGCGAAAGTGTATTTCGCCTAACAACAGAACAATAACGCCCGTCGATATAAAAGACCCACGTGTGCCGTAAAAACAGGGCCGAGAAGGTTTGGATGACGGTGGAAAAGAAAGGCAGGGAATAATTTAAATGCGCTGCCTTGCAAGTAGATTGAGGAGGAGGAGGAGGAAAAAACGTTTATTGCTCCCATTGAACGGGAAGAAAGGAGCGCGGGATGGTTGTCGGTCATCCATGGTGGGTGGCGTCCCTAGTCCGGGATGCCATGGCCAGCTGCAGCTCGAATGGCCCTGGTCACCAGGCCACGCTGGTTTTCCAGGACATCGCTTGTCAGCAGGACCTCCCACTGCTCCTGTGTCGGTGCGATGACTTCAGGTAGTTCGGTGACGCCTTTACACTCCCACACCATGTGGTACAGGGTGTTGGGCGTCCCAGAGCAGAAGTTGCAGTCGTAGCTGAAGAGCGTGGGGTGTATATTGGACAGCTGTGTGGCGTGCGGAAATGAATTTGTCTGCAGTCTCCGGAATTGTGTGGCTTCTTCTTTGGTTAGCTTCGGGTGGGGTGGTGGGTATCGTCTTCTTGATAGCCTGTAGTGCTCTAATATGTCTCTGCTGCGCTTGGGGATGGACGGGTGGTTGTCGGCAGAGTGGTGAGTGCCTATGAGGGTTGAAGCCCGGTGTGAGTGGCCTCGGGCTGCGGTATCTGCCGCTTCATTACCCTCTAAGGACTCGTGACCTGGTGTCCAAATGATATAAATGTGCTTTTGAAGCCTTATGTAGTAGATCAAGTGCCATCGCTGAGATACGGCCCTTTTGAAAATTACGGCAGGCCGCTTGCGAGTCAGTGATGGCGGTCACTCGGCCTTGGGTATCTGGTACTGTGGTCGTGGCAAGCACGACAGCTGTCTCCTCCGCAGAGTCGGTGTCATCTGTACTGACCGTTGCTGAGCACAAATCATCTCCTTTAGTGTTTGTCACACTAACCGCGTACGCCCACTTGGTTCGTACCGGGTACCTCGCAGCGTCGACGTATCTTGTTGAGCGGTCTTTGCTGTAGGCTTTTCGCAAGGCCTTGACCCTGGCTTCCCTTCGCCCCTTGTGGTAAACCGGGTGCATTTTGCGTGGGACGTTTTCAACCATGATGCATTCCCTCGAGACATGGGGGATGCGTCGATTTTGGTTTTGAGGTCCCACGCTTGGCTCGTAGCCGAGGCGGCAAAAGGTAGCTCGGACGGTCGGGGTAAGCTTGAGTAGCTCCATTTGGCTGGCTTTATGCGCCTCGGTGAGTTCTTGCCATGTGTTGTGGATCCCTAACTGAAAACGTTTCTCTGTGGAGGTCTTGGCTGGCAGCCCCAGTGCTAATTTGTAGATTTGAGGCATTAAAATGTCGAGCTTCTTTATTTCACTAATTTTGAGCCCCAAGTAAGGGGTACTGTAGGTGATTCTGCAAATTACCTGGGCCTATACCATTCTGATTGTGCCCTATTCTTTCAACCCGTGTTTTTTGCTTGTTACTCGCCTGATTAAATGGGTTAACTAGGTGACAGTGTTTTGTAGTTTCTGGAGGGTGGCAGCCCCTGCCTCATCTTTTAGAAACGTAAGACCCAAAACTCGAAATGTATCGACATTTGGGATGGTAGCGCCATGAAGCGTCACTTTTGAGTCGGGGGTCTCGGATAGAAGATAAAAAAAGTGTCAGTAAAATTGTCATTGAGCCTACAGCTATTTATTCGAAAGCGCTAAGTGATTTCAGAGTGCAAGCTCTTGCACGCTACATCCTTCAAGGTCTTATCGCGTAGCAAGTGGCCTTCAGTCGCCGGAGCGCAGGCTGCGCCTTGTTTACTTATCGTTTTGCTGGCTCGAAGCCTCTCTGGTGCGGGACCACATGACCAGGCGATGACGTCAAACGGCTGCTTTGCCGGCGCTTAGTCCCTCAGTCCGCCATCGATGACACTTCGACCGGGCTGACTGCGCCTCCTTTCAGTGGATGCAGTCATCCAACAGACAGAGCTATCGAGGGCAGGCCGCAAACGCTCAAGCAGTGGCAACTCGCTCACGAAAGTCTGTGCGCATTCCCTTTGGTTTCGCTCGTGATAACTAGGTTTAGAGGTGTTAAACCTGGGCCATTTTTGATTCACCGCCTCAATGCTCACAAAAAACATATCAGTACGTGTACCTTGAGTTGCAGCTACGGATGGAAGCGAAAAAAGAAAACGCATGTGAGCCGACATTTGAGCACATGTTAATTATCCCCACGTTGTCTAAATTAGTACGGAGCCCCCAAAACCGACGTCTTTCTGGGTAGCTTTGGCGCGTAAACCAGATTTGCCATTCATTAACAGAGCCAACGCGCTAATTAGGCTATGTTCAGACTACCGATGCAAAGGCCATATCGTGGTATATGGACGTAAAAAAACGGCATATCACGCAGTTCAGTTGGCTGAGACTAGAGATGTGAGCTGATGAAATAAAAGCATCAGGAAAAAAAGAGGTTCTTTTAGTTTTTTTTTAACTAGGGTAACGTTGAAAAAAAAAACAGCTCCTCCGGAAAATTTGTTGTGATGCGACCAATGTGCAGTGAAAGAAACGCTTCCTGAAAAAAATGATTTGAGTGAAATCGTGCGCAGATTTTGAAAGCGGAATATCTGCTGGAATTTTTGTTGTGCAGCATGGAAAAAATATTCTTTTCAGAGACAACGGAAAAATTCATCTGGCACTTAAGTCTTTTAAGTGGTTTGAAGGCGAAAACGTGCCATTATCGAAGACTTCCTCACTGCTACATCGTGTTTGCGGTGCCGCCGCGTTCACCTGTCATGCGGCACACGCATCCCAATTATTCGTTTCAACCTGGCACGGTGCAAGGTTAACGCTGTAGCTACCAGACTTGGCTCCGGCTCTTGGTTTAAATAACATTCAAACCCGAATAAGTTTTAAATGTAAATTTTATTTACTTCTTTTACAGCAGTCGTACTCTGGTTTCATTCGTGTAGTCGCCAGCAACTACGGTCACATTTCGCGTTTGATGAGACATCCAAGGGTTCCGCCTTAGGAAGTACGTAGAATATTTTATACATCCGCGGGGAATCGTCTTTAATTTGTCGTATTTTTCTCAAAAAAAACTTGAAAAAATAACTTTTGTTTTCACAGCCCTCAAAATTTCATAAAAACTTGCATGTCTAGCTGAGACGTGAAATGACGTCATTCTTTAAAGTTATTACGACAGTTGCGGCAACAGACTGAACACGTTCTTAGACCGACGCCACGTGACTCGCTTTGTCAGCAGTTAACTGGAATAGTAGTCGGCGCAAAAAAACATGACAGTGCCAGTCACTTCTTCGGCAATACCTTATTTATTCGCTAGGCCACACCATTTAAGTGCGGCATAATTGCAAACGAGCGTGTAATCGAACTTTGTTGAGTGCATACGAAATGAATTTAATTCCTTCGCCGTAAAGGCAACCACTAGAGCGGTTGGAAAACTGCGAAAGGGAGACGTCGTATTCCAACAGCGTGGCGTCCCCGCCGATTGCGATGCCGAATTTCGACGTTAACCGAACAGTTCTCGGACGACCTGCTTGTTGACGAAGAGGTCCATCCTCCAGGTGGCGTATACCTGCGATGAAAAGTTGCTTGTGAGAAAAACAACATCGCGCCCTGCCATACAGTAAAGCCTATTTATAACAGAGTTTTACAGGTAACGGACTTCGTCATAAGCGGCATTTCATTAAAGCCGGAACGACTTGGCCGATCCGTACTGAAGTTCGGACCGCGATAAACTTGGAATAAAGCGGTTGAGGTTTACAGCACGCCATACACCAATAATGCGATCATTCAACATTTTGAATATGAATGTAGCAGTTATTTATATCTCGTGCGTAGAATTTGGTTTTGGAAGTTTGAAGTTTGAAGTTTATTAGGAAGATTGCATATAATACAGTACATACATTGGTGAAGAATACAGAAAGAGGTCCCTGTGGGGGGATTTCTTGTTAAAAAGTACATAAAAAACGGTAAAACACGAGCAGTCAGAAGAGATAAGCAGAAATGTAATATAGATTTATACATAAACCAAATGGAGACGGTATAACGGTATAATGAACAATTGCGATGATCGTTCATTACTGATTAGGCGAAACTTTCAGAGCGGAGGTTAAAAAAAAAAAGACGCGTCACTGCAAATCAACAGTGTCGAAATATAGAACAAAACCGTTTAACTGCGGCAAAACAGCCTAGGCTGATTTTTTCAGCCTTCATAAAAAAAACAGAGCATGAAAACAGAATTATTGTAAATTATTATTACACAATAAACGCATTACGGGGATCAATCAGGCAACATGATTTCACTGGGATGTATAAAAAAAATAAACATTGCAGCACAGAAAGAATGTTTCAGCACAGAAAAATTATTCATGATGGCAAAGATTGCTGAACAATTTTTCAGCGGTTTTTGTAAATATCTGGATGGTACCAAATTAAGCGCCGTAGATTTGACTACGCCTGCGTCTCAAATCGGCGAACGCACATATGCAGATCAGTGATTCACGTGGTCGTACCCTGTATGACGCTGACCGTGGCATGAAGATACCGCTAGGCTACATTGTTCGGAAAAAAAAACATTATAGAAAAATAAAAAAGAAATACACCTGATATTTATTCTACATCCAAACGAGTTTTTTTTTCTCTGTTCTGCTTAATATTGAATTCCATTCAATTCAAGAATGGTTGGCACAACCCTGTCCTGAAGTGAAACATTATGACCTCAAGCTTCAGAAAGATATCTCAATTGTTGGCCTGCCCTCAACTTGAGGTTTCGGCGTTTGGTAACCTGAACAACCCTCGTATAACTTTAGATGACATGGAGTGAAGAGTTTGAGGACACGACAAACATTAACTTGACGACTGAGCCTTACGAGCACTGTTGGTGGGTGTAGCATTCTTCGCACGTAAGCTTCACCAAGTTTACACAGGCGAGCACGCCAGCTGCCAATCTCAAGGCGCTCAAATGTTCTTTAATTACTTTAAACCCCACTTTCAGAAATAATGAAAGCTTCCTGTAAACAATTTCGAAGATATGGTGCAACGCCCGTTCGTATAAGAAATTTGTCACTTTCCTTATGGCGAGTTATCGTGTCCGTATATCCCTGCGCTTCTAAAAATTGCTCTGTCCAATGACCACTGCTCTCGTTCTTGGCTAGCACCTAATTGTTCTCCGGTATCGCTTTAATGACGCGTAGAATTTATTCCATTTCCCTTCTCGTTTCAGCTTTGGGGCATTTAAAGCGAAGCTCTGTATGCAGTTGTACATCCATAAGCCCCGCAGAAAATCCAACTTCCTCTGACGATGATGATCAATGCTTCCCGTGGCCGCAGTCGAACCCGGGTCTCTCGCGTAATGAAGCCGGCGTCGATCCAATTGCGCCCTTTCGACATGGCCGAACCGTATGCCAAGCAGCAGGTACTGGCTCACGCCGTACACCCCACACCCGAACGTCAGGCCTACGGAGAGCACACCCGTGAGTTTCTGTGGGTGTTCCAGAAAAGTGGTGGGTACCTCCAGGGTAGCACATACTCGCAGTGTGGGATTGGCCGAGCAAAGAATCCATCACGAGGAAGCTTCGCGTTCAAGCATCTCCGTCGTTAGACCGCCACTCCGCCACCCTAAAACCAGAGTTCCAATAAAGTGGATTCTCTCTCTCTCTCTCTCTCTCTCTCTATCTCTCTTCTGTCTCTCTCTCTATCTCTCTCTCCTCTCTCTCTCTCTCTCTCTCTTTCTCTCTCTCTTGTTAGACGGAGGGGTGCATGGTTGTTTCATGGCCATTTCTTGATGTTTCGTTTGGGGAAGCGTGCTTTCATTATCTTCATGTTCTTTTCCCCCGGAAAATAGAACCAGACCAACACCTCGGCGCTTCAGGATACCTATTTAATGTTTCCCAGTGCAGTGTCGCCTATTCGCCTCTCTCCTTACTGTGCTGTTGTGTCCAATCTCTATCGCGTACTGTGTTTTCACTTTATTCCCTGACGATTCGACGTTCTTGTACAGCCTGTGAGCTGCCTCAGCCGCGTACCTAGGTTGGTGGATAGGATTTAACTACATTTAACCTGATCCTATCAATAGTTGTGACAAGGGCGTAATGCCCTGGGATTCCTCCACATTCCCTGGTGTCTCTTAGTGGATTCAAAATTGGCTGTCCCAAGCTCCTACTCTCATGCCCGTGGCAGCACAAAGTATGACCCGCTATTCAGCACCCTGAAGCCCTCCCCTGCTCTTCTACCTCACTTAATGTTACACTACCAGCTAAGGTCGGGCGCCTCAACAATTTAATAGGGATCACCGACAGCTCAGTTAACGTCGTTTCTCAGCTTGTTTCGCGTGGTTGTGTTTCGCTGTTTTCATGCCGGCCGTGCTGACGTAGTGAACGAGGGCCGCGAAGGGCAGCCACAGGAGCCCTTGTACGCGTGCAGGAGACCGAGAAGCGAGGAGCGATTGCCGGGTGTGACGGATGTTTTGTAGCGTAAGCTACACTGCCCGAGGTTGAGCAGTTTCGCGTCGTCCTTCAAAGGCCGTGCTGCGCAAGCGCGAGGCGCATTGGATTTGATAGGATTGGATTGGATTGGATCCGATCCAATTGGAGTACGGGTATGTAGAGAATTGGGTCTACCCGCCGCGGTGGCTCAGTGGCTAAGGCGTTGCGCTACTGAGCACGAGGTCGCGGGTTCGATTCCCGGCCGCGGTGGCCGCTTTTCTGATGGAGGCGAAAAGCAAAAGCGCCCGTGCGTACAAGATTTCGGCGCACGTTAAAGATCCCCAGATGGTCCAAATTAATCCCGAGCCCTCCACTACGGCGCGCCTCATCGCCTGCGTTGCGTCGGCGCGTTAACCCCAAGAATCAGCTAATGTAGTTGCACTTTTGCATAATTAACACTTTCACGAAATGCAAGCCGCACATCTACGAGCTGTCGATCGCGCTTATTCTAAGCGATTGCCTGTACCTTTATCTTGTATCCACGCTTATGTGGAAAAGTTAACGAAATCGGAAATGAACTTTTTACTACTATCTTCCTACAGCTCACCTGCAAATAAATGCACTGCTTAACGTACAGGACAGGTGATTGCATAATTGGACGGGTGAATATCTATACTTCGTATCTCTATGCTTTCCATCGATCCATGCACGGATTGATGAGTTCAATGCTGCGATTAAACAGTGTATAAAGCTTGAGAGGTCGGAGAGTCCGATTACTACAGGTCTGTTCCATCGTTATGCATTTTGGTTTGAATTAAATGCTAATGGTTAGTTTCGGGGATGGCATGCATATTATCGTAGTCTTAGTAAGTGACAACACTGAAAGACGGTAGCTACTGTAGCTAGCACTCTTCATTAGAATTATTTGAAATCATATGCAGTATTCTCCTGTATGGGACTCAGATCATTCTTTCTGTCCGAGTGCTGGCTTTCGCCTTGCTTGCATCACAATGCTCCAGTTCAGACGGCTTTGCACGAAGTGCAAGTCAGGGCAGATACAAACGTTTCCCTTGTGTCCAACGGCACCCCATTTCTCATGTTAAATTACGGATTTCCACGACGCAATCTTCGATTGCTTTTTTATGGAGCCCAATTATTAATACCTTACCCCTGTAAGAGGCGTTCGTCCCACGTGCAGTCAAAATGTCTAGTGACATTACTTTTTTATACTTCAGACATTACGTGCGTCACGTGAGTGGAAAGATCGCTTTAAGCTTCTCGCCGTTTGGCTTCAAGAGACTTACGTCTATTATCAGAATGCCAAGCTCCGTGAAGAGGTAGCAGAGGTGGTGAAACTGTAATGGGAGGAAAAAGCGAAGCCAGACAAACAACACAGACGTTTTTTGGAAGCAAATTTATGCCTTGAGACATGGCAAATCGAATTTATGCCAGCACAAGTTCGCGGCAATGTTTCCCCGCACTTAACTGGTACATGCATAGGTTGACTTAAAGGAGCCATGAAGACAAAATACAAGTTGGGTTTATTAGAAAGACTGCTTAGTCCCGATAACAATGCTGCCAATATCATCGCAATCTTCGAACAAATAACGGAGATATTAAAGAAAACGTGTGAAGCCATGGCGACCCCCTAGCCGATTTCCCGCAACTTTTCTATGACGTCACGGAACCTTGTTTGTGCGATTGGCGGCAGCCTAACTGACCTGTCGCGACGACACAACACTGGACGTCTGTAATGGGGCCCCTAGTTCCATTTGACCGCATCACTTGAATGCTAACGTGCAGTTAACGCACTGAAAACTATGTTTTATTGTTGGCCCGTATGACGTCATTCGTGTTCCTAACACGTCACTGTGGCGCAAAATTTGAAAGTTTTTAAATACTTCTTGCTTTTTTTTCGTTAAAAACATCTTTTGTGGCTTTGATGTAGCTGAGTGAGATACTGAATACTAGTTCTTTCAAATTAAATAAAGGTGTATTTTCTCTTCATGGCTCCTTTAAGAGTTTCCCGGTTAGGCATTGCCTGTTATGCATACTCCAAATAGCACAGCTATCTCACGGGGCACGTCATCTCATTCTGCACTGAAGAGCTTTAAAAATCCCCTTTCATACTTGAAAGATGCGTTGCTTATAGAAGGCCGAAGTTTCGGCACAGAGGAGGAAAGCGGGAAAAGGGGATTGTAGTGCTCAAAGCTTGTTTGCTTGAGCAGTGTAAATAGTTTATTCTTAGGGAGTATACAATTGGATGCTCTTCAGTCATCTATATTGCTCTATATAGCAATATATATAAAGCCCCCACCGAAGCAGCGCAATTGGTAGGGCACCCCACGCGTTATGCGGAGGTGGTCGGTTCGATTCCAACCTGGGGAACACGGCTGATTTTTTCTCAAGTTTCATTTCGTTATCCCTTTGTCATGAAAAGAATATATTCTTATAATTCAGTCACATAAAGCTGTTTGAAGCTGACGAATAGCGATGGTAATAAGGACCGCAACTTCACAGATGTACATATATACACAAAAAGGCAAACCAGCAGTCAAGATCCCCAAGGAAGACATAGTTGATGTGGTTCATCTTTTTGCAGTATTGGAAAAAAAATTTTGATGTGTTTGAAAGTGGAGAAAAACGTGCTTCTCGGTGGCACCCGAACCCCCGACCTTCGGAATACCGGTCCGATGTCATACCAACTAGGCATCCAAAATCTGCGCAGCCGAGCGCTTACATACCTTTCTCCAGTTACGCTCATTCCGCGGATGCCTGTTAATGACAAGCTCGATGAATGAGGCAACGGGCTGGAACAGGAAAAAAAAAAAGATGACGCGCGGCTCAGGTTTTATTTCTATTTTGAGCAAGCGGTCGACAAAAAGTTGGCTCCAATCAACGCTGTGAAGGTGGTTGGGGAGCAAAGCTTTAAACGACACCCACAACAATTGCCCATGCGACGCCACTGGAATTCGCACACGTGGCTCTACAAAGAGTGAAACCAGAGCTTCTGCCAGCCGTTGCCTGGAATTCGCGGGGGTGGCGTCGCGAACGCAGCAGTAGCGTCGGCCACGGCCGGGCTAGAGCGGCGGACGCCGCCGCTGTAGCCCGACCGTGCGTCAGCGGAAAGAAAACGGGTAGGAGCGTCTTTCGGAGGGTGAGACAGTGGAACATAGCCATCCAGATGTACTAGCTTGGGGCTACACCACCGCGCGACACAAGCGCAGGCACTGAAACAATTTGGCATGTGAGCTTGGTGATTCCCATTTATACCGATTTAAACTAGTTAGTTTAGTGAGTTTGAGAATTCCGAGAAACCTGAGGGAACTTTTATAATCGCTATTTATCAGATCCAGTTGCTCCTTTCGCATTTTGTAATTCCTCTTAAAAAACAACCGAAATGGTATTCGGCAATTTAGAAAACGGAGTCCTATTCGTGGCAAGCAGTGCGCAAAAGGTAGCGTTTCTCTAGCGGCCAGATGCCTGTATATGGCCTCTACATTTTCTTTTACCACACTGCAAACCAATCCTTAACGCATATTTCCCGTCCGCTCACTAACTTCCGTCGGGTCCGGGTTACCCAGCAGGTGCTGTCGAAAAAGTTAATCAAGCCCTGCGAAGAAAGCGCGCAATGGGCGCGAAGCAGAGCCGCAACAGTTCTAAAGCAACTGTTGCTAAAGCAGACGACAAAGCCGTCCAGCCGACGCACCCGCCGGTGTGCGGGGAACGCTGGGTAATAGCGCCCTATCGCCGCGGCATCTACACTGCGGTCCGTGAGCGAAAAGCCCCCCCACCCCCTATCCCCAGCCGCATTGGGAGTTTCTTGTCCGGCACGCCACGAAAGAACCGTTGGCAGATAGAGGTATAAAGCTGTGCCTTAAAATTGCCGCAGTTTTTCAGTGCCACGTAAAATCAGGTGTGAAAAGAACGCCACCGCACAGCATTCCGTTAAAAAAATTATCCCAGCTTGCACTCCAAATCAGCGCGCATTCAGTCCATCATCATTCCACGTGCCTAAGGGCGGCCCCCTGGTCCTACTGTTTATCCCCGCAAACTTCTCTAGGCCAACCTGCTCCATCTCTGTTTGCCCTTGATAACCGATGGTTATCTTGCCTTCGCATTACATGCCCTGCCCACGTCCATTTCTTCTTCTTAATTTCTACTAATATGTCCTTAACACCGGTTTATTCCCTGACCCACTCCGCCTTCTTCTTGTCCCTTAATGTTACACCTATCATCTTCCGTTCCATTGCTCGCTGAGTCGTCCTCAATTTAAGTTGAACCCTTTTAGTGAGCCTCCAAGTTTCTGCAAGGCTTGGGAGTGGGCTAGTTGGTGTTTTAACATCTAGAAGTGTAGAGGTGCGCTGCCTGACACGAAAACGTGGAACAGTGTGAATAACACAAAAACATTGCGCCTCACCTTGTCTGTTTTTGTGTTATTCACACTGTTCCACGTTTTCGTGTCAGGCAGCGCACCTCTGCACTTCAAGATCTCCAAGTTTCTGCCCCGTAAGTGAGTACCGGTAAGATGCAGCTGCCATACACCTTCTTCTTCAGGGACAATGGTAGGCTGCCGTCATTATCTGAGAATGCCTGGCGAATGCACTCCACCCCATTCTTATCCTTCTAGTTATCTCTGCCTCGTGGTTGGGATCCGGGGTCACAACTTTGCCTAGGTAGATATATTCGCTTACCACTTCTACTGCCTCGCCACATATCTCAAACCGCTGCACTGCTGTCCCCGAGGTTATTTATCATTACTTTATTTTTCTGCATTTAATTTCCAGGCCCATTGTTATACTGTGTTTGTCCAGTGCGGTAAGCAAGCTTTGAAATTCGTCCCCCGAGGTACTTAGCAAGGCAACCCCCCCCCCTTCCCATTAACTCCAAATGGGTATTTAATGAGAGGTTTCTGGCTGCACGCAGCCAATGGTCTGGTGCAACGAGAATCTGGGGCCGCAATGATTATGGTTAGTTCAGCCAAGCAATGATTCTTTGATGCTCTCGCATTGCAAGCAACAAGGGGCCCTCTCATCAAAAGAAATGAAGCCCGGGTTTGAAAAGTAAGCAGCTGCAGGTCCTGTGCAAAAATGCGTGCACGCCTTACGCGCAATCCACGCACGTCAAATTGACAGGACGATGACGCAGCGATATATTGGGTGCGCAGCAAAGGCAATGCGCGCCAAGAAAATGTGCGACCGACGCGCACATTTGGCGACGACTCCAGACCCACCACGGGCTCACCTTCCTGCATTGGATTCCTCCTATCACAAACTGCTCGACTTGTACCCATACCCATACTGGCGGGGCAGTGTGGGTATACCTTAACTTATACCTTGGGTTCAACTTATGCCCCGGCGCCCCAAATACAGCTCATTTCGTTTAGATGGGGTGCCCCATGAATGAATGAAGAAATAAACTTGTCAAACAGGGGGTGACACTCTGGCCTGTTGCGGATATAGGGGAATGATTTCGGGGTTTAAAGGTCCATAAAATTCATGTCGTGTTGACGAAGCCTCCTTCATGAAGGAACTCGGTCCAAGCAGCACGGCTTTCTCTGGGTATAGCCAGTCATGGAGGGATCTGACACCGGGTAGCGTGTGCCGTGTTCGGATCGCTTCGAGAACCCACATGACCACAATGAACGGCTGATTGTCGGGCGATTTTGGTGGCACAGGGAGCAGGGGAGCCGGTCTGGTGAAGATTGTGTGTTCATATATTGCCTGCAGTGTTCCAAGTGAGCTAAGGTGTCTTCTGTGAACGCGTAACCACTGCGGGACTTTGTAAGAATAACTTGCGCAGCTCGTCAAAATGTTATTTCGGTCGCAACTCGCCAAATTAGACATTGCAATCTGAGTTTGCGTTGTGTGTTCGAGAGAGAGAGAGAGAGAGAGAGAGAGATAAAGGCACAGGAGAAGGAGACATCAACCTGACAAGAGACCCCAGTTAGACCAAGCTTAATTTTGTCTCCGTTTAGCTGCCCCTGTACGCTTATCTGTTGCTCAAGTTAAGTTGTGATCTTATTCACCCACTTGTCTCGAATTTGGTATGCGGCATTCTTACCATAGCATTCTGGCCGGAGGGCTGCTTGAAGAACTGCGATTGGTTGAACAGAAAACAAAAGGACAGGTAGTGAAGTGTTAGGGCAGGACGAAGCGCAACCAGACATCTCAAGAGCAGCAGTTTAGCTAAAATCTGCCTTGTTTAAGCTCCACTAAGAATGTCGTGATTCGCCAGCACATAAAAATGCTGATATACCATCTACAAACAAATTAAAAGATTGAGATTACATCGCACCATCTCTAATTGGTAAGGCTGTGCTTAATAAAAAGGGTTTTACTTGTAAACACTTACGTGCACCGGCAGATCGTACATGCCCATTACAGTCTGGAAACGGGAAAAAATAAAAACAGTCATATGTCCCGTTATATATATCCACCTTGCTGGGTAGGTCAGCGTCAAACGTAAGCTGCGTAAAAGAGGTAGCCGATAAAAATGAACCTTTGCAATAACCCGAAAGGGGTAGATAATTGGAGTGTTATGAATTTAAATAATTAATTGTCATTCCACTCTGTGAGGGTGAATGACCAGCGGAGCTGTGTGTGCGTTATCGGTTGGCTAGAAACTCCGGCTCAAACCGCGCCGGTGAAGCATCAGGCGGAATTGTAGCCACGTCGACGTCTTCCGTTTTTCGTCTCGATATATTAGAGCCCCCACTGGCATTGCGCTTACGCTTGACGGGCGCGGCCTGATCGTCGTCGGTGGTCTCCATCCGCCGCATTCGCACCCGTTGCTGCCTGTTCTTTATGAGTAAGCTTTACAGCTCAACAGACAATGTCGGGAAGCCAGCTTACAAAAATCAAGCCAACACCGATGGCGTTAAAGTCGGCTTCACTCCTCAACACAAATGCATTGCCGAGAGTACAATTTAAACGCGATAGTCTTTCTTGGGATACTTAAACGAAGAAATTTTGGTCTGTCTGTCTGCCCCTCGATTCAGCCACCGGCCATAGCATAACATAAGCTCCGCAATAGACTTATATACCCACGGGTAAATCTAAACGCTCAACGCAAGAGAGGGCGCCACCGCCTCACCAAGCGCGCGATTGCTCCTCCCACCGGCGCTGCTCGGGCGCCCAATCAGCGCGTGCCGTGTGGCAAGAGAGAGAGACTTACAATCTTTGAATACACGTATACACTGCCTGCTTCGCCCTCCTCAGGCTTCACGTTAGTGGAGATGGCCTGGTTTTTTTTAAACTATTCATTTGCATTTAGTTCGAAAATTCAATACTCAATGTTTTCTGCGCTAACTAAGGGAGGGTAATATTTAAAAAGAAAGAAATCAATAAAGGAGCATGAATATTGGGTGTTAAAGAAGAAAATGGTTAATAAAGGTACTGCGTGCGATAAAAAAGCAAAGTTAATGCCTGGCTGGAGCGTTAAAGGAGGCAGTTCGGCGTTCCGTGACGCTCCATATTTGGCTCCCTGATTCAATCTAATGCTCAGTTTCCAATGCTGAGAAGAGTTCTGATTCAGGCGAGGAACGCATTGGGCCTGAAGACTGCTCGAGCCGACAATCAGCGTACTGCACGTGTTTCTTGTTAGGGGCGAAGCGCCTTAGGGCCTCGCTTTGTCCGGGGCTTGGCGTCCGTGTACACAGTGTTGCGCATGCGCGAGGAGCATTGGATTGGATTGAAATGGATTGAATTGTATTGGATTGGAACTGTATATACTGTACACACGCGTTGTCACTCATTTACACGCGCGAGTGGGCAATGCCACGGGTGATGTACGGTAAAAACGATCCCCAGTGCTTCGCCCACTCATCATGATTCACTTCGTGGATATGCGTGATTTTTTTTTTTGCTTTTGTCGCCTGAATGGCGTGGAGCGTGGGTGGATGTTCACTTACCCGGTAGCCGATGTAGCCGACCTCCATGGACGTGAAAATGATCCTGGCCTTGCTTAGGAAGAGGCCCACTTCCATGGGAGTGGCCCGCCTCTGAAAGCAGAAAAAAAAAATTATAGCCCTTCCATCAAACTGAGGGGTGAAGACCAGCGGAGCTGTACTGGTGTATAACTATATCGAGTTGTGTATTATGACTTACTATATCGACCGATCAAGACACATACGCACAACTCCTTCAAAATTCATTCTAAATTATTTTTTTATATAATTTGTCCCTGGATACGTCAGATAAAACAGGAGTTCCAGTTGTTTTTCGTAATGATATTTCTTCCGGAGACTGTTTTGCATTGACAGCAGACGGGATTCTCCGAAATTTGCAACTTCACTGTTAACGACTGATTATGACAAGTACATGAAAGTCGGGGTAATAATAGAGTCGCCATAGGGTCAATTTCAGTAGGGTTGTGGCCAGGAAACCTGTATTGTAATATATATGTTTATTGCAATATACAGGGTACATTTGCGGGCCTGCCGAAGCCACAGAAGGCTTGAAGGGCAGTGCCCGGCAGTTGGCAGCACCGAGGCCAATCGCTTCGCCGGCACAGACACACAAAAAAGAGAAGAAAAGAAAAAAACATAATATTAAAAAATGTGGTGAGTGATGAGCAAATAGTTAATAGAAAAGTTCAAACAACAGACGTTTCTTAAATAATTTTCGGCTACTGAGGGAGAAAACATCGTCTGGTAACTGATTCATTGTATGCGGGACATAAAAAGCGCGAATACGTTCCCCATACCTAGTTCGTGTCCTAGGCAAAACGAAACGATTGCGTTGACGAAGGTCCCTCACAGGAATGTACGGGTAACACAAGTACTCTTTCGTCCAAACATATTTCAGAACTACTGTTTGCGTATACAGAACAGAAATTAATTGGCATACTCTGCGTTGCGTCATGGGAATCAATAATCAATTATTTCAGTACGACTGTTTGGTATACAGAACTAAGAATTTGGAATCTGAGACCCTACAGACATTGCCATCAATATTTGTACCATACAACATCGATTTCAATACCAGTTTCAATAAACTGTCAACTTTGTTGCGCCAAAGGCCGAGCAAAATAAAAGCAACAAATTGGATTGAGAACTACTGATCACGACACTAGCTCTCTAGCGAACGCGTGCGATTCCTTGTGGGCGCGACCCAATAGACTCAAGAAATTGTTTTCCAGAACTTAGCAGCAGGCAGCTTCGCTGTAAAACGTACCGGAGAAAGAAAATAAGCACGTCTTATGCACTCACAAAATGTCAGATCAACCCCCGCTTTCCCCGGCCCACTACACCTGTGGTAACAAATACAGCTAATGACACTCCGCCACGCAATTATTACGCAAGGGCAATCGCGTAATGATTGTGTGGCAGAGTGTCAGTCGCTATAGGTCGTCTTTCATCAGGACTGAACGCCGACCGACAATTGTAACCCGCGCATCTCAGAATGACATTCTTCGGTTATTTTTTTCAAAATCCGCGAAAAGCTAAGGTGATTACAGCGACCGAAAGGGGAACTAGGCTTCGTTTTCCACTATTAGGAGGAGCGTCTTGTCATCGATAAATTGCTCCGATTGTGTTCTTTTTGACTTCGAAGCAGAGGCACTTGGCGAAGCCGCTATTCACGCAGAAAGTACCGTTCTCGGTAATTGATTTGTACCCCTGCCCTGCCAGAATAATCCAGAAGGCTCAGGATGGTCACTCAGCGAACGGTAGGCGGCATTTGATTATAGGCGAGCACAATCAAACGACCAAATTTAGGGGAAATCACCGAGATGGAGTAAATTTGACAGCCATCTGAAATTCAGGCGTACGGTTACCAGGGTGAATTTTCTTCAGCTACGAAGTTTGCGAGAAAACTGTATGACTTTCCTTTGTTGCCGTATGACTGCATGTGAACTGGCTGTCAATATTTCTTTCGCAGGTGAACGCATTGCGAGAGGGACAGTGCCAGCTATAGCCTAATCACGTGAGGAGGTAAACACGCACCGCTGCTATACTCGGATACAACTCAAGAACGGCACCACCTCAATGTAGTGATCACTCCGCCAAAGCGCCGGACCCGTGACGTCGGTGCGCGCGCGTTTTGAAATGGTTTGCTATGAATGCGTGATATCGTCTGCCTTGTCTCACGCAGTTTGTTTGTCGTCGCTTGGATTCGTTTATAATCATAAAGTCCGAAGAATCACGGGAACGGCCCACGCCATGTTCAAAATATTCCCAGTAACGCCCTACTTGCGCCGCGCGGAGAAACATCCGGCTACGGTGATAAGTACAGCGGCAACTTCCGGTGCCGTTCTTAAGTTGTCACCGAGTATACACACTGTTCATGCTATGAGTAACGCGGTGAGGTTTTCATTTGGCAGCGCGACGTCAAAATGACTTAAAATTAGAGTTTTAGTTTTACGTACGTAGAGGCTCCACGTACGTAGAACTTTCACGGGTGACCAGTGCGCACGCTCACAATGTGAAGGTCCTACGTGAGTCTTTCGGACGTACGTGAGATTCGAATTTTTACGTTGCGATGTTCACGTTGCTTTTGTACGTAGAGTCGACCAACATGGCGGCGCCCTGCCCTCCCGCTTCGCAGCGAAAACAGCTTCGTTGCTAATCCTCGGTGCGATATACGTGTTCTAAGCTGTTGATTTCGTCTTCAAATTTGCCCATTCGAACCCTCAGCAAAAGTTTACATGGATAACACTTTTTGTTTTTCTGATAGAAGGGCGAATTTGCAGCTGTTAAGCCCGACGGAGTAGCGTTCGTCGTCGTCATAACAACGGTCCCGCGAGATCACGCGAAGAGCGGAAAAAAAGGCAGCAGACAAACACCGCAAACAACCTTGTCACGATCGGGCTCAGCCTGGCCGCACATATCTTTGTGAACCGCTGGCGATATTGATCGATTGATTGTAAGGTTTAACGCGCCGACGCAACGCAGGCGATGAGGCGTGCCGTAGTGGAGAGCTCCGGATTAATTTGGACCACCTAGGGATCTTTAACGTGCGCCAAAATCTCGTACACACGGGCGTTTTTGCTTTTCGCCTCCATCAGAAAAGCGGCCGCCGCGGCCGGAATCGAACCCGCGACCTCGTGCGCTGCCAGATAAGTACAAGCCCCGCACTTGGGTGGAAGTTTGGGACAAACATTAGAGATAATTCGTCTGAAGTCGGCGAAAGGCGGTCATCTGGGCTCTGGATAGATGGAGGTTTTTGGTGGGCGGCACTGACGTCGTTCCTGATGGTACTGTGCTATGATTTTCGTGCTCGCTGAAAGAGGAATGAGCTTGGGAGAGCGAAGGGAGCGCGTGTCTTCGCCCTCGTGAGAAACGGTTCGGTGGGTACGAACGCGGGCAGTGGCGTGTGCCGCCTCGTTCCCCGCGAAGACACGTGTCCGGAGGTCCAGACGATGTGCATCTCCGGGAGCTGGCGCACACTTTGCAGACTTCTGAGGGCCGCCGGTGATATGCGACCTAGCAGGAAGTAGCGGCAGGCGGCTTGGGAGTCTGTACTTACATTGAGGTATCTGCTCCCAGTGGTGGCGGCCAAAGCAACGGCAAATTCTGCTGGCTCAGTTATGTGTCGTGGCTGCTGTATACGGGCCGTCAGTTCGGCAACGTTGGCCTCGCTGACCGTCATGGCATGGACAGGTTTTTGGGGGTACGGGGAGGCATTCGTGTAGGCAGGACTTCGGGAGGCGTTTTCTAAGGGCTCATATGCGGGCTGCTCCGCGTGCCTTGTTATAGGCAGGGTGCATATTTCTAGGGATGGGTGCATCTTCGATGGAGTGTCGGATGGCTCGGTCTATGTACAGCAAAATTATCACGGACAAGTTGGATAAAAATTTTACACTTCTGGGGCTACGATTATACCACGATTCTACCCCCAGGTTACTGAGGTCGAATGGCGCATTTCCTTTAGCAGTGGCTTAAAAAATAGGAGGAGTGCTCTAAGCGAACCAGTATATGGCGTTGGGTGTGCAAAGGAGCATCTCACTACAAGACCGGCTCAACTTTGTGGAGAGAGCGAAGACGTGTGCATTCGCTAGTGGGAGCCTGGACCTAGTGTTCACCTACGAGTTCCACTTCTTGCTATCTCCTGTCCCCCATTCCCTCTTCCTTTTTCTAAGCAAAGTTTGTTCAGTCAGTCAGTCAGGTGTCAGGCTTGCATCCACAGGGGAACGGAATCTTGCGAACCGCTGAGATCATCATCGTCATCAACATCGTAGTCGTCGTCGTCGCCGTCGGCCTATTTATGCCCTGCATTGTCCTAGTCCACTCTACGCTGCCACCCCCCCCCCTACACCTACGTAAAAGCCCTCTCTTCGATGTAGTAACCTGAGCGTGCGGAAAGAAGCCCTTGTGGCGCCTAGATTTCCGCGTTAGAGTAGCTGACATAACCGATTTGTTTAAACACCAAGCGTAATGGCTTTCTCAAGTCATACTGGCGTAAAGGACTGAGCAGCGAAAGTGTATTTCACCTAACAACAATAACGCACGTCGATATAAAAGACCCACGTGTGCCGTACAAGGAGGGACGAGGAGAAGGTTTGGATGACGGTGGTAAAGAAAGGCAGGGGAAAAATTAAATTCGCTGCCTTGCAAGTAGATTGAAAATAGAAGCTAAAAAAAGTGTCAGTAAAATTGTCATTGAGCCTACAGCTATTTATTGGAACCCGCTAAGGAAATTTCAGAGTGGAAGCTCTTGTACGCTATATCCTTCAAGGTCTTATCGCGTCGCAAGTGGCCTTCAGTCGCCGGAGCGCAGGCTGCGCCTTTTTTACGTATCGCTTTGTTGGCTCGAGCCTCTCTGTTCCGGTACCACATGATCAGGCGAGGGTGTGGAACGGCTGCTTTGCCGGCGCTTAGTCCCTCAGTCTCACCATCGATGACACTTCGGCCGGGCTGACTGCGCCTCCTTTCAGTGGAAGCGAAAAGGTGAATGCAGTCATCCGATAGACAGAGCTATCGAGGGCAGGCCGCAAACGCTCAAGC
Organism: Haemaphysalis longicornis; assembly: GCA_013339765.2. NCBI lineage: Eukaryota > Metazoa > Arthropoda > Arachnida > Ixodida > Ixodidae > Haemaphysalis > Haemaphysalis longicornis. The sequence continues at coordinate 46,295,004 of CM023452.1, read as the reverse complement.
AGTGGCAACTCGTTCACGAAACATTGTGTGCATTGCCTCCGGTTTCGCTCGTGATAACTAGGTTTAGAGGTGTTAAACATGAACCATTTTTGTATTCACCACCTCAATGCGCACAACAAATATATCAGTACTTGTAGCTTGAGTTGCAGCTACGGATGGAGGCGAAAAAAGAAAACGCACGTGAGCCGAGATTTCAGCGCATGTTAATTATCCCCAGGTTTAATTATCCCAGTTAATTATGTTAATTATCCCCAGTACGGATCCCTGAACAGCGGCATGCCTCTGTGTAGCTTCGACGCGCAAACCTGATTTGACTTTCATTAACAGAGCCAACGCACTAATTAGGCTATGTTCAGACTACCGATGCTAAAGCAATATAGTGATATACGGACGTTAAAAAGCGGCCTACCCCGCAGTTCAGTTGGCTGAGAGTAGAGATGTGAGCTGTTGAAAAAAAAAGCATTAGGAAAAAAAACAGATTCTTTTCGTTTCTTTATTTTTCTTTTAACCCGGGTAACGTTAAAAAAACAGCTCCTTTGTGAAATTAGTTGTGATGCGACCAATGTGCAGTGAGGGAAACGCTTCCTGAAATTTATGATTTGCGTGAAATCGTGCGCAGATTTTGAAAGCAGAAGCTCTGCTGGGATTTCGGTTATGCAGCATGAAACAATTATGTTCTTTTCAGCGACAACGGAAAAATTCATCTGGCACTTAAGTATTTTAAGTGGTTTGAGGGCGAAAGCCAGCGATTATCGAAGACTTCTTCACTGCTACATCGTGTCTGCGGTGCCGTCGCGTTCACCTATCATGCGGCACGCATGCCAATAATTTGTTTCGACCTGGCACGGTACAGGGTTAGTGCTGTAGTCACCACACTTTGCTCCGGCCCTTGGCGACTCGGGTTTAAGTAACATTCAAACCCGAATAAGTTTCTATGTGCATTTTATTTACTTCTTTTACAGCAGCCGTACTTTGGTTTCATTCGTGTAGTCGCCAGCAACTACGGTCACATTTCGCGTTTGATGAGACATCCAAGGGTTCCACCTTATGAAGTACGTGGAATATTTTATAGTTCTGCGAGGAATCTTCTTTAATTTGTCGTATTTTTTTGAAAAAAAATAATGAAAAAAAAAACTTTTGTTTTCCCGGCCCTCAAAATTTCATGAAAACCTACATGTCTAGCTGAGACGTGAAATGACGTCATTCTTTAAAGTTATTACGAACAGTTGCGGCAACATTCTAAACACGGGCTTAGACAGACGCCACGTGACTCGCTTTGTCAGCAGTTAACTGGAGTTGTAGTCTGCGCAAAAAACATGACAGTGCCAGTCAGTTCTTCGGCAATACCTTATTTATTCGCTAGGCACACCATTTAAGTGCGGCATAATTGTAAAGGAGCGTGTAATCGAACTTCGTTGAGTGCATCCGAAATGAATTTAATTCCTTCGCCGTAAAGGCAACCACTAGAGCGGTTGGAAAAATGCGAAAGGGAGACGTCGTATTCCAACAGCGTGGCGTCCCTGCCGATTGCGATGCCGAATTTCCACGTTAACCGAACAGTTCTCGGACGACCTGCTTGTTGACGAAGAGGTCCATCCTCCAGGTGGCGTATACCTGCGACGAAAAGTTGCTTGTGAGAAAAACAACTGCGCACCCTGCCATACAGTAAAGCCTATTTATAACCGAGTTTTGCAGGTAACTGAATTCGTCATAACCCGGAATTTCATTAAAACAGGAAGGACTTGGTCGTCCCGTACTGAAGTTCGGGCCGCGAAAAACTTGGAATAAAGCGGTTAAAGGGACACTGAAGTGAATTTGTCAAGCTCCCGTTTTTGCTTGCACTGCGTAGACTGGCTCAAATTAGCACACTTTTCATCGTTTATCCGGTTGACAAATCGGTAATTATTTTACAAAGCGCGAAAGAAGAAAAACTACCATGCGCGGTTTGCGGCGGCCGCACCAACTAAGGCTGTGACGTTGAGAGGAGGGGCGCCGTGATTGGACGATGCCCAAGGTTAGCAATCACACAAGTTTCGGTTTCGGTTTCGGTTCTGTAAAACATAACCAATGGCGTTGTTGGATGGGCATTCTCAATATCTCAGTAGTCGTCGTACCGCGCTTCTGCCATGTTGTCGGCTGTAAAATGCACAAGATAAGCCTCCCAGGACGGCTTGTAGTCGTAGCATTCACTAGCCGAGACCTACGCAGTGCATGAACGCCCTCCGCGTACCCGCAGACGCCCAAATGTCATGCGCTTTTCCCCCATATTTGGAGCTTGCCTCCCTCATGCCTGTATCGTAAAAAGCGTGTTCGCACCAGGCCAAGGGTCTGTTCATTCTGGACCCGTGCCCACTGCCTGCAAGCAGTCGGTGCTTATGGCAACAGCACGCCAACGAGAACTCGCTAGCGCGCCAGTGCCAGCCTGCGCGCGTTTTGTGAACTAGTTCGTGTAGCCATGAACGTTGCGGCCCAAAAAAAGGTGAACTCAATATGGAAAACATCGGTGGAAAACAAAAAAGTACCTTACAAAAAAAAAAAAAAAAAAAAAAGCACGTACCCGCGGGGATTCGAACTCGTGACTTGCAAAACATTCGCGGTGACATACCTAGCGCCCCAAACCACTGAGCCACGGAGCGGGACGCGAAAGCCTTGCTAATATAGGGTATATATTGTACAACCGGTTTACACTTTTATTTAGTTTTGGCATTTCAAGCAGCTTAGGTGACTATTTGTTTGTACTGCGATCGTGCAGTAAGCGTCGCCCGAGTTTCCGCAGTAGCTCACGTCTAGCAATTGCATTTCGTAGACGGAAAAGCGTTCGCAGATGCGTAGTCGTGCTGCTGACCGCTGTGCTTCTTCGCCCAGCGCAAAAAAGTTCTTCCCGCGCCCTAGTTTTACGCTGTACGGTAAAAATATCAGTTGATTTTATTTCCTTAGTACCTATATTGACTTCGCTGACTCTTCTCCCGCCTTCGAGAGGCCTTATATTTTCCTACTGGCGTACCAGTCAGCGAAGCGTCGCATGTGCGCTTGTGCAGCGCTTGTGTGAAGCGACCTTGACTTGGAGCTAGATACAGTGTACAAACAAACCAAGTAAAGAAAGGCACATTCTTCCATTCACAAACGTGTCCTGGCTTCGCTTCAACTAAGCGAACGAATTGCGACCAAGCAATTTTTTTTAACTCCTTGATTGCGACGACCCGCCGGCAGCCGGCGGACGAAACGCTGGGCCGACTGACTCTGTCGGCCGGGAGCCGTGCAGTAGCGCAGCCGTGGCGCAGCCAATTGCCAGCTCATCCCCTCCTGACGTCACACGAAAACGCCACAGAAAATGGGCGAGCGTAAAGAGAGGAGGACAGCATTTTCGAATTAGTCTTTCTACTAAATAAAATCTCGTAAACGCTCCTAAAGTGGTCGAAACATGGCCTGGGGACTCCGGACTACAATTTGCGCTAGTAATCCCGCAATGTTTACACATCACTTCAGTGTCCCTTTAAGGTTTACTGCACGCCATACACCAAGTGTGTGCGATGATTCAAAATTTTGAATATGAATGTAGCAGTTATTTATATCTAATGCATAGAATTTGGTTGTGGAAGTATGTTTCAGCACAGAAAAATTATTCATGATGGCAAAGATTGCTGAACAATCTTTGAGCGGTTGTTGTAAATGTCTGGGTGCTCCCAAATTAAGCGCCGTGGATTTGACTACGCCTACGACTCAAATCGGCGAACGCACATATGCAGATCCGTGTTTCAAGTGGTCGTCCGCTGTATGACGCTGACCGTAGCGTGAAGATACCACTTAGCTTCATTGTTCTGGAAAAAAACATTATAGAAAAATAAAAAGAAATACACCTGATATTTATTCTACATCCAAACGAGTTTTTCTTGTATGTTCTGCTTAATGTTGCATTCCATTCAATTCAAGAATGGTTGGCACACCCCTGTCCTGGAGTTAAACATTATGACCTCAAACTTCAGAAAGATATCCCAATTGTTGGTCTACCCTCAACTTGAGGTTTCGACGTTCGTGAACCTGAACAACCCTCATATATATAAGGTGATATGGAGTGAAGAGTTTGAGGACACGACAAATGACGACATAGCCGTAAGTTGGTGGGTGTACCATTCTTTGCACGTACGCTTATCCATGCTTACTCAGGCCAGCACGCCAGCTGCCAACCTCAAGGCGCTGAAATGTTATTCAGTTACTTTAAATCTCACTTTCATAAATAATGAAAGCTTCCTGTAAACAATTTTGAAGAGATGGTGCAACGCCCGTTCGTATAAGAAACTTGTCACTTTTCTTACGGAGAGTTATCGTCCCCGTACATCCCTGCTCTTGCAAAAATTGCTCTGTCCAATCACCAGGCCCTGCTCTAGTTCTTGCCTAGCACCTAACTGTTCTCCGGTATAACTTTAATGACGCCTAGAATTTATTCCATTTCACTTCTCGTTTCAGTATTGGGGCATTTAAAGCGAAGCTCTATAGTGTCCTCACTGATGCAGTTGTACGCCCATACGCCCCGCAGAAAATCCAGCTTTCTCTGACGATGATGATGAATGTTTCCCGTGGCCGCAGTCGAACCCGGCTCCCTGGCGTTATGAAGCCGGCGTCAATCCAACTGCTCCCTTTCGACATGGCCGAACCGTATGCCAAGCAGCAGGTACCGACTCACGCCGTACACCCCACACCCAAACGTCAGGCCTGCGGAGAGCACACCCGTGAGTTTCTGGGGGTGTTCTAAAAAAGTGGTGGGTACCTCCAGGGTAGCACATACTCTCAGTGTGGGATTGGTCAAGCAAAGAATCCATCACGAGGAAGCTTCGCGTTCAAGCATCTCCGTCGTTAGACCGCACTCCGCCACCCTAAAACCAAAGTTCCAATAAAGTGGATTCTCTCTCTCTCTCTCTCTCTCTCTCTCTCTCTCTCTCTATGCTCTTCTCTCTCTCTTTCTCTTTCTCGTTAGACGGAGGGGTGCATGGTTGTTTCATGACCATTTCTTGATGTTTCGTTGGGGAAGCGTGCTTTCATTATCTTCATGTTATTTTCCCCCGGAAAATAGAACCAGAGCAACACCTCGGCGCTTCAGGATACTTATTTAATGTTTCCCAGTGCAGCGTCGCGTATTCGCCTCTCTTCCTACAGTGCGGTTGTGTCCAATCTCTATCGCGTACTGTGTTTTCACTTTATTCACTGACGATTCGACGTTCTTGTACAGCCTGTGAGCTGCCTCAGCCGCGTACCTAGGCTGGTGGATAGGATTTAACTACATTTAACCTGATCCTATCAATAGTTGTGACAAGGGCGTAACGCTCTGTGATTCCTCCACATTCCCTGTTGTCTCTTAGTGGTTTCAAAATTCGCTGTCCCAAGCTCCTACTCTCCATACCCGTGGCAGCACAAAGTATGCCCGCTATTCGGCACCCTGAAGCCCTCCCCTGCTCTTCTACCTCAACTTAATGTTACACTACCAGCTAAGGTCGGGCCGCCTCAATAATTTAATAAGATCACCGACAGCTCATTTAACGTCGTTTCTCAGCTTGTTTCGCGTGGTGGTGTTTCGCTGTTTTCATGCCGGCCGGGCTGACGTAGTGAACGAGGGGCGCGAAGGGCAGCCACAGGAGCCCTTGTATTCGCGTGCAGGAGACTGAGAAGCGAGGAAGTGATTGCCACGGGGTGACGGATGTTTTCGTAGCGTAAGCTACACTGCCCGAGGTTGAGCAGTTTGGCGTCTGACCTTCGAAGGCCGTGCGCGCACAGCGCGAGGCGCATTGGATTTGATAGGATTGGATTGGATTGGATCCGATCCAATTGGAGTACGGCTATGTAGAGAACTGGGTCTACCCGCCGCGGTGGCTCAGTGGCTAAGGCGTTGCGCTACTGAGCACGAGGTCGCGGGTTCGATTCCCGGCCGCGGATGGCCGCTTTTCTGATGGAGGCGAATAGCAAAAGCGGCCGTGTGTACAAGATTTCGGCGCACTGTTAAAGATCCCCAGGTGGTCCAAATTAATCCGGAGCCCTCCACTACGGCGCGCCTCATCGCCTGCGTTGCGTCGGCGCGTTAAACCCTGCAATCAATCAATAGAGAATTGGGTCTGCACATTCACTGGTCTGCGCATTCAAGAGGAATGACGTTATAGCCGCGGCAGATGCACTGGCGCCGGAGCGTGCCTAGCTGTGCGCCTCCGTTGCGCAGCAGCTAAGTCTGACGCTGCGCCGGAGCCGCTTGAAAGCCGTTTCGCGTGGCTCCTGGAGAGCCGCGCTGCGCATGCGCGAGGAGCAGTGACTGGACTGGGCTGGACTGGACTGGATTCCATTGCTGAGCCTTAGCTCACGCTACGTATATCCTGGCATAGCCAAGCTAAGCCACTGCTATTTTTTTTCCACCGTTTCTTTGGGGAAACCAAAGGTGTGTTTCTTATTTCTGTTTAGCCGGGGTAATTACCGCATTAGAGAGCGAGGCGCGGGCGCGTTCTCGTCTCCAGGGAGACTGGGGTGGTGAGGTCATTCGAGGGGTCGGAGCATTTGAATCGGGAAACGAAACCGCGTTTGGCGTGATTGCACTTCCCAAAGTTACGAAGGGCATGCTGATTTGTTTCACTTGTGAATATGTCGCCCCGACAGCGCGGATGCGCCAGGGAACGAACGACTATCGTATTGTAGCTGTCCGTGCCCGGTTGCCTGATGGGAAATTGCTCTTCAGCTGCAGAAGAGTGGAGGTTGTGGGTTTGGGCGTTGGTTGACACGGAGGCTGCGGCCGAATTTAATGGTAGATCCGGTACTGGTGGCACAGAGCTGCTTCTGGCCAAAGGAGCCTTCTTCGCTTAGTTGCACGCACTTAGTTGGGTATCACTGGTACCCGGGGATGCATCTTCTTACAGGGCAAGTGCCAACACTCCTATCTTCTGTATATCTGTTTCTTGCCGGAGCAAAAAAATTCTGAAAAAATGGCGACTTGCCATTAAATTATCAGTATTTACCCCTTCCTAATAACATTTTTAAAAGTTAAAAATGGCAGTATAGGAGCATGGAGCATTCGACACAGCAACATGACCTACTAGAGGAAAGGATGAAAAAAAAAACGCGAAAAAACGCACACTTCAGAAAAAGAAACCGACGACACGATCATGAAAATGTTGCTAGGCGGCGCAGGCTGGCGCTGGGTGGCTGCAGCGCTAGCGACGTAAGTGTTAAGTCTTGGTGTCTTATTTACTCACGGTTTCATGTTCGCTGGTTAGTGGGTGCTTCTCACGCTTGTAGTCTGATCAAATATTGCAATTAGTAATGATGTATTAATTATAATAATTAATAGTAACGCCTGCATAGGTATTATTCTACAAACATTACTGATAATATTAGTACCTCAGAAAAAGTAAATATTACCCATAAATAATAGCTGGAAGTGCCCTTGTACTAAGAGTGACGCCTTTTTATCGTTGTTCTAGACAAAAGCCGTGCTCGCACAAACGTGGGGGCGCATTTCTCAAACGTGATTTGTTTACCGAAGTCCCGCGATCGATGTCATATGCATACTTTCGAAAAAAAAATTAAATAGCAAGAAAAAAACTCCCACCTCCCCTCGCGGGAGCCCCTGTGTAGATGCGACGCATAGGCGGAGCGGCGAAGGGACCGCGTTTTATAGCGCGCATAACGTTGAGGGGACTGCGTAAGCCGGTCCCAGTCGATGACGACGTTGGCGTACTTGTAAAGCGGCGTAGACTCTAGGTGTTTGAGCCAAGCGTGGATGTTGCTTCGCCGGAGAACGGCACACCGGTTATATGCGCAGCGCGCCCGAAGGAGAGGAAACCGCGGAAGAGAGAGTACTGCACATGCGCCGGCCCCAGCGCGTCTGCCGCGGCTATGACGCAACACAATCCACTTTAATCCAATCCAATCCAAATCCACTCCAATCCAATCCAATCCAATCCAAGCAAAGCCAAGCCAAGCCAAGCCAATCCCATCCAATGCCCCTCGCGAGAGAGTGTTCGCTATCGGAGAGGAGGAGACAGGGTGAGCGGCGGAAAGCGCAGCTGGCGCGGCGAGGAGAATGGGGGAGGCGTGGACAACGCCGACGACAACGACGACTACGCCGGATGACCATCGAGAAACAAGATACTAAATAGCGAGAAAAAATATCAGTTTACGTTTTGGAAGGAGCTGGCGTGGCCGCGCTGGCTGAGGCGCCATTTTTTTATTGCGCGATTTTTGCCCCATCGTGGCGAAATGCAAACTCCTGAAACCGATACAACGTCGGGAACGTTCACAAGGAATACCCAGGGCTGCGAAAACCAAAACCGAAACAGATGCGGTTGAGAAGAATTTGTTCGCCCTCACAGATTGATTGATTGTATACGGTTTAACGCGCCGACGCAACGCAGGCGATGAGGTGCGCCGTAGTGGAGAGAGAGAGAGCGACAGAGAGAGAATCCACTTTATTGGAACTCTGGTTTTATGGTGAGGGAGTGGCGGTGGCCCATAGGGCCGCCGCGACGTCGAGGGCCCGACCGGTGACCAGTTCTTGGCGGTCGCGGTTCGAGCATCCCAGAGCTTGTTCCCAGAGGGTGGGGGAGGGTAGAGGGGGGAAAGGGTCGCGCGGACATTCGCAGTGCGAGTGATAGAGCGTGTCCGTCGCGTCACACAAGGGACAGTTGGGAGAGGAAAAGAGGTGATGGTGCGTATGCACCAATAGAGTGCGGTGAGGAAACGAGTGCGTCTGAAGAAGGCGCCACATGTGGGCAGCCTCTGCGGTGAGTGGGGCTACGGATTAATTTTGACCAGCTGGGGACCCTTAACGTGCGCCGAAATCGCGTACACACGAGCGCTTTTCGCGTTTCGCCTCCATCAGAAAAGCGGCCGCCGCGGCCGGGAATCGAACACGCGACCTCGTGCTTCGTTCGCCCTCACGCTGTGTGGGCAGGGCAGGAAAGGGCCCTCTATCGACACCTCGCGTTCGCGAGGGAGTTCTTGTCCTGTGTACTGTTCAGAACCTAGTTGGGAGTTCGAGCTCAATACATTACGGTGAAGTAAAAAGAACTCGAGATAGACAGTATCACTAGGAACTATGCAAAGACTACCCTTGCTCAATTGCGGCCTCTTCCTTCCCACTGCGATTAAACACAAATACCTAACCGAAAAATAAAAATCCAGGGCCATCTCCACTAACGTAAAACCTGGAAAGGGGGTGAAGCTTGCAGTGTATACGAGGGTTTCTCGCCACACGGTGCGCGCTCATTGGGAGCCGGAGCAGCGCTGGTGGGAGGAGCAATAGCATGCTTGCTGATGCAGTGGCGCCCTCTCTTGCGTTGAAGCGGATGTAAGCAATCAAATGGGATTCAGACTGACTGTAAGTCGTCTTCGAATCACACGCCGCAGCAAGGTAAGAAGTATACTAAGAAGTAGCGCGAGCCGTTGGAAAACGAGTGTGCCGGTGTTTTAGTACCTTGACAACATGAGAATACGATGATATGAGACGACGACGACATGAGACGCCGACCGCCCGAGCCCCTAAGGTGCTTCGCCCCTAAACGAAAGTTTTTGCGCTAGAGAAACCGTGTGCTAACGAGTGATCAATCTTGCCTTAACTTATATAGTCAGGTAACGAAAAAATCACCCTGGCCAACGTAGCTAGTCTAACCTATGGATCTTACGTGTAAAGAGCTGCATGCACGTCGTTTTAACTATAAATATCAGTGAGCAACGCATTGGGGAGTGCACCCGCAACCTGCGCTCTGCTAATATCGTTGACCCGCCGCGGTGGCTCAGTGGCTGAGGCGTTGCGCTGCTGAGCTCGAGGACGCGGGTTCGATTCCCAGCCGTGGCGGCCGCTTTTCTGATGGAGGCGAAAAGCAAAAACGCTCGTGTGTTCAAGATTTCGGATCACGTTAAAAATCACCAGGTGGTCAAAATTAATCCGGAGCCCTCCACTACGGCGCGCCCCATCGCCTGCGTTGCGTCGGCGCGTTAAACCCAACAATCTGCTAATACCGTTGCACTTTTGCATAATGTACACTTTCATGAAATGCAAGCCGCACATCTAGGAGCTGTCGATAGCGCTCATTCTAAGCGATGGCCTGTACCTTTATCTTGTGTCCACGCTTATGTGGAAAAGTTGACGAAATCGGTAATGAACTTGTTACTACTATCTTCCTACAGCCCACCTGCAAATAACTGCACTGCTTAACATACGGGGCAGGTGTTTGCATAATTGGACGGGTCGGTATCTATACTTCGCTTGTCTATGCTTTCCATCGATCCATGCACGGATTGATGAGTTCAATGCTGCGATTAAACAGTGTATAAAGCTTGAGAGGTCGGAGAGTCCGATTACTACAGGTCTGTTCCATCGTTTTGCAGTTTGGTCGAATTAAATGCTAATGGTTAGTTTTTGGAATGACATGCATATTATCCTAGCCTTAGTAAGTGAGAACACTTAAAGACGCGTTATAAAAGCTGTAGCTACCACGATTCATTACACTTATTTGAAATTAAATGCAGTATTCTCATTTATAGGACAGAGATCATGCTTTCTGTCCGAGTGTTGGCTTTCGCCTTGGTTGCCTCGCAACGCTCCAGTTCAAACGGCTTTGCACGAAGTGCAAGTCAGGGCAGACACAAACGTTTCCCTTGTGTCCAACGGCACCCAATTTATAATCTTAAATTACGAATTTCCACGTCGCAATTTTCGATTGTTTTTTTGACGGAGCCCAATTCTTAATAACTTACCCCTGTAAGAGGCGTTCGTCCCACTTGCAGTCAAAATGTCTGGTGACATTACTTTCTTATACTTCAGACATTGCGTGCGCCATCCGCAAGTGCACACTTCAAGGGGCATGCTGGCCACACATTTTGCGACACATCACGTGTGTGGAAAGATCGCTTTAAGCTTCCCGCCGTCTGGCTTCAAGAGACTTACGTCTATTATCAGAATGCCAAGCTCCGTGAAGAGGTAGCAGAGGTGGTGAAACTGTAACGGGAGGCAAAAGCGAAGGCAGACAAACAAACAACACAGACGTTTTTATAAGCGATTTATGCCTTGAGACATGGCAAATTGAATTTATGCCGGCACAAGTTGGCAGCAATGTTTCCCCGCACTTAACTGGTACATGCATAGGTTGACTTAAAGGAGCCATGAAGACAAAATACAAGTTGGGTTTGTTAGAAAGACTGCTTAGTCCCGATAACAATGCTGCCAATATCATCGCAATCTTCGAACAAATAACGGAGATATTAAAGAAAACGTGTGAAGCCATGGCGACCCCCTAGCCGATTTCCCGCAACTTTTCTATGACGTCACGGAACCTTGTTTGTGCGATTGGCGGCCGCCTAACTGACCTGTCGCGACGACACAACACTGGACGTCTGTAATGGGGCCTCTAGTTCCATTTGACCGCATCACTTGAATGCTAACGGGCAGTTAACGCACTGAAAACTATGTTTTATTGTTGGCCCGTATGACGTCATTCGTGTTCCTAACACGTCACTGTGGCGCAAAATTTGAAAGTTTTTAAACACTTCTTGCTTTCTTTTTTCGTTAAAAACATCTTTTGTGGCTTTGATGTAGCTGAGTGAGATACTGAATACTAGTTCTTTCAAATTAAATAAAGGTGTATTTTCTCTTCATGGCTCCTTTAAGAGTTTCCCGGTTAGGCATTGCCTGTTATGCATACTCCAAATAGCACAGCTATCTCACGGGGCATGTCATCTCATTCTGCACTCGAGAGCTTTAAAAATCCACTTTCATACTTGAAAGATGCGTTGCTTATAGAAGGCCGAAGTTTCGGCACAGAGGAGGAAAGCGGGAAAAGGGGCTTGTAGTGCTCAAAGCTTGTTTGCTTGAGCAGTGTAAACAGTTTATTCTTAGGGAGTATACAATTCGGTGCTCTTCAGTCATCTATATTGCTCTATATAGCAATATATATAAAGCCCCCACCGAAGCAGCGCAATTGGTAGGGCACCCAACGCGTTCTGCGGAGGTGGTCGGTTCGATTCCAACCTGGGGAACACGGCTGATTTTTTCTCAAGTTTCATTTCGTGATCACTTTCTCATGAAAAGAATATATTCTTATAATTCAGTCACATAAAGCTGTTTGAAGCTGACGAATAGCGATGGTAATAAGGACCGCAACTTCACAGATATACATATATACACAAAAAGGCAAACCAGCAGTCAAGATCCCCAAGGAAGACATAGTTGAAGTGGTTCGTCTTTTTGCAGTATTGGAAAAAAAATTTTGATGTGTTTGAAAGTGGAGAAAAAGCGTGCTTCTCGGTGGCACCCGAACCCCCGACCTTCGGAATACCGGTCCGATGTCATACCAACTAGGCATCCAAAATCTGCGCAGCCGAGCGCTTACATACCTTTCTCCAGTTACGCTCATTCCGCGGATGCCTGTTAATGACAAGCTCGATGAATGAGGCGACGGGCTGGAACAGGAAAAAAAAAAAGATGACGCGCGGCTCAGGTTTTATTTCTATTTTGAGCAAGCGGTCGACAAAAAGTTGGCTCCAATCAACGCTGTGAAGGTGGTTGGGGAGCAAAGCTTTAAACGACACCCACAACAATTGCCCATGCGACGCCACTGGAATTCGCACACGTGGCTCTACAAAGAGTGAAACCAGAGCTTCTGCCAGCCGTTGCCTGGAATTCGCGGGGGCCGACCGTGCGTCAGCTGAAAGAAAACGGGTAGGAGCGTCTTCGGAGGGTGAGACCGTGGAACATACCCATCCAGGGGCGGTATTCTCGTAACTGTCCCTTTTGAAAACGTCCCGGTGGAGTCCCTTTCATCGTGATGTACTTCCGGTTAAGCAGTGAGCGTAAGCAGTAGGTTTGTTGCGCTTGCGTTACGTCACTTCCGGTTGTTTGCTTTTAGACAATCAGGGCTCGCCAAAAGGGACACCTGTGACAGGGACGCAAAAGGGACAAAACTCGAGAATACCGCCCCAGATGTACTAGCTTGGGGCTACACCACCGCGCGACACAAGCGCAGGCACTGAAACAATTTGGCATGTGAGCTTGGTGATTCCCATTTATATCAATTTAAACTAGTTAGTTTAGTAAGTTTGAGAATTCCGAGAAACCTGAGGGAACTTTTATAATCGCTATTTATCAGATTCAATTGCTGCTTTCGCATTTTGTAATACCTCTTAATACACAACCGAAATGGTATTCGGCAATTTAGAAAACGGAGTCCTATTCGTGGCAAGCAGTGCACAAAAGGTAGCGTTTCTCTAGCGCCCAGATGCCTGTATATGGTCTCTACATTTTTTTTACCACCCTGCAGACCAATCCTTAACGCATATTTCCCGTCCGCTCACTAACTTCCGTCGGGTCCGGGTTACCCAGCAGGTGCTGTCGAAAAAAAACTCCCAAGCATTTCCCCGAGGGTGAACATGGTTAAGTGCGAATGCACGGGGTGATGCTATGAGGGGGAGTAAAGTTAAAATCCGTTGGCATTCGCCCGTGAGCGCGCGCGAGACGACCCACGGAGGTCTGGCAGTTTATCGCTGCATATATAGGGGGGTACGCCGCGCCGAGCGCGCCGAGCCAGGTGGCTGAGAGAGGAGGCGAGCGCAAGGGGAGAGGGACAGCGGCGCACGGCAGCTGCAGCCGAGCGAGGGGGAGAGGAGAGAGTGTGACTGTCACGGTGGAGAGAGAGGCGCGCGGCAGCTGCTGGGGAGAGGAGGCGCGCTGTGACGTCATACCATGACGTCACGGCGCGAGGAGCGGTGCGGGGAGCGGCGCGCACCCGCGCAGCCACGGCGAGGAGGCGGAGCGAGCGCGGTCACGTGGTATAGTGACGTCACCGCGCCGTTGCTACCGACGCTCCTCTCCGCTCCACGCCGTTGCTAGGGAGAGGAGGACTGCGGACGCCGCCGCCGCCGCCGCCGGCGGTGGAAGGTTTGGGGTCGCTTATAAAGTGCATTCGCACTTAAAAGGTAATCAAGCCCTGCGAAGAAAGCGCGCAATGGGCGCGAAGCAGAGTCGCAGCAGGCCTAAAGCAACTGTCGCCAAAGCAGACGACAAAGCCGTCCAGCCGACGCGCCCGCCGGTGTGCGGGGAACGCTGGGTAATAGCGCCCTATCGCCGCGGCATCTACACTGCGCTCCGAGAGCGAAAAGCCCCCCCACCGCCTATCCCCAGCCGCATTGGGAGTTTCTTGTCCGGCACGCCACGAAAGAACCGTTGGCAGATAGAGGTATAAAGCTTTGCTTTAAAATTGCCGCAGTTATTCAGTGCCACGTAAAATCAGGTGTGAAAAGAACGTCACCGCACAGCATTCCGTTAAAAAATTATCCCAGCTTGCACTCCAAATCAGCGGGAATTCAATCCATCATCACCATCACGTCCACTGCAGGGCGAAGGCTCCTCCCATTAATCTCCAATTATCCCGGTTCCGTGCTAACTGCGACCAATTTATTCCCGCTACCTCCTTGATCTCATCTGCCCATCTAACTTCTGCCGCCCCCTGTAACGCTTGCCTTCTCTAGGGATCCACTCTGTTGCCCTTAATGACCAGCGGTTATCTTGCCTTCGCATTACATGCCCTGCCCACGTCCATTTCTTCTTCTTAATTTCTACTAATATGTCCTGAACACGTGTTTGTTCCCTGACTCACTCTGCCATATTCTTGTCCCATAATGTTACGCCTATCATCTTCCGTTCCATTGCTCGCTGAGTCGTCCTCAATTTAAGTTGAACCCTTTTAGTGAGCCTCCAAGTTTCTGCAAGGCTTGGGAGTGGGCTAGTTGGTGTTTTAACATCTTGAAGTGCAGAGGTGCGCTGCCTGACACGAAAACGTGGAACAGTGTGAATAACACAAAAACATTGCGCCTCACCTTGTCTGTTTTTGTGTTATTCACACTGTTCCACGTTTTCGTGTCAGGCAGCGCACCTCTGCACTTCAAGATCTCCACGTTTCTACCCCGTAAGTGAGTACTGGTAAGATGCAGCTGCCATACACCTTCTTCTTCAGGGACAACGGTAGGCTGCCCGTCATTATCTGAGAATGCCTGCCGAATGCACTCCACCCCATTCTTATCCTTCTAGTTATCGCTGCCTCGTGGTTGGGATCCGGGAGTCACAACTTGGCCTAAGTAGATATATTCGCTTACCACTTCTACTGCCTCGCCACATATCTCAAACCGCAGTGCTGTCCCGAGGTTATTTATCATTACTTTATTTTACTGCATTTAATTTCCAGGCCCCATTGCTATACTCTGTTTGTCCAGTGCGGTAACCATTCTTTGCAATTCATCCCCCGAATTCATCCCCCCCCCATTCACTCCATATCGGGATTTAATTAGAGTTTGCTGGCTGCACGGAGCCAATGGTCTGGTGCAACGCGAATCTGGGGCCGCAGCGTTTATGGTTAGTTCAGCCAAGCAATGAGTCTTTGATGCTCTCGCATTGAAAGCAACAAGGGGCCCTCTCATCAAAAGAAATGAAGCCCGGGTTTGGAAAGTAAGCAGCCAGGCCCTGTGCAGAAATACGTGCACGCCTTACGCGCAATCCGCACACGTCGGATTGACAGAACGATGACGCAGCGATATATTGGCTGCGCACAAAGGCAATGCGCGCCAAGAAAATGTGTGACCAACGCGCACATTTGGCGACGACTACAGGACCGACCACGGGCTCACCTTCCTGCATTGGATTCCTCCTAAAGCATACTCCTCGACTTGTACCATACCCATACTTCCGGGGCAGTATGGGTATACTGCCCCGGCGCCCCAAATACAGCTAATTTGGTTTAGATGGGGTGCCCCATGAATGAATGAAGCAATAAATTTGTCAAACAGGGGTGACACTCTGGCCTGTTGCGGATATAGGGGAATGATTTCGGGGTTTAAAGGTCGATAAAATTCATGTCGTCTTGACGAAGCCTCCTTCATGAAGGAACTCAGTCCAAGCAGCACGGGGTTCTCTGGGTATAGCCAGTCATGGAGGGATCTGACACCGGGTAGCTTGTGCCGTGTTCGGATCGCTTCGAGAACCCACATGACCACAGTGAGCGGCTGATTGTCGGGCGATCTTGGTGGCACAGGGAGCAGAGGAGCCGGTCTGGTGAAGATTGTGTGTCCTTGTAGTGCCGGCAGTGTTCCCAATGAGCTAAGGTGTCTTCTGCGAACGCGTAACCACTGCGGGCCTTTGTAAGAATAACTTGTGCAGCTCGTCAAAATGTTCTTTCGGTCGCAACTCGCGAAATTAGACATGCCCTCTGAGTTTGCGTTGTGTGTTAGAGAGAGAGAGAGAGAGAGAGAGACGAGAGAGAGAGAGAGAGAGAGAGAGAGAGAGAGAGAGAGAGAGAGAGAGAGAGATAAAGGCACAGGAGAAGGAGACATCAACCTGACAAGAGACCCCAGTTAGACCAAGCTTAATTTTGTCTCCGTTTAGCTGCCCCTGTACGCTTATCTGTTGCTCAAGTTAAGTTGTGATCTTATTCACCCACTTGTCTCGAATTTGGTTTGCGGCATTCTTACCATAGCATTCTGGCCGGAGGGCTGCTTGAAGAACTGCGATTGGTTGAACAGAAAACAAAGGAGAGGTAGTGAAGTGTTAGTGCAGGACGAAGCACAACCAGATATCTCAAGAGCAGCACTTTAGCTAAAATCTGCCTTGTTTAAGCTCCAGTAAGAATGGTCGTGATTCGCCAGCACATAACGAATGCTGATATACCATCTACGGACAAATTGAAAGACCGAGATTACGTCGCACCATCTCTAATTGGTAAGGCTGTGCTTAATAAAAAGGGTTTTACTTGTAAACACTTACGTGCACCGGCAGATCGTACATGCCCATTACAGTCTGGAAACAGGAAAAAAAAAACAATCATATGTCCCGTTATATATACCACCTGGCTGGGTATTTCAGCCACGGCTAGGTCAGCTGGTATACCCCCAAGGTAACCGATAATTGCACCACTAGCGCCAATTTGTCCCCTGGTGCTTGGTAGGCGAAACTGTCAAACCAATAAACAACAAAACAATCACTGATTCTGCTATGGCAACGCTTTCGTTGATGCGCGAGGAGGAAAACGCCGTGCCGCTTATCGTCTGCTATGGGCTGAACGAGCGCGGCTGTCCTTGTGTGGCGCAAGCGTGAACAAACGCCGCTTGCATTTTGCTTTTCAGATTGTGTTGCTGCTGCACATCTTCTTTTCGACAGCTTTCAGTTGCTAATTTGCTTGGACTCTCCACACGTGCGTAAAACATTTGTTTGGATGTCTTTCTTAGTTGAATACCCGTGAGCCAGCACGCCCTGAAGCGTGACAATTTTGGGGGGAGGGGGGGGGGGCAGAAAAAGTGGTAGGCGGCAAATGTGGTTTATTCACTGATTTTATTAGCAACGTATCGCAAGCGAAGTTCAATACATGCCACAATATCACAGAGCTGTGTATCTCGTATAGTAAGTACAAATATCTGCATTCTGTGTCAGTTACAAAAACATAAGAGACATCTGCGTACAATTCATCGTATACAGAAAATTGCTTCAGAGGTGACCACGTTCATTTGCTGTAACAATACAATTCTACAGAAACGATGTTTCATAAAAACACGCGTTTGGGAATAATAAAATGCTTATGAAGTGACATGACCAGCTCTTTTCGCCACCATTAACAACCGCTCCATATTCTTATTCTCGGAAACTTGCTAGCCCCCCCAAAAAAAACCTTTTATAGCTAGCGAATTTCTGTGTAATTTCGCCATACGTCACACATAGTAATTAAAAGAAATACCACCACTGGATATCAATAAACAACACGTAAAAGCGAAACAAATATTGAGAGTGCAAACAAGGTACAAAAAAATTCCCCCGCACCTCCCCGAAGGGAATCGTGCAGAAATGCGAATGCATTGGGTGCACCGATGAGTGTTTGCGAGTAATGGCGTAATTAATGACGAGAGTGTGAACGTAATCATTTATTCATCAGCACCTGTTTGTGTTATCGTTGTACCTGACGGCCACAATCACTGCCTTGTGATCGCTAATGTGCACGGTCAAAGGGTCTTTGAGAAGCATACGCGCTCACAGTTTCGCGTAAAGACCAGATCAATGCAACTCCCGTGAATGGTAGTGGGGCACGTGTCGAAGCCGGCAGAGAGACAATGCATAGAGTGCCTGGTCTGCATGTACTCGACCAGCCACTCGCCACTCTTCTTGCGCACGTCAACGTTGAAGTCGCCAACCAAGACTATGGGGTCAGAGGGTTTGGAGCGCACGCGCACACTTTCCATAGCCGCGTCCAGCTGCGCGGCAACGGCGTCTCGAGCGAGGTTGGGCGCGAGGTACACGGTCACCACAAAGACTCCGTCTCCGGTGCAGGCAAGGGTATACAAGTCCTTGTACAGAGACGTGTCTCGAACGGGAGGACGTGGCAACGGCGTGCGATATCAAGTTCCCATACACGTTAGACACAAGACTAGCACCGCAGTACTCGCCGTCCTTGCCGCTTCAAGCAAACTAGTACAGCTCGCTTCAAGCGCATTGGGTTCGGCATTGAGCGCGGAGAGATAACACCTGCGGGCGCACGCCGACGGAGCACGACAACCCCCACTAAGAAATGCATTCGCATTTACGACGACGACGACGACGAAGGCAGAACTACGAGGCGCGCGCTCACGTGCGCTCGCGCTGGAGGAATGCAGGCGCACGCCACTCGATGGACGCAAGACAACCCCCGACTAATAAATGCATTCGTATTTAAAAAATGTGTCCTAGCACAGGTGAAAAGCGCAGCTCGGCCGCCGCACAGCAAACTTGAACTTCTCATAACGCGGAATGCAAGCGGTCAGCTGCCAGGTAAACAATTTTGGGGGACCTATTTTGTGTTAATAAGCATTCGAAGGTGGTAATGTCACTATAAGAAACTGATCGTCGGAACGCTTTAAAGCCAAACCAGTTTCGTCGAAGAAGCATTTAAGCACATTAGGCGAACATGATTTCCAAGGTTTTCTCTGGTGGAAAGAAATTAAGAGCAACCACTGACGAACCGATACCAAAGCCAAATTTCCGTCTGCGCGTCCGCTGACATCAATCGGCTCATAAGGAACTGTCGACAAGTAGCTTCACATGCTGACAACATTACTGACAAATGAGTTGTACCAAACAAACAGGAAATTCACTGTAAAGCAACAGCAGAAGATTTCGGTTCGCCCTGCAGCTTTTTTGATAAGGATAGCGCTTGCTTCTTCATAACTTTTACTGAATAAAAAGACCTGCCGTCCTTCGGGAAGCGAAAAAATTTCGCTCTGTCATTTCTTCTCGAGTTGTCGCACCGCACAACATCGAAGCACGCATTGTGTCCTTTTCTCAGTTTCTCTGACATTTCGAGCCCGTTCGCACTCACAGACACCAACAGTTTCACCTTCAAGGCATACTACAAAACTTCTACACGTGTACACGGTGAAAACGGCAGGAGCAGACGGGCAGGATGGCAGCAGAAGAGGTAAGAGCGGAAGCGCCGCCCGTCGGCACAACGAATGAGGCGAATAAATAAATAAATAAGTGCCAAAAAATGGAACAGCCAAGAGCACATTTTATTTCTACACATAATGAAATCACGTTACTTTATTGCTGCGTATGTTAAAAAGATAAAGCCATATATGCCAACGTTGCTGAATTTTCGCTTGGCTACCAGCGTCATGGCGACAACTTTATTTTGCGATACCGAAACTAGCCAAAGTGTCCGGCCCCTGGTTCAGCGTCAAACGTAAGCTGCGTCAAAGAGGTGGCCGATAAAAATGAACCTTTGCAATACCCGAAGGGGTAGATAATTGGAGTTTTATGAATTTAAATAATTAATTGTCATTCCACTCTGTGAGGGTGAATGACCAGCGGAGCTGTGTGTGCGTTATCGGTTGGCTAGAAACTCCGGCTCAAACCGCGCCGGTGAAGCATCAGGCGGAATTGTAGCCACGTCGACGTCCTTCCGTTTTTCGTCTCGATATATTAGAGCTCCCACTGGCATTGCGCTTACGCTTGACGGGCGCGGCCTGATCGTCGTCGGCGGTATCCATCCGCCGCATTCGCACCCGTTGCTGCCTGTTCCTTATGAGTAAGCTTTACAGCTCAACAAACAATGTCGGGAATCCAGCATACAAAAATCAAGCCAACACCGATGGCGTTAAAGTCGGCCTCACTCCTCAACACAAATTCATTGCCGAGAGTACAATTTAAACGCGATAGACTTCCTTGGGATACTTAAGCGAAGAAACTTTGGTCTGTCTGTCTGTCCCGCGATTCAGCCACCCGCCCATAGCAAAACATAGGCTCCACAATAGACGTATATACCCGCAGGTAAATCTAAACGCTCAATGCAAGAGAGGGCGCCACCGCCTCAGCAAGCGCGCGATTGCTCCTCCCACCGGCTCTGCTCCGGCGCCCAACCAGCGTGTGCCGTGTGGCAAGAGAGAGAGACTTACAATCTTAGAATACACGTATACACTGCCTGCTTCGCCCTTCTCAGGCTTCACGTCAGTGGAGATGGCCTGGTGTTTTAAACTATTCATTTGCATTTAGGTCGAAAACTTAATAGTCAATGTTTTCTGCGCTAACTAGGGGAGCGTAATATTTAAAAAGATCGAAATCAATGAAGGAGCATGTATATTGGTTGTTAAAGAGGAAAATGGTTAATAAGGGTACTGCGTGCAATAAAAAAAGCAAAGTTAATGCCTGGCTGGAGCGTTAAAGGTGGCAGTTCGGCGTTCAGTGACGCTCATATTTGGTTCCCTGATTCAATCTAATGCTCAGTTTCTAATGCTGAGAAGAGTTCTGATTCAGGCGAGGAACGCATCGGGCCTGAAGACTGCTCAAGCCGACAATGAGCGTACTGTACGTATTTCTTGTTAGGGCCGAGCGCCTTAGGGCCTCGCTTTGTCCGGGGCTTGGCGTCCGTGTACACAGTGTTGCGCATGCGCGAGAAGCATTGCATTGGATTGACCTAGATTGGATTGAATTGGATTGGAATTGTATATACTGTACACACGCATTGTCACTCATTTACATGCGCGAGTGGGTAATGCCACGGGTGATGTACGGTAAAAACGATCCCCAGTGCTTCGCCAACTCATCATGATTCACTTCGTTGAGATGCGTGATTTCTTTTTTTGCTTTGGTCGCCGGAATGGCGTGGAGCGTGGGTGGATGTTCACTTACCCGGTAGCCGATGTAGCCGACCTCCATGGACGTGAAAATGATCCTGGCCTTGCTTAGGAAGACGCCCACTTCCATGGGAGTGGCCCGCCTCTGAAAGCCGAAAGAAAAGAAAAATTTATAGCCCTTCCATCAAACTGAGGGGTGAAGACCAGCGGAGCTGTACTGGTGTATAACTATATCGAGTTGTGTATTATGACTTACTATATCGACCGTTCAAGACACATACGCACAACTCCTTCAAAATTCATTCTCAATTATTTTTATATAATTTGTCCCTGGATACGTTAGATAAAACAGGAGTTCCAGTTGTTTTCCGTAATGATATTTCTTCCGGAGACTGTTTTGCATTGACAGCAGACGGGATTCTACGAAATTTGCAACTTCACTGTTAATCGACTGATTATGACAAGTACATGAAACTCGGGGTAATATTAGAGTCGCCATAGGGGTCAATTTCAGTAGGATTGTGTCCAGGAAACCTGTATTGTAATATATATGTTTATTGCAATATACAAGGTACATTTGCGGGCCTGCCGAAGCCACAGAAGGCTTGAAGGGCAGTGCCCGGCAGTTGGCGGCACCGAGGCCAATCGCTTCGCCGGTACGGACACACAAAAAAAGAGAAGAAAAGAAAAAAAAATAATATTAAAAAATGTGGTGAGTGATGAGCAAATAGTCAATAGAAAAGTTCAAACAGACGTTTATTAAATAATTTTCGGCTACTGAGGGAGAAAACATCGTCTGGTAACTGATTCATTGTATGCGGGACATAAAAAGCGCGAATACGTTCCCCATACCTACTTCGTGTCCTAGGCAGAACGAAACGATTGCGTTGACGAAGGTCCCTCACAGGAATGTACGGAACACAGTACTCTTTCGTCCAAACATATTTCAGAACTACTGTTTGTGTATACAGAACTAAGAATTTTGGCATCTGAGACCATGTGAAAATACAGACATTGCCATCAATATTTGTACCATACAACATCGATTTCAATACCAGTTTCAATAAACTGTCAACTTTGTTGCGCCAAAAGGCCGAGCAAAAATAAAAGCAACAAATTGGATTGAGAACTACTGAGCATGACACTAGCTCTCTAGCGAACGCGTGCGATTCCTTGTAGGCGCGACCCAATTGACTCAAGAAATTGTTTGTCATAACTTAGCAACAGGCCGCTTCGCTGTAAAACGTACCGGAGAAAGAAAATAGACGCGTCTTATGCACTCACAAAATGTCAGGTCCAGCCCCGCTTCCCCCCGCCCACTACACCTAAGGTAACAAATACAGCTAATGACACTCCGCCACACAATTATTACGCAAGGGCAATCGCGTAATGATCGTGGGGCAGAGTGTCAGTCGCTACAGGTCGTCTTTCATCAGGACTCAACGCCGACCGACAATTGTAAACCCCGCATCTCAGAATGACATTCTTCGGATTAGTTTTTTCAAAATCCGCGAAAAGGTAAAGTGATTAGTGCAGCGACCGAAAGTGGAACTAGGCTTCGTTTTGCGCGATTAGGAGGAGCGCCTTGCCATCGATAAAGTGCTCTGATTGTGTTCTTCTTGACTTCGAAGCAGAGGCACTTGGCGAAGCCGCTACTCACGTAGAAAGTACTGTTCTCGGTAATTGATTTGTACCCCTGCCCGGCGAGAATAATCCTGGAGGCTCAGGATTGTCACTCAGCGAACGGTAGGTGGCATTTGATTATAGGCGAACACAATCAAACGACCAAATTTAGGGGAAATCACCGAGATGGAGTAAATTTGACAGCCATCTGAAATGCAGGCGTACGGTTACCAGGGTGAATTTTCTCCAGCTACGAAGTTTGCGAGAAAACTGTATGACTTTCCTTTGTAGCCGTATGAATGCATTTGAGGTGGCTGTCAATTTTTCCTTCGCAATTGAACGCGTTGCAAGCGGGGCAGTGCCAGCTATAGCCCAATCACGTGAGGAGGTAAACACGCACCGCTGCTACAGAGTATGAGTAACGCGGTGAGGTTTTCTTATTGGGAGCAGACGTAAAATGAGTTCAATATTAGAGAGTTTTAGTTTTACCAGAGTCCTTCAATGAAAATAATTGAAGGACTCTGGTGTT
This sequence comes from Haemaphysalis longicornis, assembly GCA_013339765.2. Classification (NCBI taxonomy): domain Eukaryota; kingdom Metazoa; phylum Arthropoda; class Arachnida; order Ixodida; family Ixodidae; genus Haemaphysalis; species Haemaphysalis longicornis. The sequence goes on along the minus strand of CM023452.1, from coordinate 46,271,747 downwards.
ACGTAGGTAGACGCTCCACGTACGTAGAACTTTCACGGGTTGACCAGTGCGCATGCTCACAACGTGAAGGTCATACGTGAGTCTTACTTACGGACGTACGTGAGATTAGAATTTTTACGTTGCGATGTTCACGTTGTTTACGTACGTAGAGTCGACCAACATGGCGGCGCCCAGTCCTCCCGCTTCGCAGCGAAAGCAGCTTCGTCGCTAATCCCTCGGTGCGATGATGTGTTCTAAGCTGTTGATTTCGTCTTAAATCTGCCCATTCTAACCCTCAGCAAAAGTTTACATGGATAAACACTTTTTTGTTTTTCTGGTAGAAGGGCGATTTTGCAGCGGTTAAGCCTGACGGAGTAGCGTTCGTCGTCGTCATAACAACGGTCCCGCGAGATCACGCGAAGAGGCGGAAAAAAGGCAGCAGACAAATACCGCAAACAACCTGTCAACATGAGTAGAGTGTATTAGAAGTTTTAGAGTGGCCCGCCCGGCCGCCCGGAGAGGTGCTCGTTTCGCGCAGAAAATAGCGGCGGCGCTGTAGTCAACAACAACTGAAAGCGGCGTACGGCCGCGTGCTCAGTCGGGCGAGGAAACGCTGCTTCTTCACGCGCGGAGCGCTCGAAATTTGTTCTGCGGGACATCCAATTGCTTCAATATACTGTAGGTATAGTGGACTGTGGGTAACGAAAGAAATAATAAACGCTGCAGCTCATTTTGCGTTAGTTTTGCCTTTCCCGCTCGACAACAACGAAAAAATTACGGATTTTTCTTAATTGAGCGCAACATTCTTACCGGATTGTAAATAAAGTATTTGCGTCGACATTTTGGCTATTCCAACTTCCCATCAAAATTTATTTTGCGCGAAATTGCCTGATATGAACCAGTTCATGATTGCTTGATGAGTGTGTCCTTATTGTGCTGCTGTCGACACAAATGACATGAAAAAATATGAGGACTGGGATGATGGCTTTTCAGAAGAATTTCTTATTTATTGCCACGCACTTTACGCTCCGACTGCAGTTATGTGGGTTAATATCATAGGTTGTGTTTGTTTTTTTATTGCGTGAGTTGTTATTTAGGGAGTGGCCCGCTTGTGATAATTAGGGGTCACCGTGGTGTTAATGCTGTCGCCTGTCCGAACAAAAAATTACACGCGCAAGGGAGATATCTTTTTAAATAAAAAAGGGATAGCCCAGCGGTTATCTCAGTTGTTCCAATCACCGTCTTTCACAGAACTATGCCCACAACATTCTATTAATCGCACCACCTTTCACCTGATTCGGTCAAGAAAGGATTTCAATCAAATTAAGACAAATTTATTTCACAAGTATGCTAGAGTATAATTACACGCACATAAAACCAAAGCAAAGCATAGATCAGAAAATATATTGACCGCGACAAAAATGAAATATAACACGGGAAATCATACACAAAGTCAAGAAAGCTAACATATATTGGTTCAAATAAACGGAACTAGAACAAAATACACATTGTGTTTTCATTTTCATTAGCCCAGCATATAAAATGTTTCGCGGGAAATCATGCACAAAGTCTACACAGGTAACGGTTTGGGAATGACGCTAACAGGGAGATTTAAATTGACATTTTTGGCCAACGCATTTTCATTACTCGCCTGCAATCATTAGCGACGGCTAAGTTTAAGGTGTTGCTCCCGCCTTCGCATGTAATCACGAAACTTGTTTAAACCTTTTATATAGAAATTAATCCGTGTCACAATGTATACAAAACCAACCAAATTTGCTGTCAAGGTCTCGCTGTGCTGGTCGCAACCAACGCCGTTAAGGTGTTTGTTGTGAATAAGGGCTGCAGCACATCCATAAAGCTGTCATGGTGGAGCTCCTTGTCGCTGAAGCAACCGGTAAAAACGTCCTAGAGATCGCTAATAAACTTTACAAATGCATGGCAGGATTGAGAAGTCCCCCAAAATTACAAGCCTGAGGTAGTAAATACAGCGGCATCTTCCCCTAGCTGGCATGCAGGAAGCAGTAGTTGGTCCTGCAGACTTATTTTGGCACTTCGTTTTCAGTACACACTTACTGACCAAGTGCCTGCGACATAGCACGTTAATAAAATAAGAAAGCCCACTAATGACAGTACAAGCACCAACGTTAGGGGTATCTCATAAGAAGGCTCTTAATATTTTCGTTCCAAATAGGAACGTAAAAAACAGCAAACTTTTGTCAGCCTATAGAAAGTGCGCCCCGCCGCTTTTGCTTCACGCGCAGAGTCAAAAAAGGGCAAGGGAAAAACATTCCTGGTGCCGGTCCGTCAAATTAATCCCTCGTTAACTTGAACTCATGCTATCTCAGAATATATTCTCGAAACGTTTTTTTTTTTCGGAGGACTCCGGATATATTGAAATACTGGCAGAGACGACACAAGGCAAAGTCCGCTACAGGCAGCTGATAAGGTCCCCGTTCGAATGCTTGCTCCCACTACGCACCGAACGCGGCCGTGAAATGCAATTTAATTACGCGGACTACGCGTCCCCGTTACCGGAATGCTGTCTGGCGCGTACATCATTGAGAAAGCTGTGGAGCTGACCATGCAGCTCATGACGCAGCTGATCATGCGGAGGAGGAGGAGCCTCCAGAAGTGACTACGACGGCAGATACAACATACAACAACGGCCGATACAACATAGATGCGTCTGCTTCGTAGCAAGGTAGAATGTAGCGGTGGCGACCACCAATTCATACGATGCATTGAGAAGCTCGAGTAGGCTTTTCTGGTATGCAGATGCGAACGCGACACAGCCGAGCACAAAACAGTTCTTTCTTCTGCAATAATAAAAGCTTCTTTTTCCTGCGAATTCTTTTGCCTTTATAACGAAATCTTCCCTGTGCAATAGTGCTTTTGTTAGAAGCACTAGCTGCTTTTCAGGGACCTAGCCACAAATTTCCTGCATTTGACTTAACTCGAAACTCCGCGCTTATCTCGAAATTTTCAGCTAATTTTACGACTTTGAGTTAACGAGAGATTACTGTAGATCAACAACGTTCTCAGAATACGCATCAAAACATGAGAAAGTATTTGGGGGGGGGGGGGGAGGAGGGGGTTAGATAAATGTTGGGGTCGTACTAGTCTAAAGTTTGATCAAGCGGAGTCATAACGGTCTGCGTCTACTTATAAATCACCAAAGTATATTTAGCTGACCAAAGGTGCGGGTTTGATTCCCGGCCGCGGCAGCCGCTCTTGCGATGGAGGATAAAAGCGAAAAGCGCTCGTGTCTTCGAGATTTCGGCGCATGCTAAAGATCTCCAAATGGTCAAAATTAATCCGGAGCCCTCCACTACCGCTTGCCTCATCGCCTGTGTAGCACGGGCGCGTTAAACCTCATAATTCAAACTAAATCAGCAGAGCATGCGCAAAACACCGCAGCGAGCAAAGCAAATCTTGCCGCGCGCAGGTGCCGGGGAGCGTCGGCTGTTCAGTTGTCGGCGACAGCAGCGCCGCCGCTATACCGGTTTTATTTTCTGCGCGAAAGTCGACCCGGCGGAGCAATGGGAGAGGCCGCCGCTCGGGCCACTCTAAAACTTCTAGTACACTCTAACATGAGTGGGGCACCGGCGCGCCTTCGTTTCTCCAAAAGCGACGATTTTGATATGTTGCGGGATGTAAGGGAGTGCAATCCCTTTGAGGAGAATATGCAGCATACAGCGCGGTGGACAGAAATCGCCGTGCGCTTGTTACGGCACAACAAACGCAGTTTGCGCGGGGCGCGGGGTTGCGACGCAGTTCGACTAGGGGTGCGTTCCAATTTGCCCCTTAGACGGCTTCGTTGCCGTCTTCGCGGACGGTCCGCCATGTTAAGCCCCGTACCAATTTGAACGAAGCAGTCAACGAAGACTGCTTCGAGGAGACAGCATCGAAGTCAGCAACGATGCAGGCTACCTTCCTGTCTAAACTGAAAAACGACGCCAGCGCCACCTTTTTGCGTATTAATGTTGTTACAAACTAACTTGTTCTTTTACTGAAATATTTAATATAATTCACTAGTGGTAAAGATGATTTTGTTTTATTTTTATATCACGCTATGTTTGTAATAATAACGGTAATCTTATTTACGAAACCTGCGGCTCGCGTTTCTCTAAATGTCTGCTACGAGGTTGTCGTCTGCGTTGGTGTTGCATTCTTGACCGCTGCGCCGTTCCAATTCTTATTCATTTAGACGTCTAGTTATAATGCTTCTTAAGCTGTCTACCAAGCTGTCCACGAATTGGAACGCAGCCTAGAGTTCGACGTTCCGACTGGCTTGGCTATGGCTCGTATTGTATTTGAGTGGCTGCAGCCTTCCACAGCAGTGTCTGTGTCTATTAGTAGATGGCGCTAGGTATAACGCGCGGCGTGCGTCGCGTACGTGTACCTATATGGGTTTCAAGCGTCATGTACGTGGGCGACGTAGACTTCTCACGTTTGCGTACGTGAACTCTGACGCACGTCAACCTAAAACTGTCTGTTGTGTCTCTCCACGTTTATTTATCGGACAAACTTTATGTAACCAGTCGCAGAAAACTAAGCCCACTTCCACCGAACGTGAAATCTGAATAAACAGAGGATCTGTGGTTCTCTTGTGTTGGCTCGAACGTCAACGGGCGTCCTCCTGAGAATTCTTCGGTTCGCGCAAAGGAATCGGCAGCTTAACATCAGTGGCGGGAGGCTCCTTCCCCTAGAGGAAGAGAGAGGAACCCACCCCTGCGAGACCACTGCGCCCTCTATCGGTGCGCCTGGGAACCGGGTTCTGAGAGGCCGCCTGTGGGTCTGTGATACTGCTCCCGCCGCTGCGTGACGCATGACCTTCAGGAGACGGACTAAAAGGCTCAACCTACAAAAGCTCCCCTGCTAGAATGGGCGTTAAACCTCGTTTGATAAAAAAACTTCTCGGAGCCCCTTGCCGTCAAGGGAAGAATTTTTGGCGCCGCACGACCTGTGTAAGCGTGAAAGCGTTACGTGCGGCCGTTGGTGCTGCAGGTCTGTCGGAGTATGAAGCCTGTTAACCAAGTTCACAGAGCGGAGGAATGTCGCGTGAGCGAGAGCGTTTCTAGGCACCGTCCAGGAGCGTCGAGCGTGCTACGCAGAGCGACGGTGGTGTAGGCCAGTAGAGAGCACGGTAGCTGCCCACGAGCACAGAGGACTAAGATAATATGGAGAGGAGTGAACGTATCTATAGCCCAGCTCCGTCATACATGGCCTTATCTCTTAATGTTTGTGCAGCGCATCAATTCTACTGTCTTCATCGTCTCGCAATAGCTGCTGAGAATGGGCGAGCCAAGTACATTCCTTGACCGTTATCGATGCTCGGTATCGCGCTGGTTGATCTGGTCCAAGCGTAAACGACGGCAGGCTTAACGTCCTTCCCTTGACCGTGAAACAGTGGAAAACAAGGGGAGCTTCCTCCCTTCGAACGTATACCATTATCTTTCAACTCAGTGACACAACTCCGAAGTTTTATTACTGGTCTTGTTTAGCACTTTAGCCACACTTATTGTGATGAAGGCGGTCACTGTTATACAGTCTTGTTTGCGGACAATTTGGTTTTATTTGTTTTAAATTTCCCGCACCAGAAGACGACTGTATCGAAGACGGCTGTATCAAGTGGCTGTATCGAATGAACAGCGATGACAACTTCGCTTTTTGATATGGGAAGAATTACGGCCAGAACGTCGCCACAATAGCTCCGTCGCTTGGAGAAACATCGGCTTAAAATTGTCTTCGGTCCGCATGGAGTTGATTGTCCATCCGGGCACTCCTTTGCTCTGGCTGCCATCCATTCTCGGACTCTCTCTCTCGCTCGGCCATCTCTCAGTGTGTCACCGCCATCCTAATCATCATCAGCCGACTCAGGTCCACTGCACAACAAAGGCCTCTCCCATTGACCTCCAACCACTCCTGTCGTGCGCTGCTCGAGTCCACAGTTTACCCCCAATTCACTTGTTCCATCCGTTCGTCCTGTTATTGGCCTTCCTTTTCTTCTAGACCCACCTCGCGGTATCCACTCTGTTACTCTGCTGGTCCACTGGTTGTCGGTTCGCCTCACTGCATGGCCTGCCCAAGCCCGTTTCTTTTTACTGACCAACTGAGCTTTAACACGTACGCCTTCGCCATTTGGTCATCGCAAAGGTAACGGGTATGTCTTCATTACACTACCAAAGTCTGTCAATGTACACTGCCCACATACTCGCCTCCACACGCCTCAGATAAAGGTAACAACGCTCCTATTAAGTGGTGGGTCGATAGGGGTAAAATGAAATGCAAAAGTTCAGTGTCGGAAAAAATTCACGGAAGCTCGCATTCACGGAAGCTCGCATTCATGCGCAAGACTTGAATGGCCAAGCTGTTGTAGGTTATCATTGACGAACACAAACTTGAGTTTTAGTATCGTTGTGGAGGCGTGGTTGACGCCGGCGGCATGGAATTTCAGTGACCTTATGTTGAGCAAGGCCAGAGTGAGCTCGTCCTTTCGGTAGGCGTGCTCGCACGCCACTCTGCAAGCGCGACTTATCGTCTCTATCGGATGCTTTGAACTCCAAGTCTCTCGAAGCGCTGCCTCTTCCTCGGCCGTGCGAACTTTCCGCGGCCGGGCCATGCGGAGGGAATGATCACCTACAGCAGCTTCGACATTCAAATCGCGGCTCTTCTACGGTACAGAGCGCAAGCGCACGACGACACGAGGACGAACGAACGGGGAGCGTACGCTATGAGGTGTCTTTCGTTCTGCGAGCAATTCTTGCCACGATACGGCGAACACTAGAGTTTTTTTTTTTTTTTTTTTTGCCAATATTGGCCAACGACTCTAAGTAAGTATGCTTGGCTTGACGAATGTACGCTCTAGGCACGCGTGGACGAGCACTCGGCATTTTCCCGGTATTTTTAACCCCGGAAACCGTACCCAAACGATTTGCTTGACAGCTTCGCTGTTAATAACGATGTTGCTATATTATTCATGAAAAAAAAATACGTAGTGGCGCTGTGGCAACATATATATCCCCGGATATTTTAAGGGTGCTGTCGTTATGAGCCTGTCCGATCAACTTGCCAATCGCCAGGACAGAGTAAACAAAGAAAACGTAATGCCTCGGAAGCTTTCTGTGGTGACATGCCGCCCTCGAGATCTCAAATAGATAAGCGATGTTAAGTGTAATTTAGGTCCAAGAAGCGGACGTATTTGTATTTCAAACTACACCTCGGTAGCTAAGCCACGGCACGGGTACGAAGACAAGCATCAGATGTCCCATGTTTACAAATTCCTATTTATTCTCTGTATGGAACCCTTGATCAATAAGGGAGATCGATCCAAACGCGACTCACTCCACAGTCTTGTCGACCCGGTTGTAGGTAGACGAGGACTCTAACTTCATCGACGACAACAAATGCGTTGTCTTGAAACGATCTCAATTGTGTGTCAGGAGGCCAAGGGCAAGTCAACTTACACTACAACCGTGACCTCGTATGCCTTTTTGTGTCGTATTACAAGCGGGCGATTGGGGTAAGCGTGTTTGCTGCTGTCTTTCATAACCTTCAAGCTATTTCGAGGAGAGCTTTTTTAAAGAATAAGACGCCTTGGTTTTAGTACAGTGTACAAAACAAAATACAGGTTTCCTGTTTGGAAGAAACTGGAAAGGATTTAAAGGTTACGGCAGGTAAGGGGCGCATCCGCACACAAAAGCGGACGTTAAAGATCCCCAGGTGGTCAAAATTAATCCGGAGCCCTACACTACGGCGCGCCTCATTGCCTGCGTTGCGGCGGCGCGCTAAACACCACAATCAATCAATCAATCAATCAATCAATCAATCAATCATCAATCAATCAATCATCAATCAATCAATCAATCAATCATCATCAATCAATCAATCAATCAATCAATCCAATCATCAATCAATCAATCAATCAATCAATCAATCAATCAATCAATCGCTCAATCAGGTAAATAACTAATTGTTTATACACTCAATTAGTCAAAACCAATTTATTCAAATATTCAATTAAATAATCAATTGTTTAATTTATCGATCAAATCCTGGCTGCGGGGTACTCGGCAAACAATGCTATGCAATCAAATTAATTCAAGTCAGCCGCGTATCGTATTTCGGCTGCTTTAACTGCGCTCACTTGAACGTCTTTTCGAGTGTGCCTGGGTGGGGTGTGGCAAAAACGCTCAGACATTTTCTCTCTGCGCTTGTTCTAGGCTCCTCGTTGCATGAGCTCGCTTCACAAGGAACTCTGCATCTTTGTATGTCCTGTACGAAATTTCCAAACACAACACTTCTTCGCCTTCTCCCCAGTATCCCAGTGAGGTTTGATTTAAAATGGCATCAATGTCGTGAGAAGCGGCACGTCGCAGGAGACAGTGATTAGATTACGAGTAGCATGGCGTAAGTTTTGTTGCTACAGCCGCCAAGTATTGTCGTCCACTACGAATACAGCAGGCGCAGCTATTTGGCATTGAATTCCTTCTCGCTTTGCGAAGAACGGTATGCCGATACGAAATTAAAAAAAAACGCATTGTTGTGCCACCCGTTATATGCCTTACAGCGTTATAGTTTTCGCTGGCTACAGAACAAAAAGTTCTGCGAGATAATTTATGTAAACACCAACAATGAATGCACGTCTGCTTCTTTTACAAGAAGGTAATGCAGATGGCGAGAATAAAAAAGATTCCGCACAAACTCGCTACAACGCAACCATTCTACGCACATTATCGCCAACCATGTGCTTTTACGAATGTCCATCCTGTAAGACCCGCAACACCACGTATTACCTGTTATGGGTTTGTCCCTAACACCCAAACGCAACCCTTTTATTATTGAGCCATTTTGCCACGGGTCAATATAAGCACGAAGAAAGCATGTGCAAGACAGTTGATAGGTACGGAACAGTACGAACGCCATTAAAAATGCAGCATCTCCACTCCGTGGATGATGGCGAGGGTGCGGAGTACGGGGACTCCAAATGACATCCAAGTTCCGCCCCGAGTGACATCCGACTTGCGCCCCGACCGTCATTCGATTTGAGCCGTGAGTTGAACCTTGATTATTCCCGAAATGAAACTGCAACTCACGGCTCAAATCTAACTTCGCTTGATTTTCGCTTGATGGTGGACATTGGGAGGTCCTAAGGCACTCCGCGCCGTTACAGGCGAGGGAGTGAGCCGTTTGACTCTCGGATACTAACTCACGGTCGTAGCCCAATGGGTAAGGCAACTGACGCAAACTCTGTCTGGTCTACCAGACACAGGCTCGAATCCTGCCGGTGTCTGTGTGATTTTTTGCGATTGTAAAGGTTATGGGCGCGGACGCGGACGGACATTGTGTGGTAAGGTACTCCGCACCTAAAAAAAGAAGCGTCATGAGCGGGTGGTTTCGTGTACTACAAAGAACTATATACGCAGTTCATAGTCCAGTCTAACAGTTTCTTGTAAATGGGGCCGTGCGTGCACCGATGAATATCGATAGGGCAGCCTGGGCGATGCCCTACCGCCCCTATGTTGGAGCCCTGGACACTTTCCTATAAGACGAGATATTTAATGCCGCTCACACAGAAGGACCTGACGAGCTGCCTGAGAGGCAGGTTAACCTTGTGCCTCGAACAAGAGCGGTTGCCACGGCTCGCGGCTTTCCGGACTAAGAAGTCAACCTACAATCTGCAAGCCGTGTTTTGATGAATGCGACATTTTGTTCACACATAAAGACGAGCTGACTCGATCGAGAAGTTGTTGAAGCGTATCATATCAACACGGGGCTAACCGGGTGCGTAAGGCAGTCTTCTCTCACGCTGTACGAGGAGGAAAAAGCTTTTTTAGATGCCACGTACCTAACTCTGTGAGCGGTTATTAGGCCTTTACGCAGTTTTATCATAGGTTTCAATATCTGTTTGTTTTCACCACATCAGATTGTACGTATGGGCTATAAAATTCGTGTTCCTTTCAAGTCAACTACTAGTTGCGACCAGCGCCCGTCTTGTGAATTTCTTATGCGTCCCTCGTCGTTTATTGCGCTGTTACTTTTCATCATGAATACGTACCAACTCGCCCAACTTTACATCTTGTCGCTACAACACCATCTAGCATTCTAATAAACATCCACCGTCAACACAACCCTTTGTTAAAAGAACAGCTGATCACCCAGCTGTCATACCTATCATCTCGCTCTGACCAGAGTTTCAGAGATGGTAGCCGCCTTCGCGTATAGAACTTCATAGCAGCGCATTAATCCCTAGCACAAGCAGGGATGGCGACCACCTTCCCGCCACCGTCGCAGCCATTCTTCTGGATACGCCACGTTGGATATAACTAGCGTCACTAAAAAAAGGCTTTTAGAGTATCGGCACTCTTTCCTCTCATTGTTATGTGCAGACAGGCTTTTCATTGGTCGGGCAGCACCACGTAATATTTGGTTACATATGGGTGCAGCCATTTTGTTTCTGGGCGCCTCTCCTCTCTCTCTCACTGCTGCGGGGACGCTAGAGCAGCCGGTCACACTCTGCCCATCACAACCGGCGGTGGTTTCGTTGGGAGAGATGGCAACACTGCAAGCCAGAAACAAAATGGCTTCCAGACGGTTCCGGGTGCACAAAGTTGCGGTACTCTTGGACGTAGCTTATTTAGTGACGCTACATATGACTTGGTATCTTGCACAAATATGTGCACACTCCCCACTCCTTTCTGTAATGCCTTCGGGCTTTAAAGGTATTGTAAATAAATGAATAAAGAACTAAAAAAAATTAAAGCCGTTCCACTCAATGTGACAGTTGTCGGAAGTGCAGAGCAGTGATTCGCCCTAACGGGCTGTAACGCCGTTGTCCGGTCAATGCTGCCACCCAGTGCATTTCAAGTTTCCCGCCTTCGCACTGCTTGCGCGCCCCCTGCCTGAAACTGCGGCAGCGGGAGTACTGTTATTTTTGTACTTGCTTTAATTTCGTATGCTGTAGCCGTTTGCGTCATTTCGAACGCGCCATTTTTTTTCTTGCGTTGCCGCTTTTTTCGATTACTATCGTAAAAACCAACCCAACGAGCGTTCCTAAGTAATTGAACGCGTGCTCCGGCGGTTATAGACACAGATTTTGCCTGAAATGTACCTGCAGTTTTCTTTGCGCTAAACAACGGGGAGATGTCGTGCAAGCGCCACCGGTTCACGAGGTTCGAACGGTTGTTAGTATTTAAACCGCGTGGTTTTCGAAGCCTCTGCTGTTCTGTGGCCTCAGCGTGACTCCCTGAAGAAGGTACACCAGGCTCTACTTGGGCCCGTCCCCTCGCTGCGGCACCTGATTCCGGCAGTCGCTTGACATCGACCGTTAGCGAGTTACGATGACAAGGCGAGCCCATAAAGTGCTCTGCACTTAATAAATAAGTGAATAAGCAACCTGAAAAAAGGTGAACTCACCGTGAGGATGCTCACGAAGAACAGCACGGCGATGGTGAAGCCGACCGAGTGCACGCCCACGTAAAGGCAGTGCAGGGGTATGAAGGCACGGTGGCGCGCTGCATGCAATGGGAAATAAAACCGACGGCAGCCGCGTCAACTTCTATACAGCAGCAGCAACTGATTGCGGAAAACAAGAGTAGGTTTCGTTGTTGTTGGTTTGTGGAAAATGAAAAGGAATGGAGGAAGTGCACTGGGGATATTTTTGAGCTCGGCAGGGAGCTCACCGGCACACCACCCAGTGCTCGGGAACAGAAGTAGAGAGGGACGATAGGATAATTACAGTGTTAGAGCGACAGAAAAAAAATGGCCGCGTATCTGCTCCTTTCGTTGCAAATGTCCGTTGCAACGAAAATTTGCAAAGTAAATGCCTCCCTTCGCTTTCCCGCTCACCTCTCAGCGCAATAGTCTTATATACTCATAGTCAAATGTAAACGTCTAAGCCCTGTTTATATGTTCATATTTGTCAACTTTGTTGAACAAGAACAAGACATTACGCAAATATAAGACAGAAAATTAGTACACAAGGGATATTTGCAGTGTTATTTTATTACAAAAATTCATGGATGCTTGGTTTTTCGATAGCAAATCATATTCTAAATCTACTGCAGAAAAACCGCCGCCTGCTGTTGCCCGCACCACCTCCTGGCGGCATATGAAAAATCACGTGGCAGCACCAACGAAAGGTTACACTAGCTAGGTCCCACGTTCTGCTTGGAACGCACGTGGAGCACGGCAACGCGGTTCTATAAACCTTGAGGTCGGCCGCCTCGATTCACGCGCGTCTCCGCCGTACTGCAGCGCTGGCATCGAGGAACCCGGCCTGCAGCAGTGGAACGCGGTAAATTCAAATCGCCTTGAGCAAACCTTTATTGTGATCACCTTGGGATGACCGCGACGGAACAGGAGCAGCATTGTAGGTGAGCGGGAAAGCAAAGGGGGGCATTTCCTTGACAAATGTGTACAAAGACTATTGTCTTTTGACGACATTTGGAACGAAAGGAGCAGATACGCGGCCAATTTTTTGTTCTTCCGCCGAGAGCTTCGCAAGCAAAGGTGGGAGGAAGAGGGGGGAGTCTGGAAGAGCGAAGTCCTCTACCTGGACAGCGCGAAGCACGCCCCCTGGCTTCGTGGTGAGAAGGTTCACCGCCTTTCAGCGTCAGCTTTCTGCTCAATAAGCATCCCAGGGGAAGAGAAAAAACTTGATAAAACATCCGTCGCCTATTCGGTCACTTCGCTGCAAATGTCGTTGAAAGACGATAGTCTTCTGCCGCCTCTGCCATGCAAATGACTTCCTCCTCTCCCCCTCTCACCTCCCGCGCTCTTCCCCCCCTTTTGATCCTCCCGCGATAATTCAGTTTTTTTTCGGGTTCCACCGCTCACGCCATGAACTGAAACCTCCTGTTACTGCTGCACTTCTTGGAAGACCTACCCGAGCAGGCGCCGCGAGCACCTTCAGCATTTTTGGGCCAAAATATTGTTTTCAACGCGTATATTTCTATTTGCCCTCGCACAAATCAAGCAGCCATACATTTTCAATTAAAACAATACTGCAAATGTCGCTTATGTATTTATGACTTGCCTCTACCTAAAGTTTTCTTTATGCTCAACGGTGTTGAGAAGTGTGAACACCCTCCACCATATTTAGTAGATTGGAAACGTTTTCCGCATATAAGCGTCTCGTACAAAAATTCTTTTAACTTTTGGCTAGGCGTATGAATCGAGGAACAGACATATATACCACATTTTCGCGTATAAGTAGCCCAAAAAAGACTGCCGAGTTCAAAAATTCGCAGCGTATTTTCTTGCTCCGCTACAAATCACGCCGAATGACGATAGGATCTTGCCACACCCTGCTGCGTAACTCCCTTTCCTTTGAAACGGGGGAGTCTGCGCAAAGCGGACGGGGTAAATGAATGTGGGGCTGAATGCATTGACACAACACTTTTGCGGCGTAACAGAACATCGGCATTAATCGACCAGAATCCCGGACCAGGACGAAGTTTTCTTCAACTGCGAAGTCCTTGAGAAAGCTGTTCGACCTTCCATCGTAGCCATACGGCTGTATTGATGCGGATTTGAAACTTTCCTTCGCAGAACTACGGTAGTTTGAGATTAGGTGACCTACGTTGCTATACGAATATACTAAAGCAAGTCATCGGTGAATTTGCCATTGGGGTTTTACACACCCCAGCAGTCACCGTGCTACAAGACGTAGCCCGCAGTGGAGGGCTGCGCTTGAATTAAATTACCTATAAAAGAAGTCCCTGGTCTACAGAAATATCGACACACAGGTGGCATTACCATTTCTCGCCTTCGCCGCCATACGACATCAAAACCAGCATCTCCGTGCCCAGTGGCCGCACGCCTCGTTCACCGAGTTAACGCATATGCTTCATTGATTACTTGCACAGGAACTTCTGGCTATACAGGGTGGTGCGGCGATAATTGGAACACTTTATAAACTTTTTTCCTGGGACGAACCGCCGCTCTGTTCGCGCTCAAACTTCCAAGGAAGGTCGCATTTTGTGGTCTATTTTGTTTGACACCGGGAACAACTACAGCACTTACCTGTTTATTCTGAAAATAAATAGAAACAATCTTCGCCTACTGGAAAATGACTGCCGATTTGGACGTGCGAGCCAGCGCAAGTTGATCTTGGAACCACGCCGACACCTGGGGTATTCAGAGTGAAACGCACGTTTGGTATTCATAGGAAGGAGCCAAACGGTGAAGTAGACGATCAGAAAATGTGAAAACTGGTTTTGTGATCACCTGCTAGCTCATTTGGCTCATTTTCTCATCGTTTGCTGCAGTATTTGGCTTCTTCCTAACGTGAATCCCAAACGTGCGTTTCGGTCTGAATACCCCAGTTGGCGCCTTGGTTCCAAGACCAACTTGCGCTGGCTCGCACGTCCAAATCGGGAGCCATTTTCCAATAGGCGAAACCCGTTTTTACTTATAAAAAGGTAAGTACCTTTGTTGTTCCCGGAGTCAAACAAACTAGACCAAAAAATGCGACCTTCGCGTGATGTTAGAGCGCGAACAGAGCGGCGGTTCGTTGAGGAAATTTTTTTTGAAATGTTCTAATTATCGCCGCACCACCGTGTGTGCGAGCGTGCGTGTTTGTCGACCTGAACTCCTAGGCTTGACGTGTTCTAAGAATGACTGAGCGCAGACCTGGTGCATTTAGAAACTTCTGCCTACCATCCCACTCTGGACAGTGAGAAGGAAGTAAGATTACAAGTGTGGTGCTGTAAGATTATGTGTGATGCTGTGAGACTGTGGTGTGGTTAGATTACAAATCAAAGCCCTTTTTTTGACAGAAAGGTGGTTAAAACGCGAATGCCGCAATCGGATAGACGTCCACTCCATCACGCAAGAAACCGAGGTTTGACGCCGACTACGGGAAGCGCTTTTGTTTTCTTTTGAGGCGCTTGGTTTGCCTTCGCTTATCACCATCATCATTTTGTCAAACCCACTGTGTAAAGCTGGTTCTCCTCCAGTGCATTTTCTTGACAGGATGGTCGCCATAATTTAGACACAGAAAGCTTCGCTTTAATCACGAGTGCGATGAACAGAAGGCGATGCCTATCATGCTCACCCATGTTCACTCCGTGCATCAGCAGGTACACGACGTTGTAAAGCTGTCGGGAGAAAGGTTTCATCGTATTAGGCTCTTTTCTGCGGTACAGCGGGCGCTACGGGCGTCCTAGAACGAACGAGCGCCCACTCACCGCGCACACCACGGACAACGTGAAGATCTCGCCGCGGCTCTGGATGCACATGACGAAGGATTAGGCGAAGCCGCTCTCTTTCCTGCGAAAGTGTGATGGAAGGACGAAAGGCGCGGTGTACAGCTGGAAGCGCGTCAGCACTGTCGGAAAGACGACAAACTCGGCCGGTATTCCAGGTCATATTTGCGTGCACAAGAAATAACCGCTTTATGAGATGTCCAGCAAGGACAGAAAGACGCCGCCCCTGAGTTCCTTTCCTCAAATGGCCGTGTCCACTTAGAATGCCAGAAAAAAAAAAACCTTTTTAAATATTCTTTCCTCCCCCATATGACAGCCTACTGAAACAACCTGGTTTTGTGTTCATTGCGGCTTACTGATACCCATGGATTATGACGAGTTTTCCTTGCTTGGCGGTTGCTTAGCTTTTCGACTGCACCGTGTTTACGTCTAGGTGTTGGTGGTTGTGGTTTGTAGGAAAGGAAAGGAAGGGGAGTGCATTGGGGATATTTTTGAACTCGGCAGGGAGCTCACCTGCATACAACACAGTGCAGGGGAAGGGAAGTACAGAGGGAGTGAGTGAATAAAGTAGGGACAGAGAGAGAAAGGTATAAAAAGAGGATAAGGAATAAGAGATAGGGCTATTAGTCCTTCCTGTTTCATTTTTCGCATAGTTCATTGCTGCACTTACGTGCTGTATATTTTTCCCGTTTCGTACTGCGTTGTTCCCCTCCTGCCTGGGCTCCACCAGGGCCCAGATAAATAAACGTTAAAAATAAACAAAACGTTAAAAATAAATAAACGTCGCAAGACCATCACGTTTGTTCCGCCACGGCTACGTAACACTTTCCTCCCAACCCCTCTCCCGTTCCCTACCCACACCTTCTCTTTCCCCCCTCCAACTCCCCTCGCTTCTCTGCCAGTCTCCCCTCCCTTTCCTATCCCTCTCACCCGCATCTCCCTCTTCCTATTCCCCCCTCGTATACTCCCCCTTCTTCCACCCCTTACGAGCTAACAAGAATGGACGGGCGCGAAATATGAAATGCCAAGAGCAAGATAGGGCGCAACACCGAGACCCGGGAGAAACACAGGAGCCGGGAGATAACAGAGCAGCAACAGTCTGTCTTACAGTTTTTTAGGACTATTTTGCATAATCGTTCGTCTTGAGAACTGCAGGAGTGAAAGTGTGGCATGCAACAGCAACCATGCACTCAACTAGGAATAGCGGAAACCTCAGCTCTCTTTGTGAGTTGTGGACTGGACAGTGTCAATGTCCATTGGAAAGCCACGCAGAGCACCCTGGTTTGCTTGTGATTGTTGCGCCGCTGGGCGAGAGGAGTTTAAAGTTTAGCCGAGCAGGCGCTGTCGCAACCTACAGATGTTCATATTATATACAACAACGAACGTTCCACAGTTGCTTAACATGGTTCGCTAACAAGCTGAAAAGTTCCATCTGACCGCGACGAACAAAAACCGAAATACGATGGTATTATGAAAGGATCGACATTTGAGCGAGTAGGTACTGGTTAGGCATCTTAAAGTTCAGCGTAATAGACAAATGCAGGAGGTAAACAAGACGACAGGACGACGCTGTACTCATAATTAATTTTATTCGGGTTCGGTCCTAGTACTGATGTTTGCGTTTCGTTTTCAATAAATTTAGCTATGAGCATAGCGTCGTCCCATCGTCTTCTGTACGGGTTAAGGATTGGGCGAGTTGGTGCATGATTACGAAAGGGGAACAGCGCAAACTCAGACAAACCACAAAAAGAACAACGTGACAAACACGAGCGCTGACTGACAACTGGCTTTTATTCCTTGGCTTTTCACATATATATGCCAATAGTAAAAAAATACAAGAAAAGCAGAAACTTTAACGACAGCAGGAGATACCAAACCGCTCATCACGCATCACTGACGCCATGTGCCACAAACACTTGCTGTACTACTGAGGGACAGATAATTATTCTCTTTCTGCGAGAGGGACAAGGAGGGAACGCTTACACATTAAACGTACGTCTTCTGTACATCCTGTCTTTGCCTACTACGATGAATTTTCAACCATAGACGACCTTCCCCCATGGCGGTATACAGCAATAACGAGCAACAAGACAACGAAGCTTCGTCGCCGTGCACAGCGAGCTGGCAACCTCAGATACCAGAGTATCTGAAGGTTACTGGGTATTGTACACAGACGCAGCCCTTCTCCCGCACGGAGGACGGACCGCTTTCGTCAGTTCCACACACTCAGAGCTGAAAAGCTCGCGCTGTTATTCCACTGACACGCCAGACCCGCTGCTACTGGAACTCCAGGCTGTATATGAAGCAATCAAGGCTGCAAGTGCCCTCCTTAACATCAAAGAGGCGCATATATACACAGACTCGCTCAGTGCCGTGAAGTGGCTGAAGCAAGTGAAAGACTCCTCTGATCTGCCAGCACATTCACAGCCTCCACCTGACAGCACAGAAAATGGTACGCGTACATTGGGTACAGGGGCACGGTCGCAATTTTTTCAACTAATTAGTGGACAATCTTTCGCACTCTCTTGGCCCACCTGAATCGGAATCCGCCCCTAGCCCTCTTCCTAGTGATCCACGCTCCGGCCTTTTAGCCATGAAATCTCTCCTGAGAAGGGACATACGTGCCCTAATTCCCCCGGTGTGTCTGCTCCCTCCCCCCTCATCTTTCCCGGGTGGAGGTAGTTTCCTGTGAGGGGGCTTCGGGCTGGGGTGGCTCTCACACCTTCAGTCACCTGGACTTGGAGACCCGCACCAGAAGACCCAGGAACATGTCCCAAGTGTCCGGCTACGGCGGATGAAGCGGATGTCAATCATCTCTTGTGGACGTGTACAGGAACCAGAACAGCTCGGGACAGTGCGCTAAGAGTGGTTGGTCTTCGGTGGGATAAACCGGGGGACTTCAACCGGTGGGTGCACGAAGACCGCTACTGCAGGTCGCTGCTGAACTTTTCACACGAGACCGGACTCCATGACTACCTTTAGACTAGTACAGTGTCATCAGTTTCCTGACTACCTGTGCTTTTCTACCCCTTCTCTTTCTTCTAACTAATCTCTTTTCTTCATATGCCGCATGGCGAAAATGCGAATAAAAAAGCTATTATGAAAGATTCTTCAAATTGTTCTATGAATACAAAAGTGGAGCTCCAATCCAAAAGCTTTATTTGTCAGGCATGTTTCAGAAAAATGATTCAAGACGAAAAAGAACAAATATGTCGCACTTTTTTTATGTTGGCTTCAAAGCGAAAGGAAGCAGCCGTGTGGCTAGCCAAGCCAATTAAGGGGAACACGCTGCTAGTTGCTAAGGCGGCGTGCACGGCGTCACGCGCTTTGGGCGACAGATTTCCTTACAGAATACATTACCACGAGACCGCATGCCGCAGTCCTCGCCACTAGTCCACGTGGAGCGGCGAGTGCACAAGAGTTTCCTATACTCAGGGACCACTAAAGGACGACAACAATGATGATGATTATGATAATCGCTATTGGTTTCCCCTTTGTAGCAGGGTGATGCTGTGTCATCTTACCAAAAAGGACTAATATACCTATGTTTTATACTCTTGGTTTAATACTAGCGCTGCTTAGGGCAGGCGCGAAAAACTTATTAGGCACCTTATTAGGCATAAAATACTTTTTTTTCCTGTTACAGGTGGCAAGTATCCTATATAGGCAATATTCCGCTCTCTGCGATTCGTCCACCAGATTCTAATCTTCTTTTCGTCGCCTAGACAGCCTTGAAGTTCACTTCCTCTGTGCTACCCTTAAATCCTAGGGCTTCTGGGAGCCGAATATTGCCCTCGAGCAGATTTGGATGGATACCCTCGCATTCTAACACTATGTGCCGCATAGGTTCTGTTTCTTTTCCGCAGACCACGCATACCCCAACATTTTGTGAATACTTCCCCACAAGCTCTTAGTTCGCAAGCAACCTGCTTCTCCTCAAAAGCAAAGCACTGCCCTGGGAATTATCGCAAAAATTTGCTTTCTGATGTCCAGTTTCTCAGTCCTGAACATCTATAACGACGTTTTAGCTTCCATTTTTTTCCTTCCATTTTTTCATTTCTATCTGCCTTGCCTTTTTTTTTATTACCGTGGCTGTTTTGGATTCTTCACTGTTCTTTCCGTACTTCATCATTAGCCTTCTTTCTTAAGTCCTGTGTGTCCACGCTTTTCAAGTGTAGTTACCTAAAAATCTTAGCTACCACCTACGTTGATCCATTGCTCTCAACCTCATCTCAAAACATCTTACTCTGCGCTTCTAGAACTTCAAACGACGCCCATCCCATATCTCCCTGCACTGCTTCGTTAGTTGTTTTTCCATGCGCGCCTAAGGCCAAACGTCCTACCGTTCTCTGGTTCATATCAAGGCCTGATAGAACGCCTGATTTAAGCAGAGTACAGCATTCACAAATGTGAGGCCCGGAACCATTACTCCTTTCCACATTCCTCTCACTACTTCATATTTGTTATACCCCCCCAGAGCTCTATGCTTCGTTATAGCTGCGTTTCACTTTCCCTTACCCTTAAGTTGCTCCTCGTGAGTTCTTAAGTAGTTATCCCCTTCGTTTATCCACACTCCCAAATATTTACATTCCTTCACTCTGGGTACTTCGCCATGCTGGATAGATACTGCGTCAGTGGTAATCTTAAGGCGCAGGGGCCACGTAAGTTGCCCCTGCGCCTTATCACCGCAGCCGGCTGTTACTCCGCGCGGCGCTGAAAGTGCCTTCCTGCTAGTATTTTGAACGTGACACGATTCTTTTCCGTGATTTCTTGCACTTAATCTGCTTATAAATACCTGCAGCGACAATAAAAAGTGAGCCAGGTGCGAAAAATTACGTGATGCTACGCATTAGGCGTAATCTCGTTTCAAAACGCGCGCGCCCGCTGACATCCGGGTCCGTCGCTTCGGCGGAGTGATACACTAATGAGCTATTGCCGTTGGTAACTTGTACCCGAGAAAAGCAGAGTTACTTTTGCTTGTGTGTTATTTCTAACACGTGAAATAAAACTCGTCGCAGCCAGTGCGAATTCATGTAGGCACCTCGTTTGAGGGCCGGCACCTTATTCGTTCCATAGGCCGCATAAAGCCTCCGCACTAAATATTGGCAGATATCACACATAGGTGGGAATCGATGTCATAGGTGGGTTGAAAGGAATTGCTTTGCGGTACACTTTTGGACTTTCTTCGTGTACATAGTGCGCAATGGCAGACGTAAATATTTACAAAGTGCATATACTATATTGGGCTTGGCGGAGTGGCTGGCGTTTCTAAACGGTGAGAGGTGAAGGGTGCGCCGAGAAATACGACATGTAACGAGGAACGTTCAACTTTTCAATGTCTCTGACGGAAGCTCAAGTCCAAGGTCCAAGGTCCAACCTCAGGTGCAAGCGCATACAACGTGAACACGCATTACCCGGGCTGCGCCAGCCATTTTTTCCTTCCGCCCTCACAGGCGCGGCACGGGGAGGCCAGCGTTATTGGCGCAACTTCCGAAGCAACCCCCCCCCCCCCCCCCCCTTCCATTTCCTGCCGGCGCGATATACGGAGGTTAGCGAAACCTCCCACGGCAAGAACGCGACACCAGCAGCCCACCGTAAATCAAGGGGAAGAGGCAAAGGCAGCTTCGAAGTCAAGCGCTGCTTTCGAGGTGGCCACTAGTGTACTAACCTGGCTCGCCACTGCGTTGCATTCATCATCGTTACACGGAAAAAACGCTGTCGGCATCAAAGGTGTTCGTCCGATAACAAGCCTCCTTTCAATGACTCGCAATTGCGGGGATTCTGCCAAGGATAACTGAAAGCAATGAACGCAGCCCTGCAATTGTGGTTGTGCCTAAGGCAACGAATACGATGCGAATGACAGACAAGGCTTTGACCCTTACCTGTTCGGATGTAAAATTTGCAGCCGCGCGGTCTGCCCCGCTGCGACGGCCAGTTGTCACTGTGGCGTCAGCGGGAGACTTCGTTCTCCTTCTACTGCTGTCATGGCGCACTTTTGGATTGAGAACCTCGATGATGCCTCCAATATCAGTTGCAGAAATGTGACAAGTGGCTATTGAAAGGGCTGTCTACGCTAGCCATGGGATGAAGCAGCTGGAGCAGCAAAACGTGAGTTAAAACAAAGCAAACGCAAATTTGGTATTTAAACAGAGATATAAGAATTGGGAAACTCAGTAAGAATAGATTAGTCGTGATGAAGAAAAAATACTTCGAAAGCTGATGAGTCCTTTTAAATGGTTCGTCTGTGTTTTTCTGTCAACGCTTGTCCTTTCTTTGACCTCACTACTGTTTGCTTTGTTGAGTGCCTCCTGGGCCAATCCCTTGCTGGGTATGAGGCATTTCTCCCTGTCATCGCTATCGGCACGTTTTTCCACGTACGTATGTAGATGGAGAGACAGAGATAGATAGACCGGCCCCTGAGTAAAATAAAGAAAATTGTTGTTTTACAACGGGAAACTGGGCAGCGAATAAATGACGACTGATTGTCATGAGAAATGCATAAACAGAGGCTGTGTAATTGCTTGGACCGTTGTTACTAGTATATCTCGCAAAATTGTGACAATAGTTCCTATACGGGGGGCATTACTCGAAAGTTTGAGCTTTTGGAAGGAGCCTCAACTGCCTGCTGCTGGTAAACTGTAAACTCGGTTTAATGAATACTTTATCCAAAGCAGGGACGCACCTTCGGGTGCGTTCTACTAAATCTAACCTCTGTAATCGCAGTTTTAATCGCCTAGTGGCATAAAGGGCGTGCGAAAAGGTCTCCTTCAATAACGCACACTGCCGCTTTGGTGCAACTACTATAAACAGGCTTATTCCAAACTTCCTGCTAGCGAATCCCTGGCGTGCACTTCTGAGAAAGGTTGCATTTAGCAGTCAATTCTGTTTCAAACCTACATCGGTGGCGGAGTTACGCGCTAAATTTTAAATCGAATAAAAACGATTTTCGGCTTCCAAATCAACCACGATGAAGGAAAGGTGAGCGCTGCAGGAGAGGCAGACCCCGAGCGATCCCTTGAACTACTGTGATGCGTGGCGGCAAGGGGAGAGGTGATGACGCTCACGGCAGGCTTGCAAAGCCTGCAAAGTCATCTCCCGCCCAGCCCGCAAGATTGGTCACTGATGTGCTGACCGAGTGAACGCCTGCACCTGGTCCGGTCAGGCCTTCCACCACATGTGTTTGGTAGAAACGAACCGGGAAGTGAAGCACTTGAAGTTCCTCGGGCACTTAAGGGGGACTCACCTGTTAACACTCCCATGGGCCTTGGTACTTCAGGACCCACGCACTTAAAAACCATCGGGCACCAATACGAAAAGCTTCACAAATACGTATCCCCGTTCACAACAGCCCAGTTCGCTTATTTTAGAGACATGTCACTTCTGTATTTATTTATTTATTTATTTATTTATTTGTTACTTATTTCTTTATTTATTTATTTTCACTGCAATGCATTACAGAGAGGAGTGGTGAAAAACGTTTTGCAAACAATAGAACAAAATGGAGCAACATCAAAACGGGTACGCGTGTATGGTCATCTTGAAGTTAGTCGTGTCGATGATTGTTGCGGTAGAAGCAGGTAGGTGGTTCCAATCCGAGCTTGTTGTGGCGTTTTTTTTTTTCTTAACCCGTCAGAAAAGCCGACGCCACGGCCGGAATCCAACCCGCGTCCTCGTGCTCAGCAGCACAACGCCTTAGCCACTGAGCCACCACGGCGGGTACACCCGAAAAGTGGTGCGTCTCTCCAGAGGAGCACACACTCGCAGTGTGGGATTGGCCAACCAATAAATCCGACAAAGCTACGCGTTCTATTAACTCCTCTACGGCCGTTGTCGTTAAACGGAGGGGCGCGTGATTTTTTAAGTGCAATGCACTTCTTAAGCGACCCTGAACCTGCGTCCACCGGCGATGTCCGCGCACGTGGAGATGGGCGCGCGCAGCCTGGCCGCTGACATAGCACATACCCACGTGGGGGATTGGCCAGGAATCTCCTCGTCTTCCTTGGCAACTGGGGGAGATGGGCCCGCGCTGCCTGGCCGCTGACATGGCACATACCCACGTGGGGGATTGGCCAAGAATCGGGCGTGAGAAGGGCTAATGCACCTGCTTAAAGGAGTACTGACACGAAATTTCAAAGCTGAGATCCGCTCTAGCAATCAAGTACAACGACAACACAAATAGGTGTCTGTGAATAAATGCATCTTTCTTTCTTTGTAGTTGTGTGTGTGTGTGTGATCTCTCTTTCGCGAACATTACCGAACCGCGCAAATTCAACTCGTGTATTCGCACTTTCACATTCTTCCCCTCGGGGAAATGCGGGGATTTTTTTCCTTTCTCCGCGTTAGCGCGGGTATAAAAGGGGTGCCCATGCCGACGTGAAACTAGTGGCGTCGGAATGTCGTGATGTAAAGACGACTTCTGCCGGGCGTGCATCGTCATCGGCGACCAGCGTCTCGGAAGACTCCAGCGTGCTGCCGAGTCTTGAATCACCATGCTCGTCATCGGACGTCCTAGCCTACACCGAAACAATTTACGCTTCATAGGTAGCCACTTGCCCCGGATAACCTTGCATCATCCGGCCCGATCGGTGAATATTGTGGGACTCTTATGTCTTGGATATGCCTCGAACTGTTTTCTTATTAACTCCTCTATTCTGTAACTGTTGTTAACGCTCATCGTTTGAATCATTCTGTGACACTTACCGCTCGCCTTCGTGTTAGGTTTTAAGTTTCCTCTCGTTAATGTTTCATGTCCTCGCGCCGGTACCGTACCTTGTCTGTTCAAATATAAGCCTCTCTTTGTTGTTGTTTTCGTTCAAGGCCCTGTCTCTATCTTTTCGAACTTGTAGGCGAAGGCGGCGAATCAGACAGCCACACCCCCGTCACCGGTGCCCTGCAGATTCGGTGGGGCTGTTTTCTCGCTCGCGTTAACTTCCCACATCTTCTTGACAGCGAAACCTCTTCAAGGAGCCATGAATACAGAGTACAAGTTTGTTTTATTTGAACAATTTCATGTTTTACAGTGCCCCCAGCGATTGTCGGGATGCAAAGGAATACTTTATTCACTGAGAAATTAATCAATTTCAGTTAAAATTTTGATTTTCCCGCTAAACCGTATGTTTTCGTGGTCTGCAATGACATCACAGGAACCGACCGCTCTTCAGCCTAGGGTGCCTTGATTTACGTCTCCGCGAAAAGAACAACGCGTTGAGCACGTCGACACAATTGCGGCGGCACGGGACCATTCAAAGGGTGTCTCCACCCTGTACGGCGGGGCTGGCATCGTGGTACCCATGGCGACATTCACGCGTTTGTTTACATTAGTGAACCTAGATGGCGCCACCATACCTGTGGCAAGCCGTATTCAAGCCTGGCTTGTTTTAAATGCAGAGCATTTCAGTAACTCACGATGTCACCCGCGTTGACGTCCGTAGTCCTCACGGTACCCCTCCCTACTATATAAAGAAAAATACTATCCGGCGCCTGGTTTCGATCCCTCGACCCTGCGGGCGGAACGCAATGTACATGGTGCTCTACCCACTGCGCCACAAAGCCGACACAGAATGGCAGGCTACGAACGCGCCTTATATCCTTGACTCATTCAAACTACGTCAAGAAGCTGCTGATACAACGCATTCACTACCACCAAACTCCAAAAAAAGTGGCAGTGCAACGCCAGCATGCGCGGGAGGGAAAACAAGCACAAAAAGAAAAGAACTCCTGCTGGCGCAGTTTCAGGCAGGGGGCGCGCCAGCACTGCGAAGGCGGGAAATTTGAAATGCGTCGGGTGGTAGCAGTGAGCGGATAACGGCGCTACAGCCCATTATGGCGAATCCGTGCTCTGCATTTCCGACAGTTTTCACGTAGAGTGGAACGGCTGTAACTTTTCTGCTTTTTTGGCCTGTCTTCAACGCGGTAATTAACAGACAGGGTGGCTTTTGCTTTATAAGTACTCTCGCAGCGACGCGAGAAGGAAAGCTGGAAAGGTATCTTTACAAATAACCAATCACTGTAAAGCGGGCTTTACTGTTTTACACCGAGCCTTTCTGACGCAGCCCTCACTTCAAATGTACTTCTGGACAGACATATTACCAAGGGAAACATAAGAAGCCGTGCCAAATTGAAGGTCCCAGGCTATATGCTTTCCTAAAGCGCAACGCTGTATGTTACGCACGGACGCATGGTTTCTTGAGGGAAGATAGTCATACGATGCTCACGCATTAGTAAATTTAGATCACAGCTCAAGGGAGTGCAAAAAAAAACTGATACGATACGGGCATTACAACTTTCCTCTTCAACCTACCCCCGCTTCAGCCACCGACCTAGACGAATTATACTGACTTTTATCAGCCTTATTACTTCCGAAGGTGAACGCCAAAAGTATCTGATAACATCAGTACAGATACCGACCTGTGCAACTAGGGTAGAAAATGGTCAAAGGGCTTCACCGAATGTTTTACTTTAACAATTAACAACAATTCAAGTCCCGCAGGGCGGCATTTACATAATTATCATCCCATTGGTCCACCTCTACGTCCGATCCACGAAAGGCAGCCTCTCTTTAAAGGACACTGAAGTGATTTGCAAACGTTGCGGGATTACTAGCGCAAATTGTAGTCCGGAGTCCATAGGACATGTTTCGACCATTCTGAGCGCGTTTACGCGAATTTATGTAGTAGAAAAATCAATTCGAAAATGGTGTCCTCCTCTCTGCATCCTTGCCCATTTTCTGTGGCGTTTTCGTGTGACGTCAGGAGGAGATGACTTCGCTTGACTGCGCTGCTGCACGGCCCGCCGACCTTCCGACAGATTCAGTCGGCCCAGCGTTTATGGTGCAGGGTTTAGTCCGCTGGCCGCCGACGGGTCGTCGTAATTCGTTGGCTCAGTCGAAACTAAGCCACGACACGTTTGTGAATGGAAGAATGTGCGTTTCTTTAGTTTGTTAGTTTGTACCTCCCCACAGGCGCTGCACAAGCGCACATGCGACGCTTCACTGACTGGTACGCTAGTAGGAAAATCTAAGGCCACTTGAAGGCGGGAGAAGAGTCAGCGAAGTCAATATAGGTACTAAGGAAATAAAATCAATTGAAACTTTTACCGTACAGCGCAAAACTAGAGAGCCGGAAGCACTTTTTTGCGCTGGGTGAACAAGCACAGCGGTCAGCAGCACGAGCACACATCTGCGAACGCTTTTTTGTCTAAAAAATGCTCTAGACGTGAGATATTGTGGAAATTTGGGGGACGCTTACTGCACGAGCGCTATACAACAAATAGTAACCTAAGCTGCTTGAAATGCTAAAACTAAAGGGTAAATTGCTTATACATTATATACTTAATATTTCCAACTCTGGCAGCGCTGGTTCGTGGCCTAGTGGTCTGGAGCGCCAGGTATGTTTATTTTGCAAGTCGCAAGTTCGAATCCCAGAAGATACATTCTGTTTTTTGTGAGTTGCTTTTTTCGTTTTCGGGCGATGTTTTCTATACTGAGCTCACCATTTTTGGGCCGTTACGTTCACTGCTCCATGAACAAGTTCGCAGACGCGCGCAGGCTGACACTGCCGCGCTAGCGAGTTCTCGTTGGCGTGCTGTTGCCATAAGCACCGACTGCTTGCGGGCAGTGGGTACAGTTGGCCTGGTGCGAACACGCTTTTTTCAATACAGGCATGAGTGAGACAAGCTCCAAATATGGGGGGAAAGTGCATGGCATTTGAGCGTCTGCGGGGATGCGGTGGGCGTTCATCCACTGCGTAGGCCTCGGCTAGTGATTGCTACGATAAGCCGTCCTGGGAGGCTTATCTTACGCATTTTACAGCCCACAACATGGCAGCAGCGCGGTACGACGATTACTGAGATATCGAGAATGCCCATCCAACGATACCGTCGGATGTCAAGCATGTTGTTTTACAGAGCCGAACCGAAACTTGTGTGAATGCTAACCTTGGACACCGTCCAATCGAGGTGCATCTCCTCCCGTCGTCACGGCCTTTAGTTGGTGCGGCCGCCGCAGACCGCGCATGGTAGTTTTTCTTCTTTCGCTCTTTATAAAATAATTACCGACTTATCAACCGGATGAACGGTGAAAAGTCTGTTAATTTGAGCCAGTCTACGCAGTGCAAAGCAAAACCGGGAGCTTGACAAATTCACTTCAGTGTACCTTTAAATGCCACTGCTTGGATTTATGGTAAACGACCCGACGATTCGAACGCCTCCGTGGACCTGACGGGGATTACGGCAGAAACTCAATTGGGTGAGCACTGGCACTTCAAAATCGGAGCGGCATGACACTGGATGGGGTAGGGTGTACCATAGAATAGCTCGGAAGATGACTGAAGGAAGGTTTAGCAAAGCAAGGCAGTCTGCATGGTCGGAGGCTGCCGGGAGAAATGTGGCTGTTGAGGGGTGGAGAAAAGTAGCTGCTCGCCGGCGTTGTCACCACGGTCATGTTTCAAATATTGTCAGCGGTTTCGCTCACGATGAAAACATAGATCTATCTGCGGTCTACTGGCATGGACGGCCACCTTTCACTACTGCCGAGTTAAAAATCGCGTGCTATCGAACGCCTCGCCCTGGGGTAAGCTTCAAATCACGTGGTCGAGGAGCCGTGGTCGAGGAGACGCCGACGCGAACGTTAGCACCCATGTCAGCTTTTTCGCTCTGTGGGGCAATTCATTTTTTTTTTTTCATTAATTTCGCATTTGCATTTGCACCATTCAGCAAGCTCTTCTTTTTTGAGCAGATTATTCACTTCTTGTGGCAAGCATGATAAGTTATCTTGCTCCCATATACCTCGGGGTCGTTGTTTCTTGCCGGCAGCCATGTTGCCCCATGCTAGGGGGATGTCTGAGTAGAACATAATAGGCTATGCAACTTTCAAACAACGCAACGTTACCAGTAGTGAAGACTCGAAGTTGTCTAACAAAGTTGGCATATTCCTGCATAAGGATTCATTAGGGCATGCAGGAGCTGAAAATTTGCAACCTCTTTGCTGAAGCAACTAGAGAAGACATATTTGTCACTTTCAATGTACACTTTAGAATAATAGATGTAATGCGAGAAAACAAGCTTAGGAATGCAGTATTCTTTACCAACAATTTCACCTAGCTTGGCCCGCACTCACTGCAAACAAAAATAGTATTTCAACTAGCCATTTGTTTTCACATTAACATTATTGTCAGAGAAGGGACGTCTTTTATGCTAAAACAGCCCGTTTATGTTATAACCCGTACACTTAATATAAACCGGCGTCTTTCTTTTTCTCCTCTCCGTCCGAGTCACCGCACGAACACCGCGCAGACGTCCCGTGTGGGCGTGGTTGTAAAAAAAAAACGTTTATTTTAGCCGCAATAAAAACAGGGAAAAAAGTGGGTGGAGTTGTCTCATTCCACAAGACAGCGGTTAGCGGCATGTGCTTGGGTCCGGTTTCGTTTTTCAGTGTTACCTTGTTTGTTTGAGAATAACCTCCGAATGAAATATCTGCGCTTTAATATTGTAGACACTAACTGTTTAATGGCTTAATTGCTTGTGTCCAAGGTTCCCGGATACGATAGACCAATCGCGCCGGCTCCGGCAGCGACACTATGAATATTTAATGGTTTCATTTGTACCGCAGATGAAAACGCACCGGTTCAAACAGCGGGACCGCGCTCTGTGACGCTTTGCAGCTACATGAGTTATATGAGCCCCGGGTTTCTCGGTACGTGCTTGAGATACTGGCTGCAAAGGAAGTGTGTTGTATTCGCGGGCTTCTTGGGCCCATTTTCTTCTTTACATTAGTGCAGGTGGTTTGTTTGAGGATGACCTCGAAATGAAAGGATGGTGGTTTTTGGCACTAGTTGGGCCCGCTTAGCTTTTGTTTGATTGGGGTTTGTTTGATGATAATATTGTAATTAAACCACCGTGCTTTATTAGTGCACTCACTGCGACGGTCTCAGTTCAGCTATACTTCGGCCTAAGCTTCACACGGCCTCCGTTTTACTTCCATCAAGTCTCTTTTACTGCAAGCATCTGTTACGTAGCCATCAGGGCTATAATAGGGACCGGAAGGCACAAAACATAGTTAGCGAAGCAATTTGTGTACATAAATGGTTATTCTTAACGATACACGGCTTCTGACAGCGCAAACGCCGCATCCCTATGCAAAGTTTTTGGAGCTGTGAAAAGGTGTTTTTTTTTTTGCCCTTACCTTGGGCGCCTATCCCTGATATGCTATCGCGTATACGAGCCGAATTGATGCTTTCGGGGTGTTGGGCCGTTGAATGAATATTACGCGAACTAGTGGAGGCGAGAGTAGTGGTTCTTCTACCGTAACCAGCTGCTGACCCCGCTGCTTTGGAAATAATAACCCAGTACTCCCTTGAAAACGGCCTCTACAAATTGGTGTAGCGGTCTTACAGTCTGTCTCGGACTGACCATACTCATCCACGTCCAATGTCAACAGCGACATTGCAACTGACTGAGTGAACTATGCATTTTGTGAATTGGACCCCAAGACTAGAACTGTGTACATTGTGGAAATTGTGACCATTCCCTTTCTCCTCTTCCTTCCCATCCTCACTTCCCCGCTGGGCCTCATGGCCTCTCCTCTTTTATAAAGTGTTTCACTCACTCACTCCTACAAACGTTTACCCAATTTACCAGTCCATTGAGTTCGAATTGGAGCGACCAAAGCGCACCTAACGGTGTTGAAAGCTATCACCACCGAGCACCTAAATTTATACGGTGTTTTTATGAGAATGGAATATTATTCTGTTTCTAAGATGACTAAGGAAGAAGCCACCACCCACCGCCACCTTCAAACCAAGACATGCCCGCACGGCACCCTTCTCCCCGCCATCCGACCCCACCTACTACTCTGCCATCTGCAAGTACTGTCCCCAACCATGCACGTACACTCTACCACATGATCTGCGTGTGCTCCCACACACCATCCCTCCCCCCTTCCCCTCCCCTAACCACGAGAAGTTGGAAGGCATGCTAGGCAGCCCGGCGATCAGCTTCGGCTGGTTGAAAGGGCTCGCCAGGCAGCTGACCGCCCCGGGACTTCTGGACCGACAAGACCCCTCATTGCCATGGCTCCAGAATTAGGATAAAAATAAAGCTTATTCCTGCTCCTCCCCTGTTTTTAAGATAAGTTTATCGCAAGAAATTGTTTACCTATTTCCGTATAACCGTCGGAGGCTAATTTTTTTCTTTGTCTTTACAGCGCGCATGCTTTGATGTCTGCAACTGTCCGGCTGTACCCCGTTTCGATTCAACATGTATTTCCTTACCAGCAATGAATCTAAGGCGTTTCGAAAGCAAGTTGTTGGCCCTACATGAGAACCCAGGGCTAAAAATTGTGCTCTTCACGAAGCAGCAAGCAACATTTCGCAGAGCGCTGCAATTGTGTAGCCTAGTTTATTAACGGCGAGGGCATTTCCCGCAAAAAGTGTTCTTCTTGTGATGAATATACGCTGGTTATTCAGATAAATGCACTTTTCGAGCTCTATGTATACTGATGCTTGAAAGGACAGTTCTCCAGTTAACGAGAATTATTCCTTATAAACGCTTAAGGGCGATTAAAATTTCGAAGCAATTTTTCCGATGTGAGCTCAATGGAATGAAAGAGCGAGAATCTGTTTGGAAGAAAAAACTTACAAAGACACTTAGTCAGTTCTTATCACTTTTGTGAATGCAAAATAATCAGTGCCCGACTCTGGAACGGTTATTTCGGTATTGTGGACATTTCCATAGTACCTTGTATCTTTTATGACACCAGCTCGTGTGGCTCAGTGGCAAATTCGTTATGCTCTGCTGAGCCCAAGGCCGCAAGTTCGATTCTCGGCCCCGGTCACGGCTTTACTGATGAAGGTGGAAAATAAAATTAAAGCATTTCCACTCAATGTGGAACTCAACGTGGGACTGTCGGAAGTGCGGAGCAGTGATCTGCCATGGTTTCCCTTGTGGTATTTTAGTGAGCGCCTTGAGCTTATATATGCTGCTGTTTTTTTTTTGTGATTTCCGTACATTTAGTAGAGGCAGTAGACATCATTTGAATCCTCTGGCGTTGCGGTCTTCTGCGAGAAAGCGCCCGCTTCCGCTCGATCCGTTCCAATTGTTGGGTGTACATGGCGGGAAAGCCTGGCTGTTCGCAGGTTGCATTTAGAGTGCTGTCGTACCAACGCCGCCTGTATAGCATTGCCAATGCAGACGGTGCTGATCCTACTCTCCCGCGAAAGGGGCTGTAACGCCATCTCTTGACTGCTTTCAGTGTCAGCCTGGTGTTGATGCCGAAAGTAGTCAAGAGAGGGTGCCGCAGTCCCTAAAAACAGTTATAAAGAGACGATGGATTGATTTTTTTTCATAATTTGTGGTTAATAAGGCGGTAATTCATGATCTTTTTATTATTTGATCGTGTACTGGAGCAACGACCGCGTCCGTGGCAACGGCTCAGCGCAAAAGTCACCCCCAAACACTGCACATGCGGGACGTGTGCCTTTGTGGCGCAATGGGATAGCATTATCTTCGTAACGCGAGGGACCCGGGTTCCTTCCTGAGCAAGGGAAGCGGTTTTCTTTTCTAATTGTTTGGATGCGTGACGCGGTGACCCCGGACGAGGTATACGACGACAAGCCGGGCCCCTGAACTGCTCCGCACACAAAAGAGCAGCCTGTCGGATGAGATTTTAGCGCACGTTAAGTACCCCCGGGTGGCCAAAATCAATCCGGGAGGAGCCTTCCATTACGGCGCGCCTCATAGCCCGGGTGTGTTAAACTGTTCGGCGTTCACCGCTCTAAACCCCCCGATTTGATACCCCTGGTGACTGCAGTGCCGCTTCGGGAAGCCGCGGCGGTTGGACGACGCTCGCTCGGCACAGTGCGCGCTGCAATCGCGTGTTCTTTATTAATCATCGGCCTACTCTCTGCACGCCGTTCTTTTCTTCCTCTGCCCATTATTATGACTGAGGGCCTGCGCCCATGCCCCTTGTTCGGCATATACCCGGTCTTCGCTTTACGAAGGCCTAACATTGAACTTTAGGATGTATCAAGAAATTGACCTGAAACACACTGTGCCTAAAGCTGTGGCTAGAGGTTAATGACGCTAGGTTTCAAACCGAAAAGTTAGGCCTACAGGCTCGCATTCCATCGGCAAGCAACGAGGACATTTAGCGGCAACATATTTCTCTACTTGCCTAACTCCTGTTTGTACACTTTGCGGGTCCAAATTGCTCATGTAGGTGTCAGTACGTGCTTAAACACACGTCTCTTAGTGGAAGGCCACAACGCATCTACCAGGTCGCCCTTTGGTCGAAGTTAGCTAGAACCATCAAGGTACCGCGTTGGGTGCGTATACACTTGTGTCGCATTCCATAGGCGCCGCCGTTTCATTCCCACCCAGACACAAATTTACCCAAGTTTCTTTCTAACTCGGTTACTCTGTTTGTATTCTTTTTGCCACGTGAGTTATATTGTTTGGCATCTCTCTGCTACGATTGCGGATTTTGGACCGGTGTATTCGTCCCATGTTTTCGCCTTAGGGACAGAGAAATATACCTAGGCGTATGCGTACTGCGACATGGTACTTTAAATCGAACAGCGAGGCAAGAGACTGCGAAAGGAATCACTTTATTTAGTATTGAAAGGAAGTGGCCCACATGCAGCTGTATAAAAGAGGAGGCAGGAGAAAATCAGGAACAAATATTTTCAAAATTGCTGACTTCAGTTTTGTTTGACCCATTACGTCATAAGCTCGGATGAACCCTCGGATGAACCCTCGGATGAATTCACAGCAATCTCATGCCCACATCTTGTAGGTGGCTAGTCAACGATGGTGAGATCCTGCAGACAGCCAAATAATGCCGGAAACGATTAGCGCTGACGTGAAGAGATACAGGGTTTCCTTGCACCCCTCGTTGTTGCTTCGACCGCACATGTATGTTTTGTCAAAATTTTGTGGGCAACGGTGACCGTGGCCGGAGCAGGCGCGCGATCAAGCAGGGGCGCTGCGCCTGTTGCTGTCGGCAGGTTGCGCGGCTAAAGAGAGTGAGGGGAACTTTAGCGCTTTCTTTCGTATTATGGCTGGCGCGATAAGTGCAGCGGGGGCCCTATTCTCGACTGCACAAACTTGCCGCCATTTCTCCCTGTTTTTTGGCGTAAGCACGACGTAAGCAATCAGTGACGTGAGCACCTATAGCTATGACGACATGCAGTGTAATTTGACGAGTCATTCATAAAGATCTGCTACCAAGGTATCAAATATTGTGCCAGAAAGATATAAAAACACTTGCATTTACTATAAAATATAAGACGGTAGCTGAGGCTGACAAGAAAAACACATTTTCTGAAGGTCAGACTTGGCGCCAACACCACAAGGCGATCGAGTAACGTTGATCCAAAAGCGAGCGAAAGGCGATGTCGAGCTAAAGAACATCACACAATTTTTTACCGTATCTATTTATTTCTTTCAATCGCTTTTATTAACATAGCCTGGGCTCTCTGCTTCAATGCAAGCTTTGTTGCGTGTATCACCTCCTGCCGCCACCACCGCCACGCCATCGTCTGCTGCTATGTTACAAGTTTATGGCGTGATCACAGAAAAATACGGCCGCAACCATCGCTTCTATGACACATAAGAGCAGCGAAGCGCTACGCCTGATAACCGCGGAGCGCACCGATGTCGCCGATTCACTCATTCGTCAAGCTCGACTGCAATCAGCGCTGTAATGAACTAAATAGTCACTTTTTCATTGTTATTTTTCTCTTGAGTCGATCATGTGACCCAACAGTCTTACTAGGACAAGTATGGACAAATGCCATGCATTGGGTTCTCTTTGTCATGGAGAGGCTTGTACTGCCCCTTTATGTTGCGTACGCCAAACAATATTTTTTATTTCATTGCCAACATAAAAACATAATACTGCATATTATTTGTATGTCCATGATCGCTGACTTGGAAGCAGTTGAAACTATAATTTGTTTCGGTAGGAAACAGGCTTTAAACAGCGCGCTATGCGAAACTGCGCCTGCTGCAAATTGCCGCCACATTTCGCGGCGCCGTAAGCCGGGACAATATTGTGCCTATTTTGCTTGTATTTTGCGACCAAAACAGCCGCCATTTTCATGCTGTTACGTAGCATTACGTCACTTTTACGCAGGCTGAAGTTGCCAATGCATCACGTAATCGTTCCCGCCAACTGTGTAAATACGTCACGCCTACTCAGCCAATCACAGAGGGGGTGTGTATTAAAAGCAGTATTGTTGTTGAATAGCAAAGACAGGCTTACGTTGTCATGTCCGCCGCATTTTGTCTGGTTTTTCATTGCCGGCCAAGAATTATGCGCCTTTAGTAACGAGAAATAAGGCAAACTTTAGAACTGGTGTCCGTAGACGACATGAAACGTCAAAATGACGACAGCACACACAACCGCTTTGTCAACCGGAAGCACGTGACCAAAATTGAAAGCCAATCAGAAAAGACTTCCGGAAAATTGCCTAAATTGCCGGCAATTTGTGCAGTCGAGAATAGGGCCCCGGGGCCGGTTTCTCAGAGCAGGCGAAATTCGCTTCAGCGCAGGCACTTTGCGCAGCACTTGTCGCGCAGGGCACACTACAAAAGCAAGAGAAAGAGTTGCCCTCCCTCTCTTTAGCCGCGCAACCAGCCGACAGGAGCCAGCGCAGCGCCCCTACTCGGCCGCGCGCCTGCTCCGGCCACGGTTGCCGTGGCCCACAAACTTTTGACAAAGACTGTACGTTTCGTATGCAACACGGTTTATCTCAATTGACGGAGTGTGCTATACATCTTGTGCGCCTCGGAGTAGTCTTCACAACGAAATTCTTTTCCTAAATCGTACTCGTGACGTCACCATTGTGTATCGGTGCGATGTTAGGGAGGACTAGAGCACATATGTGTTTGGCCGCGCTTTTTGTCGGCGCAAACGACAACGCAAAACTTACTGCATGCGAGAAATATTTGCGTGAAAGTCTTTTTAGGCCCCTGGAAAGGAGAGGAAAGAGTAGTGAGGTGGTTTCGAAGCTCTTGTGCGATCTCGCAAAGCCTCCAGGCTGGAGGCCACTCTGTTGCTGTATTCTTCTGTACCTCCTTTTGTGTGTGTGTGTGCGTGTTTTTAGTTATTGATTTAACTCTCAGCACATTTTCACCATACAACCGACGTAGCAAGCACAGCATTGTGTAGTGCTGACATTTTATGTCTCCTGAAACAATTACCTCTATCACACACTTCTGCATGTGCATTTCTATAGAACGCCGGCCTCTACCGTTGTACCACTGTTTAACGCAAGAGGAAACATTTGTTTGCAACCGCGAGTATATCAGCATTTCTGACGTATGGTTTCGCTACCCATACCACTGGCGGTAAGATTTCAAGCTGTATCTGTTTTAAAGCAGGAGCCATTAGAACAAGAAATATACGCGCGCTGCACAGTCATTCGCAGCACTAAAGACTATCTCCGTTGCTGAAAATGGAAAAAGGTTGAATAGCCCCATTCTAAATACTATGTGAAATTTTGTTGATATTTGTGTTTTTCGGATGCAGCGACCTCAAAAGTAGTCTACTGTTTTTCCCCTAAAATAAGCACCGCAAAGTGTGGTTTTAAAAAGTAGATTTGTTGGGATGCAAACGATGTTAAAAACAATTTGAACTTGAATAACGTATACAAACTGTCGGTAGCAATAACGGCCTCGTTGGGGCATCCATCCACAGTTGTCGGAGGAGGGATCGAGAGAAACTTTACAAACTGGCCGTACAAGTGGACGTCAAGAAAGCGACCCCAAAAGCATGATAAAAGCGTAAGACAATTGACATGCACAAAAGAGTCATCTTACGTTACTTCTTATTGGCAGGTATCGTCACAGCCTGCAAGCCACTCGCGACCTAAAGCACATGCCAAAGTCGCTATGAAGCGGGGAGTGCAGTCGGCGTGTTCACTGGGCTTACAATATACAATACAAAAATGAGGAGCAGGAATGAACGTTCAGAGTTTCTGATTGAAAAATAATTCCTTTATTGCACCCAACCCAGGCTCCCCGGTCACCGCGGGATGTCGACGTCCTTCCAGAGGTCCATCACGTCGCTGCCTGCAGTCTTGGTTCGTATGCGGTCGAGCATCCTCTGCACTTGGTCAGCGGAGAAGTGGCCCTTCCAGTCCCCCACGGCGCCCTTGCGCAACAAACTCGCCAGTCATTGGCCTTGTGAGCAGGTCTCGTATGCTGTCGTCGCCATTGAGTACTGCTTGCGTCGCCGAAGTTCCCGACATCTGTGCCTCGCTTGAGCCGTATTTGGGTGCATTCTCCTGGAAGATCAAGAATGAAGAACAAGGTGGAATACATTTACAAAAGACGACGAATAAATCGTACGGAGCCATAAACACCGAAAACGCTGATCTCAGGACCTTGGAAGGTAAAAGTGCAGGAACTTCTTCCTGTTCCTACATAACAGACGATGCTAATCACCATTTTCACCAGCACGGACTGAGAGGTGGCACGCGCTCGCGCTCCACGCGCACCAGTTCGATTAAAGCCCTCATTCTCATTAGACATGCGTTCTCCGTTCTCTCTCGACGGCTTGGCAGCCGGAGGACCTCGACGTCCATTACAAATAGAATAGTGGTAAAAATACGCGACCCAGTGCGAACATGACGGTCTCGTAGACAGCCAGTCACGGTACCAGGGACTCACGGAAGCTGTAGTCCGCCCCCACTATGCTCGGCCGTTCGCCGCCGCACTATCTCAGCAAATTGAACCATCTTTCTCTTCAGTCCCTGTGGTTCTGCTGTTGTGCATAGTGCTGTTTTTCTCCCGGTTTTTTATCGTTTGTGTTTTCTTTTGAACACATCGCTTGTGGGCATACCGGAACCATGACTTTCGGCTCGTGCTGTCTGCGCGACACTACGTTCAGAGGCGACAAGCGGAACTCATGAAGATTAAGAGCCTGATTCACGGGGGTCACTTCGGTATCGCCAGGTGAACCATCAACGTCCCGGTGGACCTGGACAACATGGTTCCGACCCTTTCCCGAGACGTTTTCGGAGACGCGGCGATTTACGTCCAACGTAAAAAAAATGCAAGTGATGAAGCCAGTGTGAAAGCAGAAATATAAAGCTTCGGCTTACATCGATCCTCACCTATAAGTGACATCCTCCAATTTTTAACACAACAAGCGGTCCTAAGAAGGTGACAAGAGCCGACGGCTTACAGCAGGCGATACTAATAAGACGGGCTTGCGCAACACCTGTCCAGTCGACAACACTGCACTGCAGCCTGTGCTACCTGAGGGTGTTTACGCATTTACATTTTTTCTTAGAATTGCTTGGCGAAAGTAGTTTCGTGTGCTTTTATTTTATTATTATTGGAATTATGCGGGACAGCGCCAAATTTAGGCATTGGTTCGCTCAGTTGACAGTGGCAAAAGGCTTGTTGCTGCATCGACCTTCAGCGCATGCAGCATTCAAAACGCTCAACCGTTGAAATTTGTCACCTGACCTGCATGGCATTCTTGGCCATGGTGCACATCAATCCCCATCCGAATTTACAGGCGTGAATGTCAGCGGGACCCCCCCCCGTCGGGCACTCAACCAGACATGGGTCTGGAAAGTGTTGCGCTATGTCACGACGACGCTAAACCACGTTTTGAATTCTTCGCTCTCTCATGCCGCGTGCTTTGTACAGTGTGTATGCTTTTCGTGGGCAAGTTTTCATAAGGACTCGTGACACCACAGTCACAGTGTGTTGGGTCTATTCCTCCTTTTTAACGTTCGTACAGGTGCTATTCATTGGCCAATCGACCAGCAGTCGTACCACCGAGTCCATTGTGACAAACGAGGTCTTTGGGATTATAAAAATAATCTGGAGAGTTGGTGTTCCCCATTGAGCCCAGTAAAGATGTGTTTTTCTTGTCGGCAGATGTAGCGCTGTGAATGACTAACCCTGGGATGCAGCAGTGAAGTTCTTGTTTGCAGTACGTAGCATCAATGTGGAGCGACGCTGCTTTCAAATGTGAATAGAAAAAAGAAAGCAGCAACTATACGCTTGGCTCATACCGCTCCGCAAGTGTTAAAGACGGATAAACTCATCCACAGCACATTTATGGCAGTGCCTGTTGGTGGCACATGTGAAATGGCGTGGGCAATTTGCGAGCGGTAAAGAAAAGCAGATATGCCGAAAGGCCACTGCTGCCAAAAAGAGCGAAAAATTCCTAAAATCGTCGACCAAAGAAATACTTCAATGAACTCCCGAAACGAGTTCCTACAAGGAATGGCAGAAACCGCGTATTTACGGGACAAGGAAGGTTTTAGGACAGGACAGCTGTCCTCCTTTTCCCGGTGCGTTTCACTGTTACCGCGGTTTTTTAAACTGTACCAACCAGCCCAACTTTCTACTTCGTAGAAATTACTATCGAAATTTCTCGTTCCGCAGTAAAGAGAGCAATTCTGGATACCTCATCTTTCGCAGCGAAGTCGCACGAATTGAAGATCTTCTTCATGTTACTCAGGGTCGCCGCTTCCAGGATGCGGTCCACGAGCCCCGGTTCTGTGCGCAGCCTCTGTGCGTACTCGTCCCCGAGAAAAGAGGCGATCTTGGTCACGGCCGCCCTGGTGTCCTTCTTTAGTTCCTCGTACGTGAGGAAGAGCACGTTGGGGTCGGCGCGGTGAGCGTACCACGACAGCAGGTGGTCGAAGTAGTCCCCGAACTCGAGCTCGCCGCCCACGAACAGGTCGAAGAACTCGTCGAAGGTGCCCTCGGAAAAGCAGTAGGCCGGGAGGTGCTTGGTGTGGTAGAAGTAGGACACGCAGCAGTCGAATGGGTTCCGTGTTATATACAGGTATCTGCGCCAGGATACAACCAAACAATGTATAGAACCGGCCCATCCATGTAGGGCGAGGTACACTAAGGTGCGACTAACGGTTTAAGTCTACCAGGTTAACGGGAGGCTCCCAAGGTGGAGTAAATAATTGGTCTCAAACTGTTTCCAAACTGGTTTAATCTAATCACAAGCTGTGAGATAGCTCACATGTATCCCAATATTTTGATAACCAGAAGCTTTTGCGTGCTTCTCGCTCAACTCCCAACCATTAATCTTATTTCGTCACAATGGCACCGAGCTAACCACGTAGAGAGAAAATACTCTTGCCTTTTCTGACAACTGCTTTTCATCGGTCGATCTGTTATACTCATGCACAAATAAATATGGCCTGTATATTGTGAACGTCAATGTGGGCTCTGTTATAGTGCTCGCTTAAGGACACATGGAAAGTGCCTGTTACTTTTGTGTCCAATCCTCCTTTAACTTCGACTGGTTCTCACGCCCATTATCATCATCATGTCGTACCTAATATGTTTCTCATACCCATCCACATAATCATTCCTGGGGCTGGAGTTCTGGGTTGCCGCTCAGAGTAAACGCGTTGTTCCGACTGCCTCTGCGACGTTCCTTCTGTGCAACGGCTGTCCTTGACGTCTCTCTCAATATTATGAACCATTAGTAAATCAGGAACAGTACAAATGATACCAGTTCTATGATAGGGTTTCTCAACGCCTGTAAGCAATATTCGTTACAACAATAAATGCATCCCACAAATGTGTTTGGAACTAGCTACTGAAGGTTGCAATCCGGGTCTGCGGGACAAATCACATAAAGCGAAATGCAGAACCACACCGCACGCGCCAGAATTAATTTAAATGGCGATAATTTCACCACTACGTGTAAAGAAACTCATCCACTGGCCCAAGTTTTTGTTCGCATTTGAAATCATCCAGCCAAGGTGCTGTCTCTCCACAGCGTATGGTTATCTTTCCGTGCACATGCAACATAATCGGATACAGTTGTAGGCCTTAGGCCCGTGCTCCTTAAAGTTTAATACGCCGGACCTCTATGAGAAAATATTTGCAAGCAGTTTTGTTCCTTGGGGGACATTTGTGGCCCCGAACTATAGTCCCAAAATCAACACCGCTCGATGAAAAAACGCTGCGGCATTCACGAAGAATGAAAGCGACCAACGAAGCACCTCTGAAAGTGCATAGTTCCGAGATTGAAGATGTAGACAGCTGTACTCCCAGGTTCAGTCAGAAGCCGTTAGTGCTATTTACGTTCACAGTATTGTTACTGGCTCACAGTGCCTGGCTGGTCTGATGTTCCAATAGCACTCAACAGTTCGAGAACGCTGCACGGCACTCTGCAGCCATATCGGTTATCATAGGTGAAGGCGTTTATCACTCCCTGCATTGATAGGGACGTGTCTCTCACCTGTCCGCCTATCTGACAAGTAAACATTATTCTAACTTCATAGTGCTTTTGTCTTAGCAAGACAAGGGGTGCTTTAACAAGAATGATCATTCCCATTCCACAGTATCTGCAAATGCATGCATCGGCATGGTGCAGGACTCATAAGCTGTTGAGGGAGTCACATGCCTACACATAACTTCAATGCTCATCCAGCTGCGCAATCATAGCAACGTCAAGAGGGCGAAAATCTGCTGCGCGCAAATTAAAGACGAGAAATGTTCGCAAATTGAATACTCTGTCCGTGGGAGCCGACATCGCGCGCATCCCTCAATCCACTAGAACGTTGCTTTAAACTGCAACTGGCTGCCCTGCAACAGACTGTCTATATTAAGCGATCATCAAAGGTCGGTAATTGGGCCCTTGTTGCTGCTGATAAAGATGGAAACCCCATGCACAATATACATGCACGCCTAGAGTTCTGCACCTGCCCGTTACGCATACGGTTCCGTGTTGTCATTATATAGCTATAACCCCCCTGAAGTACTCACGAGGCGGTTTACTCAGAGGTGATTAACTGGAAACCCAGGGTTTCAGCTGTCCTTGAAAGGAGTGTAAGGGATCCGTAGACATATTTTAATAAATTGAGAACACGAAAGCTGTCCTTTTGGCTAGGTTCTTCGACGTGTCTTACGCCGATGCCAACACTGGGCGTGCACCCTCGACCTCTCATTCAGTGCATCCACTTGTTGCAGAATCACTATTCACGATGCTGCGACACTGCCCTACACAAGCTGAAGACCAACTGGGACTGCATACGAGGACACGCTACCTTTGTAGATGCCAGATGTTCTGCTTTATTGTTGAGTTCGGTTATGGAACGCGTCGTAGACAATGGGTATTCAGCACACACCTAGTGTTGCGGCAACATCTAGGCGTTGGCGCGGCGTAAGTTCCAGTTCGAAAGGTCATGTCCTTTCAAGGCGCCGCTTTTGTGAACCTCTTTTGCGGACACCAGCTAGGTAGGTACGCACTTACGGCACGCTTCTTGTGGGCGCCTTTTACGGCCGCCAGCTGTTTGCGTATGTTTGCCAGGCTAGCCAAGAAATGATTTTGCGGTAAGAAATCTCAGCATCACGTTAAGAAATCCTCTAGGCAAGTTTCTTCGTACTAACAAGGCACCCAGGCGCACTGAAATATCCTGTGGCTTGGTTCCTTCTTAACGAAGCCACGTTTTTTTTTTGCCCCTTTTCATTGAGTTATCTTTACCACAGTGGAAATTTCCAATTATTTTGGCCATGCATCGGCTTCCTGGAACCCGGAACAGGTGAGGACGCGAAAGTTACCCGGACAAGTTGCGTCACAAAGCCGCCTACGCTATCCCATGAGCAGAGCGAACGCAGTAGTGGAGACGGGTTTCTCTTCCTCCTGTATTGGGCATTCGGAAGGCCAGCCGGTTCATTTAGTAACCTCTGCAGTCCACAAGACCATTGGGAGCTCGTCAACATAGACAGAAAACAAAAAAACCACGGAGGATTACGTCGAGCACTATAAGGATTTTGATGCTTTTAGCACCTTGTTTACAAGTGCTAACGGTTGTATTTACTAGGGCCCTAAAGATAATAGAAGCAGTCTGAGTTGTCGCCAGTGGTCATGACGATGACAGTGTGAACGTAGTCTATTTATTTCACAATGTCTCCAGCCGCTGGTATATAATACATTGATGTCTCCAGCCGCTGGTATATAATACCTTGACTCCAATACGAAATGATTTGACGCGTATCTGCCGCCTTGTGCCGCAAGTAATACGTTTGGTTTTAAAAGAAATACTGCAAGTAAACTGACACCAGCTTTCCTTCGTGCTCAACGTGTGCAACGGTGAAACTGCAAGTGGAAAATGATAGCAACCGCGGAATGTGCCTTACCTCGCCTCAGGCGAATATGGCT
The DNA here is from genome assembly GCA_013339765.2 of Haemaphysalis longicornis. NCBI lineage: Eukaryota > Metazoa > Arthropoda > Arachnida > Ixodida > Ixodidae > Haemaphysalis > Haemaphysalis longicornis. Next base: position 46,229,399 of record CM023452.1, on the reverse strand, counting down.
GCTTGGAGAAGGGTAGATGCGTCTTGATAGCTCCCGGCCTGGTCCTCTTAGCAGAGCGCTCAGCGCCCCTCATCTCCAGGAACGGCGTGTTGTCCCAGAACTGCTCGCGGTTACGAGCAGGAACTCCACCGCTGCAATTATGATAGTTCTCCATTAGCCACAAGCAGAATTACCTTACACCACCCTCCAAGGTGCCGCTCTTGCAGTAGCATCGCCAATCAACACATTATATGGGAGTTCCCCTTTTGCGTACAAATTAGCCAACACTACCCCCTTGCGACACCCATTAGGATGTAGCCGTCAGAAAAATTTCCAACTGTTGGTGTATGTTTTTGATAACCAAAATCTCACTGAAAAAGAAACTCGATCTCATAAGTACTTAATAAATTACGTTGTGTCCTATTCGTAAAGACGCTACCGTAAAAGTGACCACAGTTTCCTATTCACTGCTACAATAGAAAATGTACACATGGCATTGTGATCTGCAACCCTTATATACTAAGGTAACAGCTTCGATTTTGCTTTAATAAATGTTTTAACGAGATCGAAAACGACAACCGAGGACACATACTTTACGCGCCGAGACTTTGGCGTGCCAAGTAGGTGTTCTTAAACCGCTCAGTAGGTGTTCTTGAACCCCACTTGAACCGATCAGGTAGCGTTCGCATTTCCCGCCGTAAAGGGGGAAATACGAATGCTGGCTGAGCAGTTCAGGTAGGGATGACAACGATTGTAGCTCACACAAATGCTCTTAAAAGTCGCGTGTACCATTGTACCCGTCACGTCGCAAAGGGCTACACTGAAGACTGGCTGGTGGGAGCCTGGACGGCGGCACCCATAGTCCATGAGGCCCTCCGACAGCACAATTCCCCTCCTTCAGTTGAAAATCTCTATCTCTCTCTCTCTCTCTCTCTCTCTCTCTCTCTCTCTCTCTCTCTCTCTCTCTCTCTCTCTCTCTCTCTTTTTCTCGCACCACCAGACCGTTAGCAAAACGCCGAAATATCTTAATTTTACATCTGCGAGTGCCAGAGCTCGCAAAACGCGTAGACATGCCAGCCCGACCAACACGAAGGTTTAAGCCCATGATTGCAGCCGGTTTTGCTTCTCTGTCGCAACGACATTTGCTCCATCATTGTTTCTACTATAACAGTTAGCTTAGACGTGACCTTGGAGGGGCGTACGTCATGATGTGCCTTTCCCGTTCCCAGCAAGTGTTGATTTCGGCGAACACTGGAGTCTTTATCGTTCCCAGCAAGTGTTGACCGCGATTACGGCGAATGCTGGAGTTTTTTTTGGCTAATCTTGGTCAATCTCCCTAAGTGGGCATGCTACGCCTGATAAACGTGCGCCGGGGACGCTGGGCGGTCGTCGCGGGACACGCACACACGAGCTCTAGGCACTTTCTTGGTTTTGTCAACTTGCGGCCGGTCGCGGCGAGGCCCGCGCTCATGAGCGCGCGCTCGGCAATTTCTTGGTATTTTTACCTCCAGACATGAAAGATTACGATTTGCTAGACAGATTCACTGTTAAAACACGTCGACAAGGTCTGATTTTGATTGCTGTCCTTACAAGAGATGCAGCTGAATAGCCGCGATCAGGAGTGTGATCCGTAGTATGCGTAACACCGCAACCCATAGCAAAAGCATTATTTCTAGTTAAGAAGAAATTACCGTCCTTGCCATAATTTAGCGCTCCTATTTAAACTGAACTACTCGACAGCATGTCCGCTCAAGACTAAACCGGACGAGAGTTCCCGGACCCTGCACCGTTGTGAACATCCGCCAGGAATACGATTTTGGCAAACATTCTGACAGCAGCTGTAAGAGAACGCAGCTGCGATACGAAGCTTCTCATAATGATTCCGTCAGTAATTAAGTGTTCAGCCTGGCTCCGATGAAACCCGCTACGTCCCTTCCCACATCGGGAAAACCGTTGGGGGAACACCGCCTGGAAAGTCTCGGGGCAAACATTCTGACACAGTTTAAAGAGAGCGCTCAACCCGAAGCTTCGGCTAAGAAATGCAGTTTAAAAAAATTAATGTTCATACCTGGCTTGGCCGGGGATCAACGCTACTCACATATCCCACATAACTGGATAAGCTGAGCGCTGCGGGTCACCAAACTCAAACTCACATTGAGCTTAACTGGGAAACCACGGCTTAAAAATGTCCTAAAACCAATCTTTCCCAAAAAGTGCAGATTTTAAAAGCACTTAATGTACTATACTCCAAAGTTCGCGCGTATAAAACTCAAACTAAACTCACAATGTTTTTTCGAAATCACCACTGTACTCAAACTTACTCAAACTCAATGCTAGCAACTCATTTGCGCTAAAACTCAAACTCAAACTCACATTGACTCAAAACAATATCAAAACTCAAAATGGACTCAAAACTCAAAATGTACTCAAACTCAAAATTGACTCAAAACTCAAAATGTACTCAAAACTCAAAATGAACTCAAAACTCAAAATGTACTCAATACTCAAAATGTACTCAATACTCAAAATGTACTCAATACTCAAAGTGAACTGAATACTCAAAATGTACTCAAAACTCAAAATGTACTCAAACTCAAAATGTACTCAAACTCAAAATGTACTCAAAACTCAAAATGAACTCAGAACTCAAAATGGGCTGAGAACTCAAAATGAATTCAGAACTCACATGGCCTCACAGAGATTGAGACAGTCAGAGAGTGAGAGTGAGAGTGAGTGTGAGAGTGAGAGTGAGAGTGAGTGTGAGAGAGTGAGAGTGAGTGTGAGAGTGAGAGAGTGAGAGTGAGAGTGAGAGAGAGTGAGAGAGTGAGAGAGTGAGAGTGTAGTGTTAGTGTTAGTGTTAGTGTTAGTGTTAGTGAGAGTGTGTGTGTGTGAGTGTGAGTGAGAGTGTGAGTGTGAGTGTGAGAGAGTGTGAGTGTGAGAGAGTGTGAGTGAGAGTGAGAGTGAGAGTGAGAGTGTGAGTGAGAGTGTGAGTGTGAGTGTGAGAGAGTGTGAGTGTGAGTAAGAGTGTGTACCTTTTGCTGTATACCTTTTGCGATATCCTCATAATTATAACCAGAAAGCATTTTCATATTTGTCCCACGTGACCCCCTCGACGAGACCTTTAATTTGATACCCCACACACCCTAGCAGGGTCATATGGAATTCATACCAGTCAAACTAACCATGACTCATGACTGTAACCAGGACGCATTATTTAGGTATCCGACATGATTCCTTTAACTGTAACCTTCAATTGACGCCCCACACGCTTCAGCGGCCTCACCTTGAAGTTAACCCCATCTACGACTCATAATGACCATCTCATGATTCGAACTACGAAGCCTTTTTTTATTTGTACCACGTGATTCCCCTCTTCAAGACCGTAAATTTGATACCCTACACTCCCTAGCGGGGTCACTTCGAGTTTTACCCCAATATAAGACTCGCCATGACAATCTAATGGTTATAACCAGGAAGCATTTTTGTATTTCTCCCACGTGATTCGGCTCATCAAGGCCATTGATTTGATACCCATCACATCCTAGCGGAATCAATTTGAACGTTAAACCAATCAATGACTAACCATGACTATCTCATGATATAGCCCTACCACATTTTTGTCCCACGTGATTTTCCTTATCGGAACCTTCAATTTGATACCCCGGACACCCAGTGGCATCATTGTGAATTTTAACCTAATTTATGACCCATTTTGACTATGTCATGATAATAATCAGGAAGCACGTGATTACCCTCATCAAGACCTTTAATTTGATACGCCCTAGCGTCATGAACCTGAATTTTAACCGAATCTTTGATTTATCATGACTACGTCATGATATATCCATATCTCATGTTCGTCCCGAATGATTCCCCACATCGAGACCTTGAATTTGATTCCCCACATGCCCTCACAGCGTCATTTTGAATTTTAACCCAATCTATGACTCATTATGACTGCCTGATGACTACAATCAGGAAGCATTTTTTTTATTTACCCCGCGTGATTCCGTTAATCCGGACCTTTCATTTGATACCTTACACGCCTTAGCCTCATCAGTTTCACTTTTCACCCAATCTAATGTGGTCATTATTCTGTCTTAAAGGGACACTGAAGTGATATGTAAACATTGCGGGATTACTAGCGCAAATTGTAGTCCGGAGTCCCCAGGCCATGTTTCGACCACTCTAGGCGCGTTTACGCGATTTTATTTAGTAGAAAAACTAATTCGAAAACGCTGTCCTCCTCTCTTTACGCTCGCCCATTTTCTGTGGCGTTTTCGTGTGACGTCAGGAGGGGATGAGCTGGCAATTGGCTGCGCCACGGCTGCGCTACTGCACGGCTCCCAGGCCGACAGAGTTAGTCGGCCCAGCGTTTCGTCCGCCGGCCAACGGCGGGTCGTCGCAATCAAGGAGGTTAAAAAAAAATTGCTTGGTCGCAATTCGTTCGCTTAGTTGAAACGAAGCCAGGACACGTTTGTGAATGGAAGAATGTGCCTTTCTTTACTTGGTTTGTTTGTACACTGTATCTAGCTCCAAGTCAAGGTCGCTTCACACAAGCGCTGCACATGCGACGCTTCGCTGACTGGTACGCCAGTAGGAAAATATAAGGCCTCTTGAAGGCGGGAGAAGAGTCAGCGAAGTCAATATAGGTACTAAGCAAATAAAATCAACTGATATTTTTACCGTACAGCGTAAAACTATGGCGCGGGAAGCACTTTTTTGCGCTGGGCGAACAAGCACAGCGGTCAGCAGCACGACTACGCATCTGCGAACGCTTTTCCGTCTACGAAATGCAATTGCTAGACGTGAGCTACTGTGGAAACTCGGGCGACGCTTACTGCACGATCGCAGTACAACAAATAGTCACCTAAGCGGCTTGAAATGCCAAAACTAAATAAAAGTGTAAACCGGTTGTACAATATATACCCTATATTAGCAAGGTCTTCGCGTCCCGCTCCGTAGCCTAGCAGTCTGAGGCGCTAGGAATTCATTGCAAATTTTTGCGAGTCACGAGTTCGAATCCCCGCGGGTACGTGCTTTTTTTTTTTTTTTGTAAGTTAACTTTTTTGTTTTCCGCCGATGTTTTCTATATTGAGTTCACCTTTTTTGGGGCCGCAACGTTCACGGCTACACGAACTAGTTCACAAAACGCGCGCAGGCTGGCACTGGCGCGCTAGCGAGTTCTCGTTGGCGTGCTGTTGCCATAAGCACCGACTGCTTGCAGGAAGTGGGCACAGGCCAGATTGAACAGACCCTTTGCCTGGTGCGAACACGCTTTTTACGATACAGGCATGAGGGAGGCAAGCTCCAAATATGGGGGAGAAGCGCATGACATTTGGGCGTCTGCGGGTACGCGGAGGGCGTTCATGCACTGCGTAGGTCTCGGCTAGTGAATGCTACGACTACAAGCCGTCCTGGGAGGCTTATCTCGTGCATTTTACAGCCGACAACATGGCAGAAGCGCGGTACGATGATTACTGAGATATTGAGAATGCCCATCCAACAAAGTCATTGGTTATGTTTTACAGAACCGAAACCGAAACCTAAACTTGTGTAATTGCTAACCTTGGGCATCGTCCAATCACGGCGCCCCTCCTCTCAACGTCACAGCCTTAGTTGGTGCGGCCGCCGCAAACCGCGCATGGTAGTTTTTCTTCTTTCGCGCTTTGTAAAATAATTACCGATTTGTCAACCGGATAAACGATGAAAAGTGTGCTAATTTGAGCCAGTCTACGCAGTGCAAGCAAAAACGGGAGCTTGACAAATTCACTTCAGTGTCCCTTTAAGGGGCGCTGCCCAGTCAATTCAGCTAATTCATTTGAAACAGTAGAAAGGACAGCGCCCGCCCCCATTTCCCCCCGGCTCTCACCTCTTCCTTTGTGACCCCTAGTATATCAAGCCGTTAACAGTAGCAGGCGAACAACCAGCACGCCAGCGCCGCCGTGTGCTTTTTCACCACCCTTTCCCACGCTCTTAGTGGATCCGTCTGGAGGAAAAGTTAAGACAACCCTTTTTTATGACCTCACCAGTCAATTATCACTCACGCGCCCAGCCGCGAAAATTAGGTATACAGCAAGTGCTTATGGCCATAAAAATTCAACAAGAACCTAAAAAAAATCAGACACCACCTCCCTCCCAACCGATCATGCAGATCGCGATTGGTGCCATACCCGCAGGTAACTTGAATTCCGAGCCCACAGTGACGCATGAAACTTAACAGCCAACCATAGCTGCCTGCTAGGCTACTCATATGTACTCAAACTCCAAATGGACTTAAAACTCCTATTTACTCAGAACTCAAAATGTACTCAAAACTCAATATGTAATCAAACTCAAAATGTGCTCAAACTCAAAATGTACTCAGAACTCAAAATGGACTCAAACTCAAATTGTACTCAGAACTCAAAATGAACTCAAACTCAAAATGGACTCAAACTCAAAATGTACTCAGAACTCAAAATGGACTCAAACTCAAAGTACTCAGAACTCAAAATGGACTCAAACTCAAAATGTACTCAGAACTCAAAATGGACTCAAACTCAAATTGTACTCAGAACTCAAAATGGACTCAAACTCAAAATGTACTCAGAACTCAAAATGGACTCAAACTCAAATTGTACTCAGAACTCAAATGGACTCAAACTCAAAATGTACTCAGCACTCAAAATGGACTCAAACTCAAAATGTACTCAGAACTGAAAATGGACTCAAACTCAATCGGACTCAAACTCAGTCGTGATCACTCGGCTCAAACTCATTCAAGCTCAAACTCACCATGCCACACTAGCCTCGCGCTCACTCAAACTCAAACTCACGCGTGAGTTTGAGTCCAAATGAGTCTGAGTGAGTGGACTCATGAGCGAGTTTGCCGACCTCTGCTTAATGGTATCGAAAGATAGCAGCTGAACCAGCCGTAAAAGCAAAAATCGAATTTTATCTTTCGTTTTGCCTTCGCGTAGTCGTCGTTTCATTGGACCGAACATGTTTTTCCTCTAAGCATGTGTTGGCTCCACTCGGACAGCAACCAGAAAGCTCCTTGTAGCTTGTGCCTCTGCCATGTAATTCAATTACGTACTGTTGTGACACCTGCTGGGAAAGATAACCATGCTAACCTTCTGCAAAGAAAAAATAAATAAATAAAGCAGCATCCGCTAGAAACTATCATTTTTAAATCCGTGCGTTTGTGCAGATTACAAAGAAAAAGTACGTGAACAATCTCTGCCGCATCTGTAGTTGAAGTGCAACGCATGAAGCCGCACTGATCACGTGTTAGTATTCAGTAGTTGCATAGCGCGCTATGCCAACAACTATGAATAGGCTACTCAAGGCTTCGTTCGCACGAGCCAAAGTTAGGCTTGACGGATTATGCCACAATTATCTCCTGCTTGGGACGTCATCAGGCTTAAACTCGCTAAAAATAAGTGCCTGTTTTAGACAATTCGGCAATGAGGTGTTCAGTTCGTGGTTCCTACAGATTAATTTAAGCCACAAGGGAGGACGGCGGACGATTAATCAGGCCTACGACTACGTTTACGTTTAGCTAGGCTAGAAAGCAGCCTCAAAGACCACAAATCTAAACCGAGACGGAGTGTTTGCCAGCTAACGCTATACCCTATGAGCCCCCGTACGCTTGGTTCACTTGCTTGCACATAAAATGAAATATCAGAGGATTAGGTGGTTATTAATGATGACGTTTCAAATTATCTGCTGTAAGGGTTCCCACAAAACCCCCCCAAAATTTACAAATCGTGCGCTCGTTCTTCGCCTCAAGGTGACAGCCGCATAGAGGAAACCGGCAACAAAGTGTTTCTAGCCGGATTAGCCCCCTTGCATGACCGAAATCACTCACATTTGACCGATGGTTTGAGCCACAATACACCATCGCCGCACTATAGTGCTCGTCATTTCACGACACGGATTGACGCCTCTACGAATATAGAACTTTCCGTTCCGTACTTGCAGAAGTGAGAAGGTAACAGAGTTGAACCAAAAATCCCAAAATTCCGCCACCTGAACCTTCCTTCACCACCTGTGGTGCCGTACCAGCGGAGCCAAAAGCAGAGCAAGGCATTGACGGGTCTGGCTGCTGCGGAAGCTTCCTATGCGTATACACCTCACGCCGCAGTTGTATAAGCGGTTGGGGGGAAGATTGTATCTTTTTTCACTGCAAGTGACGCATGCTTGGCTCCAAGAAAAAATTCCCGCGCCTTCCCGCGAGGGGAACACGAGTAAATGCAGAGCATTGGGGCCTCAGTACTGATTGAAGGCAGTGTTGCTTCCATCGCTTCTTCCGTGATGCTGGAGTAGCAGACACGAGTAAATGTGGGCACGAGCGTCAACCAAGGAAGGAAGGAGCAACGCAGTGACTGAAACACGAGCGACCGCTAGCCGCTATATTTGCAGCGCGCGCAGTAGAGGGAGAGCAGTACGGGGGGGAGAGCGCGCATGCGCAAGCAGCGCGCGCCCTTCCAAGCCCAACCGCGCTGCTATCACGCACCTGTTACGCCGAGACCGCGACGGAGCGAACGGGCTGACTACGACGCATGCGCGCGCCAGCTGCTGTTGAGAGAGAGGAGGGAAGGAGAGGCGCACCTGCTGCGGACGCGAAACTGTTGACACCGTCCGACGCAGGAACGGGCGAGGCTAAGAAATGCTCTGCATTTAAAAATTCAGTATATACAGTAGAACCCCGCTATTACGTTCCTCACTGTTGCGTTTTCCTGGCTGTTCCGTTGTTTGCATCGGTCTCGGCAAAGCTCCCATAGGATATAGTGTATTGCGAACCCCGCTGTAACGTCGCAGCTGTGGGCGCGTTCCCGTATGATGCGTCGTTAACCTGACACTCCGAAGCCGCTTGGGCACTGACATTTTGGCTTTTAATGAGTCGCTTTCTACACTTTAATGAGTCGCTTTCGGCGCTTTCTACACCACCCATGGGCCGTACCGCAACATGCGCCAGTTTTGTCGCACGAACGCCCATCATTTTTGCAGGACGCAACCCTCCCTTTGGGTGGTTTTCTGCATGCCTTTGGCGTCTTTGTTTCGACAGAGGCTCAGGTATGTTAGGGCAAATACGGGACACCGCGCTTTACGGGTCCACCTGCCTTGCGGTGCCCTTAGTCTCACCGTTCACGGTGTGTTCGTAACAGTTGACGATGTCTGAAGGCTCAGAATGAATGTCACAGCCGTATGTTTGCGACGTAACCTTAAAGCTTTTCCGTGGAATCGTGCTTTCCCACGCCTTCTATCCGTCGGGATACTACGGCGCCTTAAAGAAATGCCGCAGCATGGACTTTGCCGCTGTCTAAGCAACGCCGAACGGCAGCCCGCCGCGTAGCGCGCCCACAAACCGCACCGACAATTCGGAGACCCACTAAAATATGTATGCACGGTGACAGCACAGAGTTATTACGTTAATAAAGACGTGATGGCAACAATGGAGCTCTAGATAGGGGGTGATTTAACGACACCAGTTAAACACCAGCCCATTTTTGTGGCTTTCCTCACTCTTACGTTTTCCCGGTTCTTACGTTTTTCTTCTCCGGTCCAGTGAAAAACGTACTAACGGAGTTCCACTGTACAGCCTTTGTCAAAAATTTTCCAAGCCATGGCAAATGTGCATAGGCCAGACAAACATCGAAGTGCAAGGTTACCCTTCAAGTTGGGCAGAAACATTTTGTCAAAAAAGAAGACCAGACATTTATTTCCTACTGTCATAAGAAAATTTGGTCACAGTTAAGCGTTATGGTTTGATTTCTTTGTGGCCACAAATCTTTGGCTTGGTCTAGAAAATTCTGACAAAGGCTGCACGTATATCATGTAGCCACCGAAAAAGTTCCTCCACTCGAAAAACCCTGCATGGTAGCTTATAGTAGTTGCAGTCCAGACCGTGGGTGTAAGCACTTGAAGGTATCTTTGCCTACACAAATTCCTATTCCACGCCTTTTTTTTAGTACAATTAATGTGAAAGAGATTTTGCCTTGATGGTATTTTACCTGTAGATATTGTAGACGAGGTACTGGAGCCAGGTCGTTCCGCACTTCGGGTAGCTCACCACGAACACATCGTCCGGTTGCGGCTGGTACGCAAGCGCAGACCGCACGGTCTCTTCCGCAAAGTAGTGGCTCCAGTGAAGACCCTCGATGACACGGGTGAGAGGACGGTGAGCCATATCTGCCCTGCACAAAGCAAAGAGCGCCAGTTGACTGGCCAAATTTGCAAACCATGTTACAGCGCTTCATTCGATCTCAACGAACGATATGCGTGGTCCCGCTTCGTTTAGTTTATCAGGATCAGACGGCGTTTGTTGGCGGCAGCGAAATGCTAAGCATTTTGATTCACTCGAAATGTTGGAAGTAAATCTACTAAGTAAAAGAGAGTAACACAAGGGTATCTATTTATGCAGACTAATAAGTGACTTTGAACATGGTAAATAAGGAAGGCGGGCAAATGAACTGCCGGGATATTTGACCAAGTTCAGGATAGCTGGCACCATATACATAGTCAGACTCCTTCGAGAAAAAACCAGATAAAAAGGAATTTGTGAAGTCTGTGGAAATTCAGACTAACTCATGCAGCATAAACTATAGCTTAGTACCAAACAGCCAACAGTAGGGGAAATACCTTTTAGGCACTTGTAATAAAGTGATGGTAGTGGAGTGCGTACATCTTATCCACATTGGCTGCACAACCACACCAGGCTAAAGAAATTAAATAAATAATCATAATGCGGTAGTTCCACCTGGCCTTTGGCTTCAACTGTCAACAGGTCCGCAGCGCACCATGTACCACGTGGTCCTTGGCTGCCCCAACCATCCGACACCCCAAGGCGCAGCGCGACTACGAGACCACCCCAACCCCTAGGATACGGCCGTCGGGGCCGCGGACACGGAGGGTCAGCATCATCACCAACCTATCTACGCCCACTGCAGGGCAAAGGCCTCTCCCATTATTCTCCAATTACCTCGGTCCTGTGCCAACTGTGACCAATTTATCCCCGCAAACTTCTTGATCTCATCTGCCCACTTAACTTTCTGCCGCCCCCTGCAACGCTTGCCTTCTCTAAGGATCCACTCTGTTACCCTTAATGACCAACGGTTATCTTGCAACGGTTATCTCAGCGCCAACTGCTAAATTTAGCGGGTGACCTGCAAGACCAATGGGACTCTGGACGTAGGGGCCAGCCCCGAATGAATACTCGATGTCATCACTTATAATTTCAATAAAGTCTATTCCTCCTCCTCCCAACTAAAGAGGAAATCGGGCCTTCATCTGCAAATTCCTCCACATAGGCGAGCAAGCACACAGGAGTTACAAAGCCCGCCGGATCTTAAAAAAAAAGAGAAGATGGTGGGGTTGCGAGGAACAACCGTTCTCACTGTCCGGTACCTCAGTCGATTATTTCGGCTTTCGTTACCCCTTCTTTGTCTCCTTTCCCCCACCCAGTAGTCTGAAATGGGCGGGACGGTTTGCCTTCGCAAAGGGACCCACTATTATTACCGCGGCATTCTTCTATAACCTTTAGTGACCACTGAAAGGGGGCGCTGGACAGCTCAGATGCGCAAGTTCATGCTCATAACGAATCGGGCTGTCAGTGTCGCCGCCAGGCTAAAGCCAGCGGCCACCACGTCCCAGTAACGCATCTTGGCCCGATAACATTTGTATATCTTCCCACCCAGACAATCTGCTGCCTGGAGGCGCCATAGCGCATTCAACTACGACAACCGCGTAGTATTGGCAGTGTGCTGTGCACCTAGACAAGGCGGCGGGGATCTATCCTTTCAAACGCTACGCGGCGGCGTTTGGTCATCGAACCCACAAGTGGATCTTGCAACCACCTCGTCAGCTCCGGCGCCCCTGCGACCCCAAAACGAGTTGGGCCAACATTGCCGTTTCACATACTACTGCTGGGGACCCCTTCTCCTCTCTACCTTCGGCACGTTCCCAGTCAACCCGCAATAGCCTTTTGACTCGCCTGTCATAACCGCCTCTCTCGCCGGCGCTACTCTCCATACCACTGGTCCCTCTCTACCAGGGAGGGACTATACTGGCGCCTTCCCCAAATACTTCCTCCCAGACTACACGCGTTTATCCATATGTGGGCCTCCTCGATTATCAGTCCCGGATCGTCCGCGGACTGCCCGATACGCAATCCGGCGCTCGATATTCCCGTGTATTCCTGTGGGACTTCCGGTCCGAACGCAGTGCTCAGACTGCTCGCGGACCGTCCAGGACTGGTAAATCGAGGATGCTCTCTCCCCAGTTAGACTCTGGAGCCTCCCAAACAAACTCATTTTATTTGGCGATTTCCTCACAATCCATTCTCTTTCAGGTGCTCTGCGCAGCATGGGAACGACGTTAGTCAGCTCGAATCCTTAGCGCCAGCAAGGACTCGCTAAACGAGCAGCCCAAGTCACCGGCGCACTCCAAGAGCTGGTCACCGCTCGTCGTTAACCCAGTTGATGCTTCAATAAAGTTTCTCTATCCATCACACCCACCCACCCACCTACCCACCCAACCACCCACCTACCCACCCACCCACCCACCCACCCACCCAAATTTTGACTGTCTCCCAGAGTTCTTTCCAACCGCTTTGCGGGACGCATGAAGCCCTGACTGATGACAGCACCAGATTTCTGGATCTACGACTGTATTTTTACGATGACCATATTCGTTGGGCTTATGAGCCCCGTTCATTGAAGCCCATACTCCCGTATCATTCTGCCCGTTATAAATTGGTACAGCATAGGATCGTGAATGTGCGTGCATCCAATGCGCTGAACAGATCCCGTTTTCACCTAATGCAAGCCAGCCTTGACGGACCTACCGCTCGGCTTACTGCCGCCGGCTATACGCTACAAATAAGACTTCCATGACCGAGAAGGTTCTCAAACAAGGGAAGGATGAACGATGCGGGCAAGATAGTCTTCGACAGAGAGAGAGATAATAGAAAAATCGCTACTATATAGTAGTTATCCGTTACATTCACACGCTTTCGCACAATCTGACGACGATCGGAAAACGCGCTAACGTAGGCGTACTATTCTGGGCTGCTAAGAAACTATCAAAGTTTGCAACAAAGTTGATAAGGGCCACGTCAAGCCCGGTAAGTATATACCACCAAACACCGCACGCCGTTCGTGGCCAGCTCAGATGGCGTGGTATATTGAATACCGTTAAACCATGAAATAAAGTATTTGTACAAATACAAACAGGAAGATTGTCAATGACGAATTTCGCGAGCATCGCAATAACGTGGAAAAAGGAGATAACGAACATCTAGGCGAACATTGTAAAGATTGTGGTTGGTAACCTGACGTCTGAAAACGCCCCTTATTTTATAAAGGTAAGAATCAAACGGCGCCGAGAGATCGTTGAAGCGCATAAGACTTATTCTAGATGCGCGTGTCAGCTACCCTTCGGTGTTGTGAACCGGCAAAGAAATTGCTTTTTTATCTCGTGATAACACGTAAGCTGCAGCGACGGCTTGAAATGTCTACGTGTTTCTTCCTCCTCCCCACCTGTCTTTGCCTCCTTTGTTGCAACAACAAGTAATTTTGTGCAATAAACGCCTGTTAGTATGCGCTGTGTTTAGCTTGGCCTCGTCCTCGTCTCTTTGCGCTGTTCCACGGACCAAGGAAGTAAAATGAAAAGCCTGTCTTTAAGACAAATATTTCGTCCATTCCAGCGACAACTGTGCGCTCTTGCACGCTGGCAATTTACCGAGCGCTAACGCTGTTTTCCTTCGGCAACAATTCGAGACAATTATAGAAAAATGTCCCGAAACGGGCATTGCGGCCAGGAGAATTCGGAGTACTTGTTCAAACTTGTTCAATTTGTTCAAAGTAAAACAGATATTATGGATATAAGGCGCAAGCTGAAACAATAGTAAAAAAATCTGCTAGTCTTGCACAAATTTTCGACCCCAGAGCCAAGGTATACTAATGCGTTGGCATGTGTCCAAAATTACTAATGTTGAGCACCGCGGCCTGGTCTCATAAAAACAAATCCCGAGAAATAATTGAATTGGCTGATTGTTGTTAATTCTAACCATTAGAAGGAGCATATGAAAATTATCTCCATTTGACCAGGCAAGTCCCAAGCAATGCGAGTGTTCTATGTGTGCCGCCTGATCATCATTGCGCCTTATCGCTTTGTATACGTGCGAGCGTGAACTGATGTGTAGTTTATAAACTTCTTGCCCTGCCCCTCTCAGTCTCACATACGACGACGATGATGATGATGATGGTGCCCTCAAGGTTCATTGGAATATAAACGAATTCTGACTACGCTTTCGTAGACATTTATACGAATGTCGTGCTTCGCTCAACAAAATGTTTATAAGAATAGTAATGCGTTACCGATCACTATTTTTCGGGCGCCTACGCGAGCCTACCAGCTGTCCCTGGGCGCGTAAATTTGCGCAATTAGTGTTATTCTGATTTTATATGCATTATTATCATCTACAATTTATAGTTACGAGACGACGAAGAAGCGAGCAGTGTGACATAAAGCCGATAACTATCTCGAATTACGCCGTCTGATTTGTTTATTTTGTAGCGGAGATGAACAGCAGAAAAATGAAATTTTCCTTGAGGCTCGTTTCCAGATAGCAATTGGTGGCCGGTTTTTCCAGATAGTTATGCTCCGTGTAGTGGTTTCTGAAGTAGATGAAGTGTGTGCGCGCCCAGCCAACGCTGCCTGTATAATAATTGCCGAACGCGTGAGCGAAAAATGGCGAAACAGCCACTCTCTTGCTGCTCTCTCCTACCCTTTTCCCGCTCCCTACCTTTCCTGCGTGCTTTCATGTCCGCCAGCCAGCGCCGCTTCCCGGAAACTATGCAAAATAGTTGACAGTTTGTCTAGCGTTCTCCAGGCGGCGCTCCTACGCCTTGTTGTTTATCACTATGCCTGCCTGTCTTGGGGCCCTATTTTCGACTGCACAAATTGCCGGCAATTCAGGCAATTTTCCGGAAGTCTTTTCTGATTGGCTTTCAATTTTGGTCACGTGCTTCCGGTAGACAAAACGGTTGTGTGTGCTGTCATCATTTTGACGTTTCGTGTCGTTTACGTACACCAGTTCTAAAGTTTGCCTTATTTCTAGTTACTAAAGGCGCATAATTCTTGACCGGCAATGAAAAACCAGACTAAATGCAGCGGACATGACAACGTAAGCCTGTCTTTGCTATTCAACAACAATACTGCTCGTAACACACGCTCCCTCTGTGATTGGCTGAGAAGGCGTGACGTAATTTAAACAGTTGGCGGGAACAATTACGTCATGCATTGGCAACTTCAGCCTGCGTAAAAGTGACGTAATGCTACGTAACAGCTTGAAAATGGCGGCTGTTTTTGTCACAAAATACAAGCAAAATAGGGCAAAAAATTGCCCCGGCTTACGGCGCCGCGAAATGTGCGGCAATTTTCAGCAGGCGCAGTTTCGCATGCGCGCTGTTTAAAGCATGTTTCCTACCGAAATAAATTATAGTTTGAACTGCTTCCAAGTCAGCGATCATGGAACATACAAATAACATGCAGTATTTTGCTTTATGTTTGTCAATAAAATAAAAATTATTTGTTTGGCGTAACCGCAACATAAGAGGGCAGTACAAGCCTCTCCATGACAAAGAGAACCCAATGCTTGGCATTTGTCCATACTTGTCCTAGTAAGTTAAGTTGTTGGGTCACATGATCGAACTCAATAGAAAAATAACAAAGAAAAGTGACGATTTGGTTCATTACAGCGCTGATTGCAGTCGAGCTTGACGAATGAGTGAATCGGCGACATCGGTGCGCTCCGCGGTTATCAGACGTAGCGCTTCGCTGCTCTTAAGCAATGGTCGCGGCCGTCATTTTCTGTGATCAGGCCATGAACTTGTAACATAGCAGCAGACGATGGCGTGGCGGCGGTGACGGCAGGGAAGCTGATAACGCAACAAAGTTTGAATTGAAGCAGAGAGCCCAGCTATGTTACTAAAAGCGATTGAAATAAATAAATAGATACGGTAAAAAGATTGTGTGATGTTCTTTAGCTCGACATCCGCCTTCCGCTCGATTTTGGATCAACGTTACTCGATCGCCTTGTGGTGTTGACGCCAATTCTGACCTCCAGAAATGTGTTTTTTCTTGTCAGCCTCAGCTACCGTCTTAATTTTTATAGTACATGCCAAAAGTTTTTATATCTTTCTTGCACAATATTTGATACCTTGGTAGCGATCTTTATGAGTGACTCGTCAAATTACACTGCATGTCGTCATAGCTATAGGTGTAGCACGTCACTAATTGCTTACGTCGTGCTTACGCAAAAAAACATGGGCGAAATGCCGGCAATTTGTGCAGTCGAGAATAGGGCCCCTGTCGCTGATAAAACCGCCTGCGCCACGGCTGACGCAAAACCACTTGTTCTGCCGCAGGCTGATGCCAGCTTTGCACGCTTACCTACTGGGATCACGGGCCCCGATATTTTGTGAGTGGGAGTGTTTTGTCTACGCTGTTCGCACTCCGCATCGGTACCACGGTGAAAAAATATTCTTACATCGTGATCGGTACACAGTTTTCATATTGAGGACCGCACTGTAGAAGCGCCCGGACAGCGTGGCTGGAACCTCAACTGCTTATTCTATTTTAGGTGCAGAGTACCTTACGACCGCACAATGCCCGTTCGCGTCCGTGCGCATAGCATTTACAATCGCAAAAAATCACACCGGCTCCGGCAGGATTCGAGCCTGTGTCTGGTAGACCAAACAGAGTTAGTGTCACTCGTCTCACCCATTGGGCTACGACCGTGAGTTTGTACCCGAGAGTCAAGCGGCTTACTCCCTCGCCTGTAACGGTGCGGAGTACTTTAGGACCTCCCAATGTCCGTCCGCGTCCATCCGTGGTCACACTACCATCAAGCAAAAATCAAGCGAAATTCGATTTAAGCCGTGAATTGCAGATTCATTTAGGGAATAATCAAGGTGCAACTCACGGCTCAAATCGAATGACGGTCGGGGCGCGAATCGGATGTCACTCGGGGCGCAACTTGGATGTCATTTCGAGTCCCCGTGCTCCGCACCCTCGCCATCATCTACGGAGTGGATATGCTGCCATTTTCACTTAACATCATTTGTCTGAGGAGGCTAAGAGGTGCTCCTGGCCGATAAAATTTTTAACGCGAAAGTGTTTGATTCCGGGACTCAGTAAGATTTCATTTACGTCATATTCGACACGGTAGTGACGCCAGTACAACGAAGCAAGCAACCTGTATAGGGTGCATCCCTGCACACAGGGTCTTCTTGCGGGAAGCAACCTTTAGTACGAAAGACTACGTTCTTAGGGTTGTTCGTTTTCGGATTTTATATTTGAACAGGAAATGCTTTATGCCGGGATACACCAAGATTTCACTGACGCCATAGCCGTCACGGAAATGACGCCTGTAAACCTTTGCAGAAGCGACTCGCCCGCAGGACGTCGCTCACCAAGCACACCCACAAGACAGCCGCCGACCCGCAAACCATGCTCAGCTGCAGATTTTGCTGCATATTTCACTTTCGTGTTTTACTGATTCCCATGACAGAGGAATTTTTCTATAATCTCCAGAAATTTACAAGCACGTGATATTTTAACACGAAAGTGTTTTATGCCGGGGTCCACCAAGGTCTAACGGAAGTCATATCCGTCACGGTAATGACATCGCCACAAAAACTTCGATTGACGCGGTGGCGCCGGGATTCGAGCCACGGACTGTGAACAGACGCGTACACAGGACGACAAAGGCGCCTTATAGCCTTTCTTTAAGATGGTGCTGCCATCTAGGAGAGGCGAAGCAAGTAGTGTAGCATGACCCTAATGAGCGCCGACAGTTCGCACCTCGATGCCAGACCCTACTTGTGCATGGGACGCGCCGCAGCGTAAGCTGCTGAAAAGTCGACTTTCGGACGCCGCGCTCGTGACACGGTCCGCTGCTGCTCCTTTCGCTGCAGCGGACGGTGTGTTCACCAAACTATTTGCTGACAACCCGTTTGGTTTCGTTCGCATGGACGGTTTGTGAGCGTCTGTGGTTTCAGTCGGATTTACGCAATGCTCCTCCGCGTGTAATCCAGTGTCTAACGTTGATACGACTAACGCTGTCTTAAATAAAATATAAATAGCGACGTGCAAGTTCATATCGATGCACAACGAACACTCAACTGCTCGTGTGAAGGCACATGTCACTGTCGTGTTTCACCGGTTCCTATGGAAGATGGAACAACCACATTTTTAGGACAGTAATGGTAGAAGGGAGCGCTTGAACAGATATTATGCACCCACTTTTTTCTTCACTAAAGCCTCCAAAGAGAAATATATCAGTAAAAAAAATGGCAGCATCTCCACTCCATCGATGATGGCGAGGGTGCGGAGTACGGGGACTGGAAATGACGTCTAAGTTGCGGCCCGACTGATATCCGATTTGCGCCCCGACCGTCATTCGTTTTTAGTCGCTTTGCTTCCGCTTGCCGCGCTTTCGTATTCGGGGAAGTTTGTTTTCTTCGTAGACGTTGAGCAGCAGAGTGAAGCTTCTTACGTTCGTTTCCGTCCATGGCGGGAAGAAGTGTGTGATTTCCAGAACCCGCTTATATACGCGGTGCACAGCGGCGCCATCTCGTGTTTTCGCGTAGCGCCATCTAGCGTAGTTCGCAGTCACCATGTGCTACAATTTGATCACAACCTGACTACACCGGTGTTTTTACGCGTTTTCTCGTTGCTAGGTTGTGTTTGTGCCTGTTTTTGACAGTTTTGGAGTGTTCTTGTACCGTTTTAGGTAGTTTCCGCACAGATTTTCGCTTTATGGTGGCGTGCGCAAGGATGGGCGGGGACGCACATTGGGAGGTCCTAAGGTACTCCGCACCGTTACAGGCGAGGGAGTAAGCCGTTTGACTCCCGCGTACTAACTCACGGTCGTAGCCCGGTGGGTAAGACGGCTGACACTAATTCTGTCTGGTCTACCAGACACAGGCTAAAGTCTAGCCGGTTCCTGTGTGACTTTTTGCGATTGTGAATGCTATGCGCACGGACGCGGACAGACATTGTGAGGTCCTAAGGTGCTCCGCACCTAAACAAAATATTTGCCAATCCCCTTGAGTGGGTATGCCCTTGGTATGAGTGGGTATGCGCCACCACTACCACCACCACCATAGCCACGTTTTTCTACTCTCGCTCGGGCTCTGGCCTACCTACGCGACGTGACCGTCTATCAGCGCTTCTGCCAATAAACGTCACCGTAATTGATATTTGTTACCAACGGGTCGCCGCGCGCAGCTACCTTATAGTGTGTTGCATGCGAAGGGCGCGTATCCCCCTTTCGCATGCCGCATCGGCAAGACAGGGTGAATCGTTTCGAAACGGTCCCTGTCGTAGACTTTTTGTCTCATCGGCAGCAGTGTTGACAAAAATTCTTCTGCGTTTTTTGCGAGATTCAGGACTAGACAAAACTTTGTAATTCTTCCATTGTGCGCATGGCTACGTCTGTACGCGTTTGCGTCGTTGTGTACGCTTTGACTCCTTTTTCTTGTTAGGCGCTCTGCGCTTCCTGGGCTCCATTCGCTCAATTTTTCTTTTCTTTTGCTTAACTTTTATTTCGAGTTTTTTTCCTCGCACTACATTGCGTGCCATTTTTATTTAACTTTTGTTTTCTCTCTATTGCTGATTTCCCGATCTCTCACATTCACTTCACTGCATTGTAATCATCCCCATCTGGCGTAGCAAGCACTGCCGCTAGCAGAGCTGACCTCTCCAGCCCACATTAAAGAGTTATCTCTCTCTCTCTCTCTCATCTGATGTTTCCAGAAACGAGACCACAACAGGGGCGGAATTCTGAGGTTTGGCCCCTTCGAACATGTCCATTTGGCATCCAATTCAATCGTTACGTAGTTGCTTCGCAAGGCCTCTGATCAATGATATGCACAAACACCGTGTTTGCGCTACGTCACATGCGGTCTTCTGCATCCAGCCAATCAAGGCTCGCTAGAAATGATTATTTTTAAACGGAAATAAAATAAACAAAACTGACAATTCCGCCACCTGCAGATAAATGCGTGGAAAGAAAACGCCGCTGTATTACATTCGCCGACGATCGTCTAAGCACGTCCCCCCGTTTTCTGCTTTTTTTATTGCGATAGTATGCCCGTTGGCATACATACTATGTCACAGCTATAGATTAACTCCCGTTTCGCGAAGAAACGCAAGGAGGGAGCGATGATGGGGTCCCCAAAATCCACCGATGAAGGTCAGGTGGTCTGCCAGGTGCGAGGCCTGTGCCTTGGAGGTGTCTTGTTCTCGCCGCTTCCTGAGAAGGGCAAGTCCACAGTAAATGTTGAGTGTCCGCATCTTCGGCAGGAGCCGTGCTGCTTCGACGCTTGTGTATCTAGTTCATGGAGGAGCACAAGTCCGCTCCAATAAACGTTTATTTCTTCAAGAACCTCGCTTCATTCTTTACTGAGCGACCATATTGTAACATACCCTTTTGGAGGAAGCCTTGAAGACGACCAGGACAACAGACCTTAGAGCGTGTGGGGGAATTGCTCGTGAACGGCGGAGAACGCCGACAGCTCGGTTAGGCCAGCCGTCTGCTACGGCACTACCGCGGAGGTTCGGGTTGGTAGCCCATTCTGTAAATACATCTACATCGCCACACATCTTCGCCGCGTTGCCTCGTATATGAATTGGAGTGCAAAGCTATGGCTTGCTCTTTTTCCCTCGTATACGTTTCGCGTGATGCACGTTCCGGACCACAGCGGTGTAAAAGGCGAAAATACATAAACATGAAGCGTCGCTTCGTTGAGGAGGCATTCAGTTTAGCAGCATACAGTATTCTCAAAACCCCTTGCAAACCAGTCTATGCGCGGAGCTTCTAAATACTACCGGCTGAGAGCAAGCATTTATCAAAGCCATGCGCTGTGTTGTTCGCATCTCTTTGTCTCCTCTGTACAATTAATGCTCGGCCTAATTATGCAATTCAGCAACGGCGATATCTTTTCAAATGAAGCTTATATGGCTAGGCTTCCGCTTACTTTTCTGGTCCGCAAAAAAAAAAAATTTCTCGAGGCTTTGGGAGTCCTTGAAGCGCAAGGCGTTGGAAAAGAAACGGAGAACAGATGCGCGCGCGTGTGTGTGCGCCTCTCTCTCTATCTCTCTCTGAACAGGAAACGGGACGTCGTTCAAAATATTATTTGATTGATTGATTAATTATAGGGATTAATGCGCCGACGCAACGCAGGCGATGAGGCGCGCCGTAGTGGACGGCTCCGGATTAATTTCGACCACCTGGGGATCTTTAAACGTGCGCCGAAATCTCGTACACACGGGCGTTTTTGCTTTTCGCCTCCATCAGAAAAGCGGCCGCCGCGGCCGGGAATGGAACCTGCGACCTCGTGCTCAGCTCAAAATATTATTTGGACCTCGAGCTTACAGGTTTCATCTGTTCTGTATGCACCTCGCGAAGACTTCTTATTAATAGACCCCATTTTCATAATCACAGCGGGAAATAGGTATCAAGCTGATATCGCATGACTCGGACATGCCCTTCGGTTAAATTAATTATTAATAGGCACCATTTGCGAGATCTGTAAAATAAAAAAACTGCGCACGTACAGGTGCCGTCAGAAGTAATTGGAGCACGGGAGCTGTGGCCGAACCGCATAGGAGCGCCGTGTAGCTACAACGGCGGTAAACGAAAGGAGCAGAACACGCATGCGCGCCTGTAGACGGTGATAGCCCATCTATACTTGTCAACCCACTCTTAACGCGGCTTCCAGTATTATTCGCAGCATACTGGTCTGAGCGATGGCGCTGATAGCACAGGCGGTATCTGTCAGCGCGCTTTCAGCGCACACGAGCTGCTGGAGAAGCTTCGCAGTCGCAGGAATCTCAAGTGACAATTTTTGTTTTCTAATATTTTTAGGTGGGTCTGCTATTAGCGCCATCGTCGAGACCAGTATACTGCGAAGAACGCTCAAAACCGAGTTAAAAGAATTCGGCGGTTCAGAAGTATAGATGGGCTGTCGGCGTCGCCAGGCGCGCATGCGTGTTCTGCTCCTTTAGTTTACCGCCGGAACAGCTGCGCGGCGCTCCTATGCGGTTCGGCCACAGTTCCCGTGCTCCCATTACTTTTGACGGCACCTGTACGTATGTGTATTTCTGACGGCTTACCGCCGCCAACGCTATAGAAAAATCAAATATGCTCAACTTTTCGCCTATGTTCCGTTACCTCAAAGTCGTGTGCTCTGTTATCCACCTTCACAGGGTGTAACGGCTGACAGTATTTTTTTCTTTTTTTTCATCAGCTCAGCTGAGAAAACGTGATTTTAATAAGCGTCGAATACCGTAAAAGTGTACACATCGGAAATACGGACCTGCAGACTTTCAGTTATCGTCTGCTACGCGCCTGCCACCACAACACCACGCAACCAAAGCGATGTTTCGTTTCGCGCGGGCGAAACATAACCCGCTCACCGGTGAAAACGTAAACAATTGCGGCGTCCAAACTACAGCTACAGACTACATACAGACCAAACTACAGACGCATGCCAGTCGCCGCTCGATTCGCCCGTCTTGGGCGCACCGCCGACGACACCGCGGAGATCAAAGCAGACGGCGAACTTACGTTTGCAGCGCGCGTCGGCTCTACTTCAGCGTCTGCAGACGGTGCACGGCTGACGCGACGGCAAGCGCTGCTAAGACGCAGGAAATCGTGGCGCCGTTTGTGTCCCAACAGACGCAAGGTCAGCGCTGCTCCACCTTCGTAAACGTTGACGCCGGAAAGAAGCCGCTTGAGGCGGCGGTGGCGCGGCGTTAGAAGGCCGAGGGCATAAAGAAATAAAGCGCCCGGCCTCCTCTCTTCCGGAGCCCGCCATCAAGCACGTGACCATGTTGTGGGCAAGGGTAACGGAGGGCGAGACGATTGGCATTGATCCAGGACGGCTTTGTCGGCTGGCGCGCTTTATGTAGGGCGCCAGAGGGGGCGGGAAGGCGCGATAAACAATTTTGAGAAGCACAACACGCGCTCTGCAAGTTTCGTTTCACTCGTCAGCGCAGCGTACTGCGATCTGGTAAGGAGAACGCTAGGACAGCGGCCCTCGACAACTGTTACGAGGGCCGGGAGGAGCTAGCGAATTGTCCTCAGCCGCGCAGGTATTAAGCGCTTGCAGCCGAGCAGCCGACAATCAAAGCTCGCTGGAGCTTTATATGCCGTTACCTGGGCTACAGCGAAAGGAACTTTGCTCACTCTTTCCGTAATCCGTTTGTTTGTTGTTTACTTCTTTAGTTATAAAGAACGTACCACGGCTTCAGAACACCAAGCGGAGCCGGTACAAGGTTAGTTAAAGCAAGCAAGAATGCATTCTCCATCAAAAAGCGGCACCGTTTAGAGTGTTAAGAAAAAAAACAAATCTAAAATGCAATACGAGGCTACCAAAGGAAGGAAAAGTAATTACCACCACCGTACTACTTGTCCAGCTTGGAAGGACGAGGAATATCGGTCTTCTTTGGAAGGCCTGTTCACCCCGACGATAAATGCCACTCACGCAGATTCCCACGCGTGACGGAAAATTTTGCATAGCGAAGCGATAAGGACAGGATAAGGGCGAAGACATATACACTGACAGACAGAGACAACGAAGCGTCGTGTCGAAAGCTGGGGCGTATGCGTAGATACCGTCTTCGAGTGCTTTCAACGCTGCGGCATTCTTAAGACTGGAAATTCGACCACCGCCTGTCCCCTGTAGGCTGCGAAGCGCGAAGCGTCAATTGGACATGTAGCTCGGAAGAATACAGTTGACCAAGCGCGCTGGCGCTCAATTTGATACCGACAGCGACGCGTATTTTGGTGGTCGTGAGAGATTGGTCGTCTGGATGCTGTCGAAGGCGGTTAGCTTGGACAGAAAAAAATCGGCGCAGCTTGTACTAGTAGAGAAAGGCTGGGGAAACAGCACATCGGTGGCCCCTCTCCCTTTGCGAGAGACCCGCATGTTTCACCTGTGCGCCTCACATGGATTTCCCCACTTGCCCCTAAAAGTTCTCCATGACTGGCAGGCTCGAATAGTTTTGCCCGCAGGCTTTCAAAACTCTCCCAGAGTGGACCGCGTTAGCGCGCGCTAGAACCCGTGGCAGCCGACTTCGCGAACTCGGCTTCTGTAGGGCGAGCTCGGCGTCTGTGCTCCCCTATTCATTTGCGAACGCACGTGAACTGGGGAGGAGAACAGCACGCGAGAGATTACACCACGAACGCTGGGCAGAGTGTTTTCGAAAGTCGAGCTGGCCGACACAGGGCGCCCCTTACGAGGCGCAAGCTCACGTACGCTTGGTATTTCTTACTGGTATTTTTTGCGAGCTCCTCACAACGCGCAAGCCCACTCGCAAGCCTGGACGATGCGAGGCGCTCCGCACGAGGCGCATGCTCACGTGAGCTCGGCTATCATGACAGAGAGAGAATTTCTTTATTGAGGTAACGAAGCCAGATGCCCTGAGGGTATAGGAGTAAAAAGGTAGGGGAAAGAGCAGTTGGGCCGACGCTCACTGTTCACAGAGTTCTCTGCATATTCGTGCAAAGGCTCGCTGTTCATATGGGGTTCACAGTTCACTCGCTTTTTTTTTCTCACTTTTCACACATAAACGGGCAGGTGGAGCGTGTTTGGTGCACTCTAAGGGAGTCGGACAAGCTGCTACACCATTTTCGAGAGACCATTCTCAAGAGCGCATTCAGTAATCACTTCAAGGGTTGGTGGATCTTCCCGCACCCGGCGTATGTGTTCGGATTCGGATGTAGGCACCTGGCCCATGGCTAAAACCTGCGAACGGCTTCTGTCGTAGGCGTGATAGAGCCAGTATAAATTAAATAAATTTGCTGGGCTATCACAACCACTTTGTGGGCAATGGTGGAGCTCGGACCATGCAGGGGCTGTCCATTTGTAAATGACGCGAGGGGTGTAGGCCGCATTGGTGTAGACTTTATTCGCGAATATTTCCCCCGAGCGTGAAAGAGGATAGAGAAGGTTGAGGACTCCGTCCGGTGTCGCATCTTGCAAGAGTTGTCTGCTTAGTTTCTTCAGATGACGAAGCCGAAGTTGCCAATCCGACTGGAGGGAGGAGGTTGGTGCGTTGGTAACCGCGGGAGGTGCTTGAAGTCGCTCCCTGGCAGCAGCGTGCGCCAGAAGGTTGCACTCATGGTGTGCCCCGGTGTCCAGGCGATGCGAAGCGCGAAGCCTTCTTCTTATAGGTCGCGTACCGAAGTCAGAATGCAGGTTGCCGTGCAATTAGGCGAGAACACATGGTTCAGCTCCCTACGTGCGACTTGGGAGTCCGTGATTATTCGGAACTTCTTAATGGAGAGGGTAGAGGAATATTCGCCAATGCGCCGGATTGCTCCAAAAATTCCCATGAGTTCCACTTCTTCCACAAGCCCTTATGTATTAGAGGACGTGACGGGATCCATTTATTTGGGGGATATCTGTAGAGGTCCAGGCTATGGCCGCCATTGTTCCGTCAACCGCAGCGCCCGTGTGAATGTCTGCCTCATCTTCGGCCTTGTCGTTGACGAGGGTTCGAACTTACGGCTCTCTGACAGTTTGATGATTTCTCCTAAATGGTCTGCGACGCGGGATGCCGATCGAAGGTCACTCCCGCGGAGGAATGCGCGGCAGAAAGTTCGTTTGGTTACAATCACTTTTTACTTGATCCCCTTCGGTAAGCACTCGTCCCTGAGGAGAATGCTCCACATGATGCTGGAATCGCACGCAGCTTGGTTTCCTCTATAAGGGTTGGAAGGGGCGGAAATGGAACCAAATGATGCAGAATATCGACTCGCGTGAAGTTAGGAAGGCCACTAACCGCACGGAGAAGATGGCGATTTAGCTTATGAAGGGCATTAACATTGGACGGACGTAGATCATACACCGGGAAGCCGTAGCATAATCGTCCATGTGCCACTGCACGAGCGAGCACGGTACAAGCGTGTTGGTGTGCCCCACCATATTTATTGGATAACCGGGTGACCAGGTGTAAAGTAGGGCGCCAGGTCTTCCTAACGTGGGCTATACATTGTTTCGGGCTGTTGCAACTACTAACGGGAAGACCCAGCAGACGAATAGTGTCATTATGAGATTCTATTAGGGTGTATCCTACTTGAAGATATATGATATTGTCCTTATTCGTTGCACGTTTGCCGTCGACGCTGAGCAGTTCCGTTTTGGCAGGGAACAACTGGAGTTGGAAGCGGGACAAGCTGTTCACCAGGCTGAAGATCGCAGCTTGCAGTTCAGGCTGCATAGACACTTTGGAAGGGAAATCGCTGGCCTCGGTCCATACCACAACATCGTCCGCGTAGAAAGCGGACCGGGCGGCAGTGTCTTTCTCCAGAGTACGAGCTACGCGATTCATCGCAAGATTGAAAAGTAGGGGCTCCAAGATTGATCCCTGAGGAACGCCCCTTTCAAGATAGTAAGTGGTAGGCTGGTGTGTATGGGGGTTGAGACGAATCGGTCGGTGCTGGAGGAAGTTCCGAATCCAGGCTTGAGTCTTCTGACTCGGAAAGGCAAGCCTAGTTCTTGTAGAATGCCTGGTTGACTAAGGTTGTCAAAGGCTTCTTGGATATCTAGTGCGAGTACATAGTCAGGCAATTCCTTGCGGGATGTTCTGTTAATGACACGTCTAAGCAGCCACATGTAATAATGAGTATCAATGTGAGGACGCAAACCGGTGAGTGCAGGATGAAACCAGCCTGTACGTTCGAGATGAGTTTTCTGGTAACGCTCCACGGCGGAATTAAAAGTTAAACAGCTGTGCTGTTAAAAACGTTACGCTATGGACTCGTTCTAGAGCCTCCAGCACCTGTTTTCCGCTTCTCAATCGCCGAAACCGAAACGAATATTTTGAATGGCGCTGAAATTCACACTCGGCAACATTTTGGTCACTTGCACGTGGGTAATACTTGCACATGCGAACTACGAAAAGAATGAGCACACAGCTCACGTCACTACTCCTTTAAAGAATAACACTTCAGCAAGTTATGGCGCGCCGCAACTGGCAACACTGCACTCGTCAAATGCGCTCGCCCCTCGGCTGATGTTGTAGTTCGTCGACGCGTTCATTAAAGGGGCCCTGCAACGGTTTTTTTTTCTAAATATTATATGCTTTCAGAAGATCATCAACCAACATATTCAGTACTTAGAAGAGGCGGTCGCAAAGCACCTGAGCCAAAAATGACTGCTCTTTGCCCATCAGGTAACCTAGAGACTTGGTCAAAGTTTTTTCCTCTCTCTTTCGGGGGGGGGGGGCGCTGAACGTCCTGTCGCCGAAGACACAGGACGTGCTCACATCGGCTCCTGGTTTTATGCGAACTATCGCAACGGTAATCAACAGTTACCGAGGTATAATTGGTACCAATGTGTCCGTGAACGTACGAGGCAACTACCCGTACCAGATTCGACCAAGTGGTACGTTGTTTTTACAATTTACGAGGACTTTATTCCCGCGACAGCGCCGACCCACCGCTAAGCCTAATCGGCTGGCCGCGAAGTACGGCACCTAGGTCTAGCCCGGCTAGGCCTAACACCGGCGTGGCAATGGAGCAATACGAGGTGGCCACCGAGATGGAGATGACTACATCACCACCACAAACACTACCAACCCTCGGCCCCAGCAACAACTGCAGCGGTCGGATGTGCATCGATGTACAAGGTTCCCTCGGAACAAATCAACGAGCCACGGTGTGACACACGTGGGACGACGCATAAAAGCACCGACAGACCGAGACGGCGCCCCAGTCGAGGCGCGCCAGTCGAGACCTAAAACGAGGGAACACGTAGCCAGAAAGGCAAGGTCAGCGGCAACGAAAGCAGCGAGGATGCCCGAGATATTCTGTAATTAGAAAATCAAGGTGATCGTGAGGCCAAGAGGAGGCCTAAAGATCGCGAGAACGCAGTTATCGATCGTTGCCTCGGCAATCATGGCGGCGGCGAGAATTTTGAGGGCGGACGGGGCGGCGGACACCGTCTGCCCCGACGTGCGGCAGAACATCATGGTGGTGAGCACCCCTGACGAGGGGAGAGCTCTGTCCTACGCCAAGATCCAGGCCATCCACATCGGAGGCAAGTCGCACGAGGTATGAGCGTACCCGACCACTCCGGAGGGCACGGTCAAGGGAGTGATCGGAGGCATGCCGGTCGAGGAAACACCGGCGGAAATCGGCCGTAACATCGTAAACTCAAGAAATCCGCTGGCGAGAGGAGCGCAGAAAAATCGGCAGCTCGGCAACCGTGATCGTGGTATTCGAAGGCGAAAAGATACCGAACTACGTTTTCTACGGCCCGGTGGTCACGAAGTGCACGCTCTACCTCAAGCAATTCGACGTGTGTAAGCAGTGCGGCAAGGTACCACAGAAGAGACGTTTGCCCGACGCCGAACGCGAGGGTGTGCTTCGACTGTGGCGGCGACAGCCCGGCGGAGGAGGGCCACGAGCCGATGTGTAAACCCAAGCAACCCAAGTGCAAACTCCGCGGAGGGCAGCACCCGACCGACAGCAGAAGCTGCAAGAACAGGTACAAGACCCCGTACGTGGTAACCAAAAGGAAACGGGAGCGAAAGATGGCGGAGCAGCAGGCGCAGCACCAGCTGGCGCCCGGCGAGTTTCCGCCACTTGACGGTGCAGCCGGCGGCAACCGCCTCCATGAGTCGCGCCCGCGAAGCCAGAGCAGGAACCGAAGCCAGAGCGCGAGCCACCAACGCCGTGCCCGCTCGCAATCCAAGAGATCGAGTCAGCTGGGCCGACGCGACCCAAGTCGGGAGCTGCCAAGAAAGGGCAGCCGCAGCCGCAGCAGCAGCCCCAACGACGACAGCAACAGCAGCAAGTGGGGCCGACAAAGCAAAGCGGCGGGGAAACCCAGGAAGAAAGCGATTCGATGAAGGCGCTAAGAGAGGTGGCCGAGCAACTCGGGCGGAGAAACGCCGAACGGGAGGCGACAGTTGACAGAATCAGCAGGGAAGTGCAAGAAATCAAGACGACGGCGGCCATAATGCAGCAGCTACAAATGCAGCCACAACAACCGCAGACACCACAACCGGCGCAACAAGTAGAGATGGAACTGGAAGCAGAAACAAATTCGAGGGTGGTGGCAGCGGGCCCCGCGCCCAAGAGAAGGGCAATCGAGAACGTAAAAAAGCGTAAATTCAGCGAGAGGATGAACAACCTCGAAGACAGGCTCGACCGGATGGAGAAGAGGCTCGACAACTTCGAAGAGTACGTCCGAACGACGTTCACCACGTCGATAGACGACCGGTTCACCTCGCTCGAGAGAACGGGCCAGAAACTGGCTACGACAGTGCAAAATCTAGTGACGCAAATGGCCAACCTCCAACAAGCATGGACGGGACACCAACAGCAACAGCAACCACAGCAGTAACGACAAGGTGCCTCCTGGTCTGCCACTGGAATTGCAACGGCTTCGCCGCAAAGAAGGCGGCACTACAGCAGCACCTACAGCAAGTACCGAGAAAGCCAGACGTAATCATGCTGCGAGACCCGCACTGAAGAGACCCGACTCCCGGAATACCGGACCCACGCCACCCCGCCCAGCCCTCAAAATGCGGCCGGTAGGCCAGGCCGGGGGCTCTGCAGTCCGGTCCGAAGGGGCATTACATACGTTGACCATGAACTACTAAGCAAGAGCACGATAGAGCACACCACGGTGGAGGTAATCACGGGGAAGAAAAAGAAGAGGGAGAGCGCATTCCTGACGAACGTCTATAGCAGCCCGTCGCACGGCAGACAGAAATTCAAGGCGCTGCTACACAAGGCGAGCAAAACGGCGGGGCCCGGTAATAGATTGGTAATCTGCGGGGACTTCAACGCGCAGAACCGGGCCTGAGGCTACCCCAGAACGCTGGCAAAGGGCAGAGACCTAATGCAATACGCCACGGACCTGGGGCTGAGCCTAATCGCCGACCCCGCGTTCCCCACGAAAACGGGCAACTCGGTCGCCCGGGACACGACGCCAGATCTCACGTTCGCCAGGGGCAGGAGCGGAGACACGGCGGAGTTCGGGTGGCAGAATACGGGACACGAGCTGTGCAGGGACCACTATATTGTGGAGGTCACCGTACCGCTTGGGGCCAACGAAGAGATCGGCAAAAGCCCGCGGAAACACCAGTTCACGGACTGCTATACCTTCCGACGACTGCTGCCTGAAGATCAAGGCGAAATCACAGACATCGAGGAGTGCGCCAACGATATCGTGCAGAAGACGATGGAGGCAACCAGGGTAATCGAAACGGACGCGCGCGTCGACCGAGTGGACAGCCGCCTGGCCCACCCAATCGAGGCCAAGCAGTCGATCACGGCGAGATAGAAGACGCAGCGGACGAACAGAAAACTGCGCAAGAAGATCACGGAACTTAAACGCGTGATCGAGTCGCACAGCAGGGTCCTATGCGCGCAGCAGTGGAACGAAGCCTGCAGCGCTGCGGATGGACAAATGCACTGTGGCAAGACGTGGAACTTGCTCACACACCTAGTGGACCAGACCAAAACCAAGTCTCACCAGCACGACAACCTGGCCAAGACCCTCCACAGGGCGCTGGCGGAGCAGGTAGAGGCCGAGGTGAAGAAGCGCCTCGACAAGTACCTGCCGACCACCCCCGCGGAGACACATTCGGACTAACAAGGCGAGACCAACGAGCGGCTAGACAGGGACATAGAAGTGTGGAAGGTGAGAGCGGCCCTACACGAGCTGAACACCAAGTCCACCACCGGACCCGACCGCGTGACGAACAGTGCACTGAAGAATCTGAACGAGAGAGCAATCGAGAACCTCACGGCGTACTACAACAGGTTCTGGTGAGCAGGGAAGCTGCCGAAGCAGTGGAAGGCGGCCAAGAAGATTCTGATCCCCAAGCCAGGCAAACCACCGAACATCGAGGACCTCCGGCCAATCTCGCTCACGTCTCGCGTGGGCAAGGCGCTAGAGCACGTGCCAATGAACAGATGGCAAAGGTACCTGGAGGAAGCGGTGGTGTACCCGAACACCGTGATAGATTTTCGGAACAATCTCGGGACGCAGGACGCCATGATACAGCTGAAGAACGAGATCCTGGACGACGACGCCAACACGAGAGACAACCGGGCGATCATAGGCCTGGACTTGCAAAGCGCCTTCGACAAAGTGAGGCACCCGGCGATCCTGGCCCAGGTGCCACGACTGAACCTGGGATATAGAACATACGAATATATCAGGGACTTCCTGACGGAGCGGACCACCGAGGTCAACGCCGGTGACGTGAAGCTCCCGGAGAAAAAGCTCGGCAGTGTCGGGACACCCCAGGGCTCGGTCATCTCGCAGCTGCTCTTCAACCTAGTTGATGATCGGGGTGGCCGAACGACTCTCGCGAGTGGCAGGGGCCCGACACACCATCTACGCCGAAGACATAACTCTGTGGGTCCCGGGATGAAGCGACGGACACATAGAACTGGACGGGTCCGGACTCGTATGCTCCCCGAGCAAGTCCGAACTGCTGGTGATCCCACCGAAAACAACGACCAGGAAAAAGATAGGGGACGAAGAGACGCCGAAAGAACCGGAGAAGATTAAGGTCAGAACGAGTGGCGGCCACACGATCCCGGAGGTCGAGAGGATCCGAGTGCTAGGCATGTTGATAGAGCGCAAAAGCGTGAACGGCGAGACGGTGAACGGCCTCCTGGCTAAAGTCACCGCGCCCACACGGCTAATCAGAAGGGTGTCAAACAGAAAGGCAGGCATGAAGGAGGATAGCCTCACCCGACTGGTGCAGCCTTTCGCCATAAGCCACATCACGTACGTCGTGGCGTTCCACAACTGGAGGCAGTGCGAGCGAAACAAGATCAACGCGCTCATACGCAAGGCGTATAAGGCAGCACTCGGACTCCTTTACTGCACGAGCAGCGAAAAGTTTGCGGCCCTGGGGGTGAACAACACCGTGGAGGAGATCGCGGAGGCACAGAGGACCGCCCAGATCTCCAGGCTCTCGGAAACGAGAACGGGAACAGATACTGCACGACCGTCGTCTGACACCGATGGAGGAGGGAGCCGAAAACGAACAGGTACCTGTGCCAGAAGCCACAGGCAGAACGTTACGGGTATGCCCGGTAACAAAGAACATGAACCCCGAGTTCAACAAGGAGCGAAGGACGGCGAGGGCCAAGGCGCTTGTGGACATCCACACCAGAGACGAATGGGCCATGTACGTGGACCCGGCGGAGTACCAGGAGAGCGAGAGGGCCTACGCCGCGGCAGTCGTCAGGGCGTCGACTGGGGAAACGATAACGGCGGCGAGCGTTAGAATCCAGAAGGCGCACCGGGCAGAGGAGGTGGCCATTGCCCTGGCTATCGCCGACCCTGCGTGCACGACGGTGCTGTGCGACTGAAGAACGGCGGTGCGTAACTACGCCAGAGGGAGAGTGTGAAGGGAGGCCGCACGAGTACTACACACGGGCGACCTCAACAGTGAGAGGAGGTGCGTAGCCATCAAGTGGTTCCCGGCACACGTGGGCATCGATTTCAGTATTTGAGTATTTGATGGAGGATAAAAGCGAAAAAACCTACGTCGCATGCCCCCGCGCGAGGGACACGAGTTAATGCAGAGCATTGGGGGTGGTCACGTGGCGTAGGTTGTGGTAGTTGGCGGTGGTAGTTGTAGTTGTTGTTGTCGTAGGGGTTGGGTAGTTGGGTTGCGAGACGAGAGAGAGAGAGAGATGAGAGACGTAAGTACGTAACGTGTTATTTATTGCCATCGTTTGCACCCCACCCTCTCTGCGGGGCAATCGGTTGGATCTTTATTATTATTCTTTTCTTTCTTTTCTTTTCTTTCTTATTATCCCTCTCGGGAGGGCAGTGCGCCATCGTCGAAGTTCATAAGCGATGGAAGCAACACCTTCAACCAGTACCGCGACGCGAGCCAACGTCAGCGTTGCAGTACCAGTTCAAGACATCGTGCCATCCTCTTCATCGACGGCGGCAGAAGACAAGGCGGCGAGACGGCGCGCTGCCGACGCCGAACTTCGTGCACGAGAAGCCGCGGCCAAACGTCAACGTCGGGCCGCGGATCCTTCGCTCGGGCAACGAGTATATTCGTAGCGCGCGCAGTAGAGGGAGAGGAGGTAGCACCTGCTGCTGCAACGCCTCTTTCAGCGCTGGAGCACGCGCATGCGCGCCCGCACCTGTTGTTGAGAGCGAGGAGGAGCGGGGGAGGGGCGCACGTGCTGGCTGGCTGCGGACGCCGAGTTACGGACGCATAACATCGTGAGTTAAAGAAATGCTCTGCATTTAAAACGCCCGTGTCTTCGAGATTTCGGCGCCGTTAAAGATCCCCAGGTGGTAAAAATCAAATCGGAGCCCTCCACTACCGCTTGCTTCATCGCCTGCGTAGCGCCGGTGCTTAAACCTCATAATCCAAAATAAATCAGCCGCGCAAGCGCAAAACACCACAGCGAGCAACGCAAATCTTGCCGCGCGCAAGCTGGGAGCTGGTGCCGGGGAGCGCCGGGTGTTCACTGATGATGATTGTTATGATGATTATTTAAGGCCTTCCATTTGAATCGGGGTTACAGCATGAGCCATATAGCGTATCTTAGTAATTTAAATTTAAATTTAGTTAACCGCCAACTCGGATTTCTTTTTAATTCTGCCCTGCCGCTACTCCTGGTCGATGACAGCACGCCGCAGCTATACTGGTTTTATTTTCCGCGCGAAATTCGACCCGGCGAAACAATGGGAGAGGCCGCCGCTCGGGCCACTCTAAATCTTCTAGTACACTCTATCAATATATACAGTCATACAGTTGCTAAACTCCGCTTCAGAATCAGGGTAGCCCTAGCCCTCCCTGCTCCGTGGAAGATGAGGGGCAAGTCGACGCGCGCGGCACCTAGGAGACAAAAACTGATCTTCGCTAAAGCATTATTATTAAAAATTTGTAAAATAAAGATTGTTTTTTTTAATTAGAATACATGAATTAGGTGAAATTTACTTGTGTTTTTGCGGCTTTTCTTTTTATGACTTACGGCAGCAGTCGCAAGCACTTGAGTACTACTTCAATGTTCTGCCGAGAGGGAGAGAGATAGAGAGAGAGAAATAGAGAAAGGGGAGAGAGGGAACAACTTTATTGAGCCAAACAAAATGGCTGCGAGTATACGTGCCGGATAGGATGCGTCCCTCTTCACGGGACCCATATGCGTCCTCGGCTGTCTAGCTCCTGGGATCAAGACGAGCTGGTCTTCCAAGGTGGGGCTGGTTAGCAAGGTCTCCCATCGCTCGTTAAGGGCCGTGGGAAGGGTGGTTGAGTGCTGGGTAAGGGGTGGGGGGATGGTCTCGGTGAAATCGCACTCTCCGATGACGTGCCGGATCGTGCCCAATTGCCCACAGAAGCTACACTCTTTCTCGTATCTCTCGGGGTACATTCTGCTTTGTAGATAGGGGTGCGGGAAGGCTCCTGCTTGTATTTGCCTATAGATCGTTTGCTGCGCTCTGCTGAGCGATTTGTGCGGGTCAAGGTACCGCCGTCTGCCTTCCCTGTAGTGGCTGGTGATGTCCTTCTAAGTCGTTATTGCCTGCGGCTCGTGCTCGTCTGCCCGGTGTTCAAGTTCTCGGGCCAGCTGGTTGGCGAGTTCGTTGCACTCGAGCCCTGAGTTAGCCGGCGTCCATATCAGTTCGACTTTCTGCTCGGGTATGCGGCGTATCCTCCCTCTAGTATTCTGAGTATTCCGTATGGTGCTTGGCCATGCCTAGCAGCTTGTTAGTGGACGATAGGCGCGGGATACCTAGCGCCACCTTCGTTGCGTTTTGTAGGATCGGGTTCAGTTGATCCCTGTCTTTCTTGAGTAGCTGTAGGTACGCCGCCGCATATACGATGCACGTCACAAAGGCCTGGACCAGCGTGAGCGCGTCGTCTTCCTTCAGTCCTTTTCATCTGTTTGTGACCCTTAGGTTCATGTTCGTGATCTGTTCCATGGTGGTCTTGATCTTGCTTAGAGCCGCTGCCGCCTTGCCGTTGTTCTGGAAGATCACTCTCAGGATTCGGGTTTGCGTGGTCGCCGTTATGTTCGTCCCGTCTATGATAATACGCACCTTCTCTTGGCCTTCTTTCTTTCTTCGTGGCTTTATGATTAGGAGCTCTGATTTTTGTGCCGAGCAGTCGAGACCGCGTGTCTTTGCATATTCGTGTACGGTGTCGGCCGCTCTTTGAAGGGTCTCTACCATCCAACTTTCCGACCCCGCTCTAGACGTCCACACGGTGATGTCGTCCGCGTACAGAGCGTAGTCAATGCCCTCTATGCCTTGGAGCAGGGCTGGGGGCGGGAGTAGCGCTAGGTTGAAGAGCACGGGCGATAGGACCGATCCTTGCGGGGTTCCCCCTATCTGCCAGCGCTATCGTTCGCGACGTCTCATCCCCGATCTTTATTTTTGCCGTTCTTTTACTGAGGAAGTCCCGGACGTACTTAAACGTTCGCTCTACGCACCCTGTCTCTTGCAGGTTGCGGAGTATGCTGTCATGGGTTACGTGGTCAAAAGCTCCCTTGAGGTCGAGCGCCAGGATCGCCCTCGGGATCGGGATCTTGGCTTTTTTATCACCAGTTTGTGTATCTTCACTACGAAGTCTTGCGTGCTCAGGTGCCCACGGAAACCGTACATGGTCGGTGGCCTCTGATGAATGGTGCCTAGGTGCTTCTGGAGTTTCTTAAATACCATGCGTTCGACCACCCTGCCACGCACGACGTGAGAGAGATGGGTCGCATGTTGTTGACGTGAGGTGGCTTCCCCGGCTTGGGAACGAAGCGCACCTCCGCTTCCTTACATTCTTTGGGTAACGAGCCCTCCTCCCACGCTGCGTTGGCGAGGTCCAGGAGCTCCGTCCGACTCTTGTCGCTCATTTTCCTTAGAACTTTGTAGGTATTGCCGTCGATGCCCGGTGCACTGGCTTGGTTGCTTTTGTCTATGGCCGCGATAAACTCCAGTTCGGTGAAGGCCGCGTCCATGTCTTCGTTGCTCGCCCCTTCACACTCGAGGGACAGTGTGCAGCTCTTTCCAGTTTTGAGGTTCCGCGTGAGCTGTCGGACGAGCTTCTCCCCGTTCCCGTCGTAGCTGTTGATCGTTCGGGCGAGGTCGCGGACACCTGCGCTCTTGCTCTTCAGTGGGTCTACTAGGTACTTCAGCAGTTTCCACGTCTTTTTCGTTGACATGGTTCCCTGGAGACCGTCGCAGACCTTCATCCAGTTCTCCCTGCATAGTTGGATCGCATACACGGCTGCTTGTCTGTTGAGGTCGTGGATGCGTTTCCGCAGCTTCTTCTTGTGTCTCTACCTCTTCCACCTTCGGGTGAGCCCGTGCCTGGCCTCCCACATGTGGGCAAGCCTGCGTTGCCCACATGTTACACGAAAGGAACCTGCGTTGTCGTGGCTATCTTCTGCGTGCCCTTCTCGACTAGGTCGCGTTGCTTCTCGGTTCATGCCCGATATGTCTTGACTTCGTAATCGCTTTGTTCAAACTCGTCGTCTTCCGCTTCGGCTTTTTTGCGCAGGCGGCCCCAGTCCGTGATGCTGGCGTGCCCCAGTTTTGCCTTGATGTCGGGTCCCCTGAGGGTCACCGATCACGTCGTGGTCCGAGCCGAGGTTCTCCCCGGTGTTGTGCCAGGCAACATCGAGGTCCCCCCGTACTCGCGTCAGGTCCGGGGTTGTGCCTCTTGCCGTGCCCGTGCCCATCCTGGTCGGTACGCCCGGCTCGTTTACCACCGTCATGTCATGGTCTTGTAGCGCTTTTGCGAGTTTCTTCCCCCTCTTGGAAGAGTACTTGTAACGCCACTGCGTGTGTGCGGCGTTGAAGACTCCTAATATAAGTATCGGTCTCATTTTTGCTTATTTCACGCAGTCTAAGATGGTGCCCTCGAAGTCGACTGACTGTCTCGAAGGTCGTCAATATGCGTTCATAACGAACACATTACTGGCGTTTCCCACTTTTTTGTCGTGAATTTGGATTAGCGTGTGCTCGCAGCCGCGTTAGGCTGTAACGTGCTGCGTAGCCGCAACGTTACTGCGCACCAGGGTCGCCGTGCCAGCTTCTCGTTGCGGTCCGTGTAAGTGATGTACCCAGCCAGCTGGACTCTGCCATTGGTTTCCTGTAGCGCAATGACGTCTGGTTTCTGTTCTAGGTTGTCCACGTATAACTGAAGCTGCCCGATCTTGTGCCTTACGCCCCTGCAGTTCCATTGAAGTTATGTCGCGGTCTCTTTCTGCTTGCCCTTAGTCTTCTTCTGCATGTTGGGTAGTAGCCTTGTTTTCCGCGGTGCTAACTTCTCACGGCCTGCCTCTCAGTGCTACTCGAGTCGTTTTCTTCTTAATTACCGTGGCGTCTTTGAGTTTCGCGTCGAATGTCGACATTCTGTTGGATAACCGGTTGTATTTTTCTTCAAGGTTACCCACTCTTGCCGACTAGACGAGAGGATAGTCAACTTGCCGGTGCTTGCACCGGCGCAGGAGGGCAACCGAAGACCGGCTTTTCATACATGGAGCCTATGGGAAGTTTCGCAAATTATATAT
>CM023452.1:46036640-46191750 GCA_013339765.2 Haemaphysalis longicornis | reverse complement strand
CGCAGTTGCCATGACGGGGTTTAAATTGGAGACCTATATGGTAGAGGCCTTTGCCCTGCAGTGGGTGCAGACAGGATGATGATGATGATGACGATGATGATGATGGGGAGGAACTGATGACAGTGATGACTGACAGTGATGACGTTGACACGTGCGCAGGTGTGCTGACATAGTGGAGCGCTACCCCAGCTACGAGGTGCACTTCAGCGGCGTCGGGGATGCGCCATCCGAAAAGTACAAAGACGTGGGCCACTGCAGTCAGATTGCCATATTCAGGAGGAAGCCCCGCAGCCTCAACGGGGAGGTGCCTGTGGAGCCCACGCCTGAGCGTGAGACGCCTCTGAAGTCAATGCCTGGAAGTGAGGAGCTCCCGCAGTCGTCACCTGTGTGCGAGGAACCCTTGAAGTCTGAGTGTGAGGCCCGGTTGGAGTCTGGGGCCGAGTGCGAGGGAGCTCGGACATCGACGCCTGATGTGGAAGAGCCTGCGGAGTCAGCACCTCAACCCGAACCATACGAATTGGTATGCCAACTTTTTTTTTTTTTTTTTTTTTTTTTTTTCTCCACGTAGGACATTTCGGGGAGCTAAAGAGGGTGGATAGAATGAAGGCCAGGTTTTGGTGTTCAGGGTCTTGGTTGTGAGTAGGTGGCGATGGAGTTAGAATAGTGGCTCTGGGCTCGCATCTTCGTACGAAACAAGCATTTCCCTGTGTTGATTCTTTAATGTTGTGTGGCTGATTGAGCCCAGTGCTATGTTATACAGGTGTGTGCCACTGGAACGAATCTGCTTCAGTGAATTATTTGGGATCCTGGAATTATCCAGGAATTATCCCCCAGCCACTTGTAGAAATGGAGCAGAAAAATCCTCATCCCAATGAACAACTTCCTCTGGATTGTTCCACTTGTTTAAACGTTTCTTGCAAAAAAAAAAAAAAGAATAAATAAATAAAAATAATACGCCGTCTATTCTAGAAGTGAGAACTCGCACAGCCACTCATTTGGAACACCGCAGTCATTGTATAGTATTGTTTTGGTACCCGGGACATTTGAACAGCAGCTGTGTTGGGGTTTGGCCAAGATGAGATCAAGAAGTTTGCGGGGATAAATTGGGTCGCAGTTAGCACAGGTCCGGGATAATTGGAGATCTATGGGAGAGGCCTTTGCCCTGCCCTACAGTGGGTGTAGATAGGCTGGTGATGATGGTCATGATGGGCTTTGGCACCAGCAAGAAAGGTGTCGCTCCACCGTTACGAGGTGTAGACAACGGAGAGACAGAACACCAATGCAGCTGATTTCTCCTATCTGCCACTTCTTTGTGGCAGCAAATGTTACCCCGAAGTACAGTAAGACCTTGTTACAAGAGACACTTGTATTTAAGAAACATTGGAATGAAACAGTTTGGTTGGTTATCCTATGTTTGCCATGTTAGCCATATCACATAGAATATGAAACAGTTTGGTTGGTTTTCCTATGTTTTTCATGTTAGCCACATCACATAGAACAGATGTTTTCCTTGAGTGTCTCTTGTAGTGAGTTTTACTGTACTTCTTTTCTGTGACGGTGTAGTTCCCCTCGACGAGTATCCCTCACTCAGGATTTTGGCTTTGTCTGATGCTTTGGACGAGCACGATAAATCGCAACTGATGATGGTTGGATGTTAACGGCGCAAGGCCAACTGGGGCAAAGAGCGCCAAAGCAGTGGTTATACATGAGAAGGATGAAAACGTAAACACTAAAATAGGTTAGCAAGAACAAAAGTAAAATCAGTCGAGGACAGTGAGGGTGGCTGGCATAGAGGGCCAGGTTGTAGGTTATGCGTGGCATGAAATTAGGTCTAAAAATTTTACTTGTGTTAAGTAGTTCACAACCTCTTTCCATGATTGACAAATTGCCGTGTCCTGATGAACACCATGTATTACTTGGTATCTTTGCCAAGTGCCCCCCCAGTTTTTAGTTCGGCCAAAGACAGCCAACCGACCTTCTCCATTCCTGCATCACATGTTTAGCATTGGGTCCACTACCTTGATTCAGCAGAAACCTTAGAGGGTACTTCCACCGGGATGCAGAGTTATACTCAGGAACTCAAGAGCATAGCTGATTGAGTGCAGGAGGTGCTGACACAAGATGTCACCTGGGAATATATTGCATTCCATGGGCAGCTCCTGTAATACGCACGAGGCTAAAAGATGGAACCCGGAGGTTTTATGTCCACTGCCGCACTCTCAGTTCAGTCGCTGCAAAGGATCTCGCTTTCTCGAATTTCCTGCCTGAGTTCAGCCTCCGATTTTCACGTGAGGATTTGTGGTTAGGGTTTTGGCAAATTGCAGCGCACCCTGAGCAAGTAAGAGAAGTACTTTTGGTTACACGGGATATGTAATGTGGGGCACTTTGAACCGTGCAGTGTGCCTGCGAGTGTTGAGTGGTGCACAGACACAATTTTCTGAGAAATTAAACGGGGAAAACCGTGATGTTTGGCCACACTTTAGTTGAACACATTGTCTTGCTATCGGTTGTAGTGGACTGTGTGAAAAAGGGCTCGCCTCATCCTCCTTAACTCTAGGAAATGACGGTTCAGTGGCCTCCAAGCACTCGCACTTGAATGTTGGTCGACAAAGAAGGCATCCCATCACATCTGAAGAAGGCTAAGGCTATGAGGGGCTTCTTTGAGGAACTACAGTTGTTCAAGTATCTGACGAGTTTTCAGGTCCTTTGTTTGGATTTCTGTCGTTTTATTCTGAGATTTGGGGACATTGCTTGTCCTCTCTCGCGGTGCTCTAGAAAGATGGCGCTTGTTCTCTGGACTCCAAAATGGCATGCCCTGTTCCGTCCACTAAAGTTCCTCTTGACTAGTGCGGAAAGTTGGGCTAGTTAGTACTGGGATAACTGGGCATGTTTTCCAGCACAAAAAAGACGGGAACTTAGAGAAGAATACGGAGAAGCGTTTGTCCTGTCCATAGTCTTCTCTGAGTTCCCGTCTCTTTTGTGCTAGAAAACATGTCCCAGTTATTTTTTTCTGACGTCAGAACTGATTTTACGCCACTATGACTGCCGAGGCCCCACTTACTTTTTACATACACCGGAGGTGTTGGCATCAGAGCCGTGCTAATTCAACGTCACAACGGTAATCACTGCGTCATTGCGTACGCAAGTCAGTCACTCATCAAGCCTCAGAGGAACTTGGTCACAGAACAGGAATGCTTAGTGGTCGTACTTGCCACGCAGAAATTCCTCTTGTACCTACAGTTCGGCTCACTTGTCCATATACTTGTCGCTTGTCCAAAGTTGTTATTGACCATCACTCGTTGTGCTAGCTGGTTAATCTCCAGAACCCTTCCGACTGGCTCTTGCACTGGGAGATTCGAGAACGCGACTTCACCATTGTACCCTGTGTTGCGACCGGGAGGGCCGACCTGAGCCGAGCTCCGTCGCCTCCGACATACGTGTACAGTCGAAACCCGCAATAACGAAATCCCGCAAGTACGAAATCCCCGCAGCAACGAAATATTTCCGGATCCCCGGCGAACGTCCATAGAAGCCCATGTATTTCATATCTCGCAGCAACGAAATGTTTTTCAACAGCGATCCCGCATTAATGAATTTTCTACTACAGTGCGGCCCTTTTTTTATCCGCCCGTCAAAGGTTAACTGTCAAAAATATGCTAGTACGCGTGTTGTGCGCACTCAAAATTCGTAAACGTCTGCTTTTGGCGTGCTAGCGTGGGTACCCCCGCCATTTTTGTTTACATAAATCGGCGATGGGTCTGTGTCAGGCAACATGCCTGGCCACACTGCAGCAGGCGATGGCAAACATCATGCTGATACAGTTAGCGGGGCCACCAGACGGCGCCATCGAACGAGCTCAACAGGCCAAAGCAACACCAACAGTTCGAATCAATCAAAACGGCAAAGAGAAGACTGGGACTGGTGGCGAAATCGAGACGAAGTTACAATTGTGCCTGAGAAAAGCTTGACGCCGGGAGCGGATTCTCCGTTATTGCGGAGAAAGAAAAGAACGGCAACAATATCATCATCATGTTAAGCAGCCTTGGAGCGACACCCTTAGGGGGCGACACAATCCTATCCTGCATTGCTTCCGTCATTCCGTCACTTCCGTAGCCTCGCACACGCGAGTTCGTTGTGTGTGGCCAGTGTCACGTGTCACTGTTTGCGTGAAAGTTGTGTGTGTGGCGACCGGCCCATCGGATCTTGCTAAGATGCCTCCACCAGCCAAAAGCGGAAGTTTCTGACGCTTCACGATAAAGCTGCCATCATTGCGGAAGTTGAAAAGGGCAGAAAAAAGAAAGACATCGCCGACGAGTATGGAATTGCGTGCAGCTCGCTTTCGACCATATTGAAGGGCAAAGATGCCATTCTCGCTGCGCTTGATAATGGCGCACGTGCGCAGAACAAGACGGTGACCGCGGCGGCCTTTCCGGACGTCGATAAGGTGGTGTTCGCGTGGTTTTGCGAACAGCGTGCCAACAGAGTGCCACTTACGGGAAAAATACTACAGCAGAAGGCACTGGACTTTGCCTGCAACCTCGGGCACGACCAGTTCCGAGCATGCGTTGGATGGTTGGGTCGCGTTAAAGCCCGGCACGACATCGTGGCCAAGGCGATTTCGGGAGAAGCAGCAAGCGTTGACCCTGTAACAACGTCGTCATGGGTGCTGACCAACAGAGAAGTACTGGACCAGTACCAGCCCTGCGACGTGTACAACGCGGACGAGACGGGGTTGTTCTTTCAAATGCTCCCGTCGAAGACCCTGGAATTGAAAGGCCAGAAATGCCATGGGGGCAAGCACAGCAAGCAACTCGTTACCATTTTGTTGTGCTGCAATATGGACGGCACAGACAAGCGGCCACTTCTAGCCATCGGCCGAGCGAGAAGCCCCGCTGCTTCAAAGGAAACCGCCGCTCGCCTGCCCGTTCAGTACGCCGCTAACAAGAAGGCGTGGATGTCTCGCGCTCTTTTCTCCAGCTGGGTTGAGGCGTTCGATGCCGACATGCGCAAGGCGGGCAGGTCGGTGGCCCTTTTTTTAGATAACTGCAGCGCCCACCACATGGACGAGACGGAGCTCACGAACGTGCGCTTGGTTTTTTTTTCCACCAAACTGCACTTCCGTTCTGCAGCCGCTCGAACAAGGCGTAATTCGCAGCGTGAAGTGTGCCTACAGGGAGAGGTTGATCCAGCGTCTGCTACTCAACCTCCACCACAAGCGTCCCACCGACGTGAATTTGTGCATGGCCTTCGAGATGGTGGCCGCCGCATGGGTTGCGACATCCCCTTCCCTGATTGAGAACTGCTTCAGGCACGCGGGCTTCACCACCACCGTGCAAGCATCACGCACGGATTGCGCTTCAGCGTCACCAGACGAAGATTTCGACGAAGGTGCACTTGACGGCGAGTGCTGGCAGCGCAGTGCCGCTATCGCTGACCAACGCCTGGGGGGCACTTCGAGCCATCGACATCCCAGATGGGCTCACGGTTGATGCGTTCGTTCGCACCGATGACGATGTCGTCGTGCATGAAGAAGTGACCGACGAGGCCATTATCGAAAGCGTGCGCGAAGCTGACGACACCGAGGACCAAGAAGACAAGCACACGGAGAAACCCAACCCGCAGGTTGTTTTGGATGCCCTCGACACTCCTCGGTCCTTCTTCGCCACACATGACGACGACGTGGCAATGGACCACTTTTTTCAGTGCGAAGGGAGAGCTTTGAAGTTGTTGCATGGCAAGGGTCGGCAAAGTAAGTTGACTGACTTCTGGCAATAAATTTTCGTTCTGCTGGCCATATCACTGTTTTTATGTCTCGTACTCGTGGCAACGAAATCCTCGCGAAAACGAATTTTTCCAGTTTCCCCGGCGATTTCGTTATTGCAGGTTTCGACTGTAGTAGCGTGGTGTAAAGCGTGCGGCTAGCCGCTGTTGCAGCCGTGAAGAAGTCCAGAAGCTGTAGGCTAACGTAACTGTTTACTTCGTAGCGAGAGGTGAGCCGAAGCCAAAGAACAATGCCCCGACGGGCGAGGTAACAGTACAGGACTCGAGCAGAGTGACTGCGTGGATTTGCTGCTCAAACAGGAATGGGTTACAGCGCTTGCGGGGCTTCT
Organism: Haemaphysalis longicornis; assembly: GCA_013339765.2. Taxonomy (NCBI): domain Eukaryota; kingdom Metazoa; phylum Arthropoda; class Arachnida; order Ixodida; family Ixodidae; genus Haemaphysalis; species Haemaphysalis longicornis. Next base: position 46,185,640 of record CM023452.1, on the reverse strand, counting down.
ATTTATACCAAAAAGCGGTAATGGTCAAAACAGCGTTCCCTCTAGATTTGTGCACACGCTACGAACGTCACAGACACACACAACGCTCTTTCCAGAGTTTGTGCGGTAACATCGGCGCACGTTGAGTCCGAGAGAGGGTAGAGAGGAGTACTCCGGTGCGATCGCGGGGCCTCTGTGTCCTTGAAGCGCGTCTCGATGTGAAAGTATGAGTCACCGACACGGTTCGGCCTGTCTGAAATGTGCACGTAGTGGCTTCGCCGCACAGCCGAGGAGTGCTGAAAGAAAGCCCGTCGGCGGGCCCATACGTAACACCTGTAAAAGTGGTCGCAATCATTGTGATGCGGATTGCCTCTCCTCCCGTTCACTTGAAACAACAATGCGCAGTGTCGTCAGAATTTCATGACCCATACATATGTCAACTGTGATCAGCAGCACGTCGAGAGCCTCTCTCGTTTTATGATTTGCCATGGTGCATGGTGGCGAGACCCAATCCATCTGCATTCACGATGGCCTTCTCTGTAAGGAGAGCTGCTCGCCGACAGGTTCTTGGCTCCTTCTGGTGTTGCCAAAAGGTTGCGTTATTCTGCACTTTATGCTATGCAGGATGATGCCACAGGTGGGCACCTAGGTTTTCACGCACTCTTTATTGGGCACAATAGCGGTTTTATTGGCCGAAAATGCGACAAGGGACCGAGTGATACGTGGCGAGTTGCTCGCATTGCCATTCCTACAAACGCGATTCGTACGAAGAAGAGGGGATTGGTTTGATTGACCCTTTTGTTTGGTCAAAGGATGGAAACTGTTGGATTAGTGCATTTGTCTCATCTTGTCTCGAACATATACTTTGTTGCCTTGTACTTCAAAATGGCCCATTTTGTGTCATCAGCAACCGTTGGTGGCAGTTCACTGCTGATGTCGTTGAAGAGTTACTTGGTCCTTATGATTCCAGTGGGCGCTTGCTTGTGTGCGTGCATTTGCCTGCTTTGGTTGTCAGAACCTTGAGTGCGCATGGCCGTGGATGCAGCTTTATACGTGTTAAACTTCCCGTAATCCCCAGTTAAAGCAGTGGTCATCATCACGTTTCCTTCTTCTGCAGTCCTTGCTTAGAGCTCATGCTTTTGCACTTGGCTCCTTTAGTCATGAACCAGGAAACATGGGGGTCAGCAACAAGTTCTTTCCTGCCTGAGGTGAATTGCCAGGTGAGGTGAAGTACCAGGTGAATTGTTCTTCGGCTGGAAGGTTTCTTGTGAGAGTGGTGTCTCCGTTTGACCCTTCTGTCCCAATCGGTTTGTCCCGTAAACTTGAGCGCTCTACATCTAAGGCGTTTATTTGTTAGGCCGCAATTTTAGTAAGCATCACTTTTCTCTTTGCAAAAACACCAGTTTGAATTAGTACGACGGACGGGGAGGGGAGGGGGGTGCTACAGTTTTGTGTCAGCCAAAACGTCTAAGTTGGTGGTTCTAAAACGGCCTCCTTTTTTTTTTTTTTTTTTTTTTCCCCCTTGCGAATCCTGCCGGCTAATATCCCTTGCCGCATGCACTTGCGCCTGTTTGACTTCTCCGTTTGGTGTGTGCTTAAAAGTCAGCAATTTGCACAACATTAAAGCTGTGCAGGAAAGCCAGGTCAAGAAAATGGGGGGAGGCACGGGGCAACTTCAGGTGCAAGAGAAAATTGTTACACGGCGGGATTAGGGTGAACCATGCTTTATCGTATGTTGTGAGCATGGTACGAGTGTGCTGAAGGCCAGCAGTTTCTTTTAGCACACCAGTGTAAGTTTTTTTTTTAACGGCAGAGCTATTCAGGCCAGCACAAATCAGTCCGGCATGCCCAAAAACACCTCGAAGCCGGAAGAACAAAATGTGGTTGAGGAAATCCCAGGGCTCGAACCCGAAATCTTTACGTCGTGAAACTGTAAACCTAACCACTGGGCCACCACCCCAAAGGGCCGAGGAGTACGGGGTTAGCGGGGTAGTGGCAGTGGAGAACAATAACATGTGCAGCCAATTGCAAAGAAAAAAAAGTGTTTCCTGTGCTTGTAGTTGAACCTGGATCCCTTGCAATATAAACATGCTTTTTTTTTTTTTTTTGCATTGCGCACAGGCCAGTTGGGGCGGGGGGGTGAATACTAGACTACTGCATTTTTTTTTTTGTCTCAAATGTTGCAGCACCCCCAAAAAACTGTCATCACGAACTTCATTCAATATTTCATCGAAATGTGACATTTCTTTGGTCACTTTCTTTTCTTGCAACTGTAGACCATCTTTAGCCAGCCGGAAATGTGCTAACAAGCCTGTTTCTGTTATGAATGATTAGAGATAAAGTAGAGAACCAGTTCTTACAAAAGCAGGTTTACAAAAATGCCCTTGGAACTGTTGCAAAGCAACAAAGGGAAGATGTTGTTGGCTCAGCACAATGCTTTAAGGTGTGTAGAAGGTTCTCGATTTCTTGAACAGCATTAGTGCCTAAGAGTAGCTGTTGCTAGACATAGCAAACAGTTTTGGTGCCCGCTTTGCAAAAGCTTTTCCAGTAAGCTGAAAACTGCTCACCCCAGGCTTATGGACTGTGGGTATTTGCTTTCAGTGCCTGGACAGTTATGATTTTACACGACTTTTTGAACGTTGCTATCGGCGTAAGTCGGGTGTTTTTTATTAATGAAATCTTTGGACTGAAACCCCCGAAGCATGCATCAGACAAGCTGCAGAGGCCTAAGAGTTGTTTTACTTTGGTATTGAAGGTACCACCACGTGTGTGTCCACCGCAAGAGGCTCATATTTGATGCCTCGCGTACTTGTTCACTATCATAAAATGTGATCTGCATTGAAGTCCAGCAATTGGCGGTCTGAATACTTTCTCAGTTCCCCATAGCAATGCCAATAAGTGAGTCAATAATATTGCCGAAAGAAAAGAAAGAAGAAAACTGAAAAATGAAGGATCGTGTTGTAGCCTCATGTCGTTGGTGATAGACAGTCGACATATCCGAGATTTCTGTTGTACATGCCTACCAATTTTCCCACCGACGTATGACACAAATGCCTTGGATAGCTGAAGGCAGGGGATCCAGTTATAAACTGGCAGTCTGTTGTTTGTATTTGCTATTTATCAGGAAATCCTTTTCGTGTCTTGAAAACTTGTGAGCCGTTCCGAGCATGAGAAATGACAGAATTTTGTTGACTACAAATAATAATGTCGCCGCCACCTCTTGTGCATCACGAATTACTTTTTTTCCTTTTTCTGGGGGGGTGGGCATTATGCTTTTTCTCTTCTTCCTGCAGCTAACGTGTTTATGATCAACATTTAAAGGGACACTGAAGTGAATTTGTCAAGCTCCCGTTTTTGCTTGCACTGCGTAGACTGGCTCAAATTAGCACACTTTTCATCGTTTATCCGGTTGACAAAATCGGTAATTATTTTACAAAGCGCGAAAGAAGAAAAACTACCATGCGCGGTTTGCGGTGGCCGCACCAACTAAGGCTGTGACGTTGAGAGGAGGGGCGCCGTGATTGGACGATGCCCAAGATTAGCAATCACACAAGTTTCGGTTTCGGTTCTGTAAAACATAACCAATGGCGTTGTTGGATGGGCATTCTCAATATCTCAGTAATCATCGTACCGCGCTTCTGCCATGTTGTCGGCTGTAAAATGCACAAGATAAGCCTCCCAGGACGGCTTGTAGTCGTAGCATTCACTAGCCGAGACCTACGCAGTGCATGAACGTCCTCCACGTACCCGCAGACGCCCAAATATCGTGCGCTTTTCCCCCATATTTGGAGCTTGCCTCCCTCATGCCTGTATCGTAAAAAGCGTGTTCGCACCAGGCCAAGGGTCTGTTCATTCTGGCCTGTGCCCACTGCCTGCAAGCAGTCGGTGCTTATGGCAACATCACGCCAACGAGAACTCGCTAGCGCGCCAGTGCCTGCTTGCGCGCGTTTTGTGAACTAGTTCTTGTAGCCATGAACGTTGCCGCCCAAAAAAAAGGTGAACTCAATATAGAAAGCATCGGCGGAAAACAAAAAAGTTAACTTACAAAAAAAAAAGAATGCACCCGCGGGGATTCGAACTCGTGACTTGCAAAACATTTGCGGTGACATACCTACGCCCCAGACCACTGAGCCACAGAGCAGGACGCGAAAGTCTTGCTAATATAGGGTATATATTGTATAACCGGTCTACACTTTTATTTAGTTTTGGCATTTCAAGCAGCTTAGGTGACTATTTGTTGTACTGCGATCGTGCAGTAAGCGTCGCCCGAGTTTCCACAGTAGCTCACGTCTAGCAATTGCATTTCGTAGACGGAAAAGCGTTCGCAGATGCGTAGTCGTGCTGCTGACCGCTGTGCTTGTGCGCCCAGCGCAAAAAAGTGCTTCCCGCGCCCTAGTTTTACACTGTACGGTAAAAATATCAGTTGATTTTATTTCCTTAGTACCTATATTGACTTCGCTGACTCTTCTCCCGCCTTCAAGAGGCCTTATATTTTCCTACTGGCGTACCAGTCAGCGAAGCGTCGCATGTGCGCTTGTGTGAAGCGACCTTGACTTGGAGCTAGATACAGTGTACAAACAAACCAAGTAAAGAAAGGCACATTCTTCCATTCACAAACGTGTCCTGGCTTCGTTTCAACTAAGCGAACGAATTGCGACCAAGCAATTTTTGATTGCGACGACCCGCCGGCGGCCGGCGGACGAAACGCTGGGCCGACTGACTCTGTCGGCCGGGGAGCCGTGCAGTAGCGCAGCCGTGGCGCAGCCAATTGCCAGCTCATCCCCTCCTGACGTCACACGAAAACGCCACAGAAAATGGGCGAGCGTAAAGAGAGGAGGACAGCATTTTCGAATTAGTTTTTCTACTAAATAAAATCGCGTAAACGCGCCTAGAGTGGTCGAAACATGGCCTGGGGACTCCGGACTACAATTTGCGCTAGTAATCCCGCAATGTTTACATATCACTTCAGTGTCCCTTTAAGTGCTGATGTGCACATATTTCGCGGAGTGTTGTGAACTGCTGCCCCACCTGTTTTCTTTCTTTTTTTGCTGTAACATAAGTGTGCTGGATCGGCACTGCGGAGAGTTTTCGTATCTGTCCCGTTTTTTTTCATCGCTCAGTGCGGCTACCGAACTTAATCGAATGAGAACTACCGTATTTATAGAATATAAGGTGAGGTTTTTTTTCCAATATCCGTAGTCTCAAAGTCACACCCAGCCTTATATTCGAAGCTGAGTGTATATTATACGGCGACTTTTTTTACTTTCCGAACTCAACCCTCGCCTTATACGTGACCACCTTGTAATCGAATAAATGTGGTATTTGTCAATTCGCAATATCAACAGCTTAGTTCAGCGAACTCGCCACTGAAAGCGGTTCATGTAAAACAGGAAAATAGTAAGGGCGTGGGATTACCCAGTAGTAATTTTCAAACTGAATTATAAAGAAAAGCCAAAAATCGAATTGAATATCGAATGTCAATCTTTTTTACAGGCATCAATCTTTCATTGGTTTTTGTGTGAAAACGAAAGCTACTTCACATGTTTGGGTGCCATGGCGTTCTTTTTAAACTGCAGGGTTCGCACAGGTCCTTGAAAACCTTGAAAACCCTTGAATTTAGAAGTGTCAATTTCAAGGCCTGGAAAGTCCAGGAATTTTTAAATGGTCCTTGAAAACCCTTGATTTTTCTGGAGAGAATCAATGGCCCTGTCTTTTCACAAGAATTTAAAGTGTTTCTCATGGATTTTAGGTGTTAACCAATGTGAAGAAACATTGTAACAATCAAGTTTCAGTGTATTGCGTGAAATTACAAGTTTGGTGGATTTTCATTATTACAAGGCAACTGTGGGAGCAGGCACTTGTCAATCCAATCCATGTCACTGTACAATCCAGTGAAAGCCAGCTTCTGTTCTCTATCTTGCATCTTCCATCTAGTCTGTGGACGCTCGCTCATTGCATGTTTGCTTCTTCTTTGCTTTTACGTGCAAATGGTGGACGTGCCCATTGTTCATCCTGCCTTGCAGCAACACTTGCGGATTTAATTTCAACTGATACTTTGCTGACAAAGCAGGAGATGCAGGCAACATTAACGAACTTTTGAAATCAAACAGCCTGAGCGAAGCACCAAGAAAAAAGAAAAACGTTTAACTACCAACCATGAAATAAAAAATAGAGCTGGGGGAGCATTCACGAACCCGTTAGTGCCTATCTAATTAGCGCCTTTCTAAATGCGCACTAATGTGCTTAGGTATTGTGCAATAAAAAACTTTCGCATTGTGTTGAAAGAGTTATAAAATAATCTGATAAAACATTAGACGGGGACCTTGAAAATTTGTTTTCTGGTCCTTGAAAGTCCTTGAAAGCCCTTGAATTTTTGCTTTTGAAGGCTGTACGAACCCTGAAACTGAAAGAACGCGATTTTCAACACTCATTTGCAGCAGTTCGCTCCCCAAACAACTATGGTGTACAGGGATCCAGACCGGACACGGCACGCATTTGAAAAATGACTTGCACTGTAGTTTTGGTACCGCAATCAAAGGCAATGACTAGGCAAGTGCCTTGTAACTCCAAAGCGAGCACTTTGCAGGCATGAACAACATGACGCGAAAACACGGCGCAACGACAATCGTGGAGCACAGTAAGGCACTTCTTAGGAAGCATATGGGGAGCGTGAAGCGTTAACGATATGTTGCAGAAGCAAAGCTCACACTACAGGCGCCATGCACGAGCCTGTGCTCTTCCCTGTGGTCGGAAAAAAAAAAAAAAAAAAACATGCAACAAGCATACAACAACTGCGTTTTTAAAAAAAGCCAGAACATCTCTTAATTTTAAATTAATGGAGGCACTGTCACAAACACAGCAAAAGCGGCATTTGATCATAATGCTTCTCACGTGCTTTAGCTGCTGTTTATTGCGTTTTGTTTTTGTCCAAGGGCAATGCGCTGGGCAGGACAGCAAACGATGCTTTTGGGTACACACCCGAACAAATACAGTACAGTGCAACCCACTTGAAACGATATGAACAAAACTGGAAAATTTGATCGTATAACCAACTATCGCTTTATGTGTACTGGCAAAACAAAAAAAAAATACTCGCGTACTTCCCTGTGCATGTTCTTAGTTACTCGCTAAGTGGGGTGAATCGAGTCAAACTGCATGAGACATGGTAAAGAACACTTTATTACAGGGGTACATGAATTAGCACAAAGTTATCTAGCTGCGATTAAAGAAGTCTGAAATTTGCGCTTGCTTGAGCGGCATTGTTGCCTGCAAGCGTGCGGCAGTCCTTTGGCATGCACAAAACCAATCAGCGACTAGGTGGACTGCAGGGCATGTTGTGAAAACGTGGCAGTGAAAATGTGGTCGCAGACGTTCCAGTCACGAGTGGTCAAGAACCATTGGCAAAGAGATTCTTTGACGTCGCCGTACAGGGGATCTCTAACCCTATTCCGCTGGTCGTCTTGGCATCTGGTGCCGGCCTTCTTGTAGAAATCTTTAGCTTTTATGATCGTCGAAAGTGTTGACTGCGAAAGCCTGTGTTTTCCCGCGAGGCTTCCTTCCGCCCTTGAAACCCTGCCGGAGATCCTGATGAATTTGCTGCTTTGCCACGAGATATTGCCTTGCGCCGTTGCGCTTAGTGGGCACCATCTTTGCAGTGGCATTGACGATAGCACTTCCTAACAGTACATAATGCCCCCTCGCGGATTTCTCCGCTGCAGTCCATTTGTGGAAGCTGCGACAAGTTTTTGCATCATTGTCTTCCAAGTGTTCCATTTCTTATCAAACTTTCAGGCACACTTTTGTGGTAAACACCTTTGAGGCGGCCAGAATTACCGTATTTTTGCGCGTACAACCTCCCCGGGATATAATCCGCAACCCACTTTCAGCCCACCGGAAAAGAAAAAAAAAATCCTTGCGTATTGCCCGCACATTTGATACTGGAGAGGCTGCACCAAAGCTACTGCTCAAGCAACACATCACCTACTGTGTAGACAGAAAAAGCGTATATTTAGCAAGTAGAATACACTGACTGCAAGGCGAAAGTCAATTCACTCAGTGTCACTGCTCTCGTTGGAGCTATCACTTGGGCTGCAGTCCTCACTGTTGTACTTAGTCAAATGTTACTGCGTAGGAGCTTCACAGCACAACACACATTGCTGTGAAGCTGCCCTGGAGGAAAAAAACCCACATATTATCCACATCCCTACTTTGCCACTGAAATTTTCACATTTTTGGTGCGGTATGTGCGAAAATACAGTTTATGGTTGCATCCAATATTTCACCGATACTGGTGTCGTTATATATGGTTTATTTTTACGTAGGGCTATGGGAAAACGAAGAAATCTAAGGAATTTGAATGGTATAGCGATATATTGTTATATCTGGTATCATTATAAGTGGATTACACTGTAGCGGTGGCAAAGAAATCTTGATTTCATTTTTAATGCAAAGTGCACGCGGCGGGCGTAACACGAGGAATACAGCAGCCACCTTTTTCAAGTTACTTCGCCGTGTAGTGTAAACGTCTTGTTATTTCTCACTCAGAATGCCATTTATATCAACCGATGAATTTTTTAAGACAATTTCCTCAAAGCACTAGCACGTTCTTTTCTTTTCTGCTGTAAGCATGTGTTGGTTTATAAGTGCAGGGGGTGGAACAATGAACCAGCCTGCGCCAACGCTGCTTTTTTGGCCAGTTTTTAATGTCAGACGGGTCTTGGTTGAAGCAGTTGCACTACCCCCTACATGTAGACGGCTCTAAAGTCTAATTAAAAGTGGTCGGCAACCTGAATTGAAGTGGTGTAAGACTCCTTGTTTACAGGGGCTACATTTGCTGGGCAGATGCAGGGTCCCTTGACAGTGCTATTCTCGGTGACGCTGCACTACCCAGACGCATCAAAAACATGCTTGCTCTCGAGTAATTTCATGCGCCTTTCGTCATTTGCACCAATAAATCCAGAGCTGTCAATACGGCGAAATTACACTCGCTGGATTACATTGCTCTCCTGTGCAAACTTTTGTGTCGCTGGTTCTGTAAAGTGCCCACCGATGATACTGGCTTCATTTCTGGCTGTGGCAACTGTTTTTCTAGCAGATGCAAAACACCAAAACACCCGTATGTATGAAGTTTTGCTGTATTAAAAGGAAGCCCTAAGTTCCGAGACGAGTCTGTAGCTCTCAGTATGGCGCTCCTCATGGCAAAAGTACAGCCTTGGTCCATAAAGACACAATTTGAACTTCATTCGCTGCAATGGCTGAGACGTGCTGCTGAGCCCAAGGTCGTGGGATCGATTTCGGCTGCAGTGGCCACTTGTCTGATGGAGGTGAAAAGCCAAAATTTCCATGTGTCGAGATTTAGGTGCACATTAACCCTTTCAGGGTTGAACTTTTGAATTTTTTTTTTTAAACAACTTTCCAAGATGGTCAAATTGCTTTACTGTGATAAATTACGGTGATAAACAAGCTAAGAGCAGCTCCAATACAAATAGAAATCAATTTCTGATAAAGATAAAACTCGAGTTTTGCGCGTGCCTCCGTTGCAATCACGTGGTGAAAGTGAAACCACGAAAGGGCGTTCACTCAGACCACGTGACGCGTGGAAGCTAGGGAGTTCTGTTTATCTCCACAAGAAGGTAGCACATTCAAATTTCAAACACTTCTCATAAGTCCTAGGAGGTGGCAGCACCTCCCAGTGAGCGTACGTCGTTATTATGGCGCGAAATTTCAAACGGAGGGTCGAAACCGTACCCGTACGGCAAAGACCGCCTTTTGGGACAAAAAACCGCTGCTGTACATATATGGCGAAAACCCTCAAAAGGTTAAAGATTCTCAGGTGGTCGAGATTAATCCAGAAGAGCCCCACCACTCTGCCGCACCTCATAGCCCAAATGTAGCTTTGGTGAATTAAGAGCTTCTTGGGCTTCTTAAATGCGAATATTCCATCTCTCTGTATCTGTCCCTCAGTTCAGTCGGCAGTCCAGAAGGCAAGATTAATTTTTGAGTGAGACATTTATGTAGGCAAAGCACTTTCAATTTTTTTGTAAACTTCGAAAGGTGCTCCATATTTGTCAACATTGTCCGGCAAAAAAAAAAAATGACGTCGGGGTAATTTCAGGAAGCACATCAATGCACAACTGTTATTTGGAGTGTTCTTTGACTGAAAAGATTATGTGTGCTCGATTTTTGTGAGAGCAAATGGGGAAGGAAACGCATTGAAGACTATTTTTTGACCACGAGATACAAACAAGGCTGGTCCCAGAGCCTGGTGCTCGTAGTTCAAGCGCGGTCAGCAAAACTGAACATTGCAGGCCTCTGATGTGTGGAGGGGAACAGTTTGGGAGGTGGGCAGATGGGTTATGCAAGGCCTGTGGGGAGGGCCGGCAGGTGACTATTGCCTTATGACCAAATTTGCCACGATGCGAGCAGATGCGCAACCAGTTTCTTTTGTGTCTTTCCTGTCTTGCAGGTATTCGAAACTACTCATCCTGGCCGAGACGATCCAGAGTTCCCCATCAGGTGACCCCGTCACACCTGTCAGGAGGCTCTCCAGTGATAGGGTACCACACAATTAATCATCCAGGTCCCAATTGTCAGAAAAATAGCCAGACGCATGCGCTCGGCGTCTTGGGCAAGAACTATTCTAGCTAGTGCTATCTAGTGACACAACTCCTGCATAGTCTTCAAAGATAATCTGCAAAGATAATCTTTACCAGGAACACATGTCGGAGCACATGCATCAGGATAACCAGGCATACAGCATGGAGCTGAGAATTCGTTTAAGGAAACCACAAAACAAGCATCGAAACCGCATTATGGATGATAAGGTGCCTGTGAAGAATGGTACCACCCCACCGTGTGTTTCCTGGTAAAGGTTACATTTGCAGACTATCTTTGAAGGCTAGGAAGGACTTGTGTCACTAGATAGCACCAGCTAGAACAGTTCTTGCCCAAGACGCCGAGCACATCTGTCTAGCTATGCAGGACCCAGCATTTGCCGCCAGAGAAGGCTAGTGTGGTGTCAGTAGATGAGGTATGAAAGTACTGTCACTGAGGCATGCAAGTCATGCAAGTATTGCAAGTGTTGCGAGATTGCCGCATTTACAGCCTCGCCGTTAACTTCGATTAGGTCGTTCGTTAACAGCAGTACCGAAGATACAGAAAAACGGCATCTTTGGATGGACACACTTCTGCTGATGAAATGCTGCTACACGCATTATCTTTGATTCGCATTCGGAAAGAACAGGGAGGACAGGCTAAGCCTACCAGAGTTGACCGACTAACAGGCATGAACAACAAAAAGGGCGGCGCGCAAGAACCGTCGCAGCGTAAACTAATGTCACGTAACGCGAACTGACCAATGATCATGGCGGCAGCGCGGCATAATAGGAGAAAAGAGTGCCGATACTCTGTACCCTTATCTAGTGACACTAGCCCAGCACAGGTGGTAAGACTGCCGAGATGATGGGAACCATTTCATACCCTCTTGATCACCACTTGTAGCGGGCTACAGCAGATTTGCTGGACATCCGCTTTCGCAGGGCGGGATGGCCGAGGTGCGAAGGCTTAAGCTTTGGCATCTTGGCGTTTTGCCCACGGAGATGAAACTGTTGAGGTAGAGGTATACAGCTTTGCTGTAAAAAATTTGCTGTAGCAGCTAAAGTTGCCCTGCACAAGTATGCCATGCCCTTGTTGGTCTGCGTGGCTTTCCCGCACAACTGTGGTGTTGTGCAAGAAAGCCAACTGTAGATCTCGTGCTATGCGGAGAAGCCAAGCAGACGTGAATAAGTGTTTGCAACAAAGGCGTTGTTTTGCGTCACCAGCAGAAAAGCTGACAACCACAGGCTTGAGCAGTTTGGCCGACACAAGTCTGTAGCACCCGTGTCCCTCACACTGAAGATCAAAGTGAAGCTTTTGCAAAGGGAGAATGAATGTCTACTGAAATTGCAGCCGAATGACTACAGTACCGCATTCACAAGGAAGCCTTCCAGCTGAAGAACAGTTCATCTCACATTCGAAGAACTTGGTTTGCTCCATGTTCACTGGTTTACAATTAAAAGAGCCAAGTGCAAAGCCTAAACTCGTGAGTCCAGTGGGAGAGGAGGAAACAGCCTCTGTTTCCATAGAGGTTTATCGGGAGTGGAACATTCACACAGCCACATCTACTGCCATGCAAGCTAAATGGTTTCACCACCACAAAAACTGAATGCATACATGCAAAAAAAAAAAAGAAGATCCGGGCCCACTAAGCACGAGACAACCGAAGGACCTTTTTCCAGTAGCGATCTGCGCTTGTGCGAGTTGCCTATCTGCTGTTGCCTGAGGCAAAATAAACACCTGACACGTCTGGAGACGGGCTAATGCTTTCTTGCACTTAACCCTTTTATACATACTCGCTTTTTTGACAGTTTGCGGTGGCTTTGTACATATGCACACGGAAAAACATCTTGCAAAGGACAGAAAGGCTGCCTACCCACGCAGCGAACACATGGCTTCCAGTGTGGGAGTCACAAAGCCAAAAAAAGTAAAGAAAATGGCCCTTTGGCAAATGCAGGTTAATCTCGGTAATCTGCACCAACTTTTGTGGCTTTCACGGAAAAGGAATGAGCGATGTTAGAGCGGGGGGCAGTGAGGATGTTCCTTCACAAGTATTTTGACAGCGAGATCTTCCCTGCCGTGACTGGTAGTTTCTGTGGTGGCTGCTAGGAGGATCAATACTAGAGAAAGGTCCTGACAACGCACTTTACCTAGTTGGCGCGCTCGTTCGCTTCCTCGACGCCATGTTTCCCTTCTTTGATGGTGAAGCCAGCGTATCCAAGGCCCTGTGCTTGCTGAGGGAGTTCAAAGACCCACTTGCCTCTGCAAACTAGCATCACAGGACCACTCGAAACTTTGCCACAACAGCTGAGGCTGCCTGGGTTGGCTCTGGACATCTTGGTGCCACTGTGGACTGTGCGAGTAGCTGCTTTCACACTACCATCGGTCTTCTTTTTAGCCCTTGAGCGACTGAACAGTTTGAAGTGTTTGTTTCTTTGCTTACTGCTTGTGGACGGCAGAGTCGCAGACCTCAAGTGGCCTATGTGGCTCATGTAAATTGCTTTGAAAGCCGTGATGCGTGTTGATCTGCCCGGAAAGGTGCATCTGTGACAGGAGAGAACTTATGCAGCTCCTAGCAACCGTAAAGGAGTATTGACATGAAGTTTCGTGTTAACGATTTTCCCTGCTATGGGTCTGTACCAGGTCAGTAATCATAGAATGTCGCATTTGGGGGTCGATTGCAATGTAAATGATTGCTTGCAGCTTTGCTTAGTCATAGTCGAACACCAAGGCAGCTTTTGTAACGGGAGGGCACTCTTGACGTCACAGTTCCCGTCACACTATTGCTGGTCTGGACGTGTGCACTAGAGCGAGCCATGGCATCAGCAGTTTGGTGCAGCGCTTATCGCGTCATTCTGATACCAGTGTCAAAAGTGTATCTGTGTTGTGCATTCTGAAGCGTGAAACGATTAAAGTTGATTTAAATGTGTTCTACTGAGCAGTTACTGTTGATACTGCCTGGGAGATACCTCCATTTAAAAAGAAAGCGTTTAACATAGTTATCTAAGCTTTGAAATTTCGTGTCAGCACTCCTGTGACAATATCGTCACTTTCTTGGCGGGAAGCAGTTCCTGGTATCCCACATGCCACTGCTATAGAGTGCGCCTTGCTTAACAGCGATATGATATCCATAACAAAATTTGTCCACATTGAAATACCCAGGTTATCTAAATTAATCCATTTCCTTCTGTCTAGTGTGGCCTGCTTGTAGTTTCACCATTTGAAACCCAAATTCTCAAAGTGGAGCAGTTTCTGCAAATGAAAGACAGTTGACATTAGCCTTGATTCCAAAATTCCTTTCGCGTCTTCCTATTAAAGTTGCGCAGCACCTTTCTTCCTCTGTAGCTGTGTGACTGCAGCTAATTTGGTGGGAATTGAATTCTCCTTTGCGGAAACTTGTACCAAGAACTGTCTCCTCCCACTGTAAGTTGTCGATTAGTTCCCTTTTTTGCGAGGCCAACAACTAGCCTGCTGGTTGGTTCAGTCGAAGTGGCAGTGGTTCCGGCTTCATACCCCTGAACTTGACGACTGATAAAAACTGCCAAAGGTGAAAAAACAAGCTGTAGACAAGTGCAATAGGTGAATAGAGGGTGAGAAATACATATCTTCCGTCAACGATGTTTTTAAAGGGGCCCCGTGAAGCCAAAACCCAAGCTTGGTTCATTAGTAAGACTGCATTGCCCCGATAACGACGACACCAATCGTATCACAAACTTTGGAGAATTATTATAGATTTTGAGGAAGAGAGACATAGTAGTGACGACTCCCCAGCCACTGTCTGGTGAGGTCTGTATGGTGTCATGGAATCGTGTTTGGGTGACTGGCAGCCACTGACCAAAGCCATTGCCAAGAAGCGTCAGTGGGCGGTTGTAGGGGTAGGGCCTCCAGTTTTGTTTGTGAGCTGTGCGTTAGCACTGAGGTGATAAGATCACACTGGTGACTGTTTTACATTGCTGGCCCATGTTACGCAACTATAGCACGAGATTGCAAAGTTTTGTAATACTTCCTGCAAGTTTTTTTTTTTTTTTTCTAGTTAAAAAAACGTCTTTCGTGGGTGAATGCACTGCAGGAAAGCCAACCTTAAACAATGGTAGGGCACATGACAACCATGACCCAAGAGGAGGAGGAGGAGGAGGAGGAGGAATAAACGTTTATTGATTCCTATAAAAGGAAGATTGAGAGCTGAATGATCTTCAGTGTAGTAGCATTGACCATCCATGGTGGGTGGCGTCCCTAGTCCAGGATGCCATGGCCCTCAGCTGCCTCTCTGGCCCGGAAAAAAAAAACACTTTGGATGGTTTTAATCGAAACTGGGTTCCTGGCGTTATGAAGCTGACCTCTGTCCGATTGCTCCTTCCGACAAGGTTGGAGGAGTTTCTATTTTCAAGGGAATTTGATTGCTTTACTTTGAACGACGATGATTGGGGGAGCTCAGTTTTCTTGTGAGGGATTCGTTTGCTGTCGTCAGAGTTTGGACTTTTACTCGCGGGCGGTTTGCGCTTTGATTGAACATTGACGACTTGACTTTGATTGCAGTGCATTTCAACCATCGTCATCGCTAGACGGAGGGGATTCGAATCATTTGTCTCTTCTCCTGTTCTGCAGGTATTCGTAACTACTCGTCCTGGCCAAGGCGACCCACCGTCCGTGCTCAGGTGACCACATCACAGCTGTTGCTGGAAAGCCATGGGCAAAACACGACTGCACATGGCCTCATTTGCTCTTGTTCATTGATCTGTTTCTTATTTTTTCATCAGTTTCAGTCATTGCGTGTGTGATGAGGTGTATGCTTCATCAACAGCGAAACACCTGTCTTAAGTCTCTTTAGTGTTTAAGCTGCACACTGAGTGCAGGTTCCTTTTACTTGTTTCAACAGTGTAAATACCTAATCAGATATAATGTTTGTATAATGTGAAATTGAATTCGAACGATAGATATCACACCTGCGGTTGTTGAGTAAAGCGCTATTGTGAAATAATGTTGCTCTTGTTCCGTTCAGTTTTAGTGGAAAATAAAAAAAGTTGCTTTTTTCCGTGCTTTTACCTTTCTTGCTTGCTTGCCTTACCTTGGGCAGGAATTTTTTCAGCATGATAAAGCTGCCTTTTGTGAAACCTGTTTTTTTTTTTTTTTTTTTTTTCAAAAATTTTTCATCCGTCTGCACCTATAATTATTCCAGGCCCCTTGGTTTCTGTTCACCTCAACGCTATTTCAAACTCGCCTGACTGCAAAGCACATTAAACCATGTTGGCATTTTTGCTAGCAAATCTGTGGAAATGATCTGTGTGCTCAGGCTGCCTGTTTAATTGTTCTGACTCCCACAGAGGTAGTCTCAGTTATTCGTAACGTCTTCCACTAAGCTTGACATCAATTGATTGATTTGGATCGGTATCAGGTGTAAGAACTATGTGTTAATTTTTTATAACTATTGGGCATGTTAACTTTGCACAAACCAGGTGCTGTTAACTCGCTCAGCTGCATACCAGCTACCAAAGGCTTTTTCTTTAACTGAGAAAATGCGAGAAATGTGAAAAAACGCGCAAATTTTGCACTACAGTGGGTATTATGGCTGGAGGGACGTCATATGGGGTTGCACTAAAGACGCGGTTATGAATGTTAACTGCATGTTAACATTGAAGTGACATGATCAAACAAAACGGGTTTCCACTACAATCGAGCCAGCAATCACACGAGTTTGTGTGACGTAGAGATATCTCCTTAAAGTGTGGGGAGTAGCCACTTATCTGTCTTCATTAATTTCTCTGCTGCTTGTCTGAAATTTCTCCTTGAACCAGCACAACTTTTATTGGGACATTTAACGAACTGAACTTGTAGTCTGTCTTCGTGGCCTTTGTAAGGCAGCGTAATTTCCCGCTATTTTGCACTGAGCTCAAGTTGCTTTGCTGAAGGCACACCGAGCGGTTGTTCAGCATTAAGTATACAGTAATCCCTCATATAACGGAATCGCTTTGCTCAAAATATCGCTTTATTCGAAATAGCTTTTGGTCTCCTAATGAAGAGACTGTGGCACGACGGCCCGGACTTAGGGCTGTTTAAAGAATAAAGTTTTCTCTCTCTGTCTGGTCCCAACCCAAACGCATGCATTTTAGGCCGCATTACTCGAAGCGCACGAAGAGCTTGACCCGCTCAGAGCGGAGTGGCGAGCGAAGGCATGGTTGAGCTAGTTGAGCGGCGGCGACCCAGCAGCGAGTCAGGTTGCCAACATGGCGGGTCAACGCAAGCTTGTCTTTCCCCGGCGATTTTCTCAAGCCGGTCTTGCTACATTCGCGGCATCCGACTTCAGACAAACGGTCCAAATGCATGGCAGGGTTATTTAATGTTGTTTCTAGACATCGGTCAATGGAGTGGACGCGATGCTGGGCGGACAGCGACATTGGAACCGTAGAATTAGCAGTACCGTCGACAACAGGGCGCTGAAAAACTTGTTTTGCAAACTTCACTGCTTCACGCTTCGGGAAGAAAATTTCCCAAAGACCATGCAAAGCCCATAGTGCAAAACTGGTCGGTTTTCAATGTGGTGCGTTGCTCCAACGGCTAAGTGTTTTTTGAGTGCAACAAACGCAATCTCAGACTTGAGCATTTACGGAATTTGCGGCGCTTTCCAGCGGAAAACTCGCACAGCATTCTGTGACGCTCACATGCCCCCTGGTAAATTGGTCACAGCCACTGCCACTTTTTATAGGAGGCAACCACAGCCTCATGCAATGCTTGGTCAAATTGGAGCAGGGGTTGCTCGCGCCCGGCAAGAACTGGAAACATCCAAAGCTCACTGCCTTTTTCCACCTGAATAAAGCTTTACTTCACTGAATACTTTGTGTTTCGATTACTTGTACTTTGGGTGAAATTAAAGAGCAACTGCTGTAGCTTTTTTCGAGTGTTCGCTTATATCGAAATTCCGCTTATAACGAATTTTTTTCCGTCCCGCTGACTTCGTTATAACGAGCGATTACTGTATTTCCATTGTTTGGATGCATGGATGCACTTAGTTCATACGGCCTACCCGGGAATTGATATCTTCGAGCAGCCTAGACCGACCGATCGCCCAACTAACTCTCATCTTAGCAAATTGTACCATAGGGGCGAGGGAACTGCATAGCTGGCTGCAAGAACCCTCACCACATAGTTTTGTCTGGCCTTTTCGATTCGTTCCATCTCGACTAGTCCTTGCTAGAGTGAAATTCATTGATTGTCATCGCCACAATTTTTTTTCTTTTTCACACTGTAGTCGAGGTGCCAGTCTGTTAGTATATTTAGGTAATTGTTACCGTGCTATCTGCATAAAATAGCACGGCAGGAGGAGCGGAGAGGCTCTATCCGTGATGCACATCCTCATACAATGTAAGGCACTCGACACTACACGACGCAAATACTTCCCTCAACTACACACAAGACATATTCCACCACACCCATCGTACTTCTTAGGAGATGATGCCATGTTTTCTGTTCAGCGCACCTTTAAGTTCCTATCAGAAGTTCACTTTTTACAACTCATCTCATACCACCCATAGTTTTACCCCTGGTCCTATACCCCAGCCACCTTATTTATCTTTTAACCACTCTTGTTCTTCACCCTGGCCCTTTACACCAGCCGTGCTCATAGTTATAACTGATTTTATTTCGTGTTCTCTCCTCATCAAATCACTTTGTGTTTGGCGCTCTTTGCCCATGTCGGCCTTGCGCCAATAAAATCAAACCATCATCATCATCATCATCAGCTATCTGCATAAAGTGGAAACCAGTAATGGATGATTAGCCTGGTTGCTGAGAATCCACTGTGAGGACTGCACATTGTAAGGTGAACTTTTTTGTGTGCATGTCTTTTGGGCCACATTGCGGGATGATTGCACTTCATCAGAGTGTAAGAGTGCTTTATAAGGCAAGGTGTGGCCGCGACTGAACCACCTGCATTGCACATGGTGTGGTGAGAACCCGGTTGTGCAGCTTGCACCGGTGATGTAGGTGACTGTTTACAGGCATTGCATGTGCAGGCCTTTCTGAGGTGTGGAGGGGCAAACCAAAGTGTGGGCTAGGTCACAGTGGTTTGGCTGCTCTTCCTGCATTTCTGTTCTCTGAATTCTTAGTAGATTTGCGAGCTAATGGGAAAGTTTGCGTGCTATTGCATTTGCTGTCACAAGGCGGCAGTTGTAGTCATAAAAATAAACTGCTTTTTTTTTGTCGACGCATGGCTGGCATTGCAACCCTGGAATGGAAGATTAACCTCAGTGGAGATTGAAGACTGATTGAAGTGGAGATTCACTAATTGATTGTGGGGTTTACCGTGCTGAAGCTACATCCAGGGCTATGAGGCATGGCGTAGTGGAGGTTCTGTATTAGTTTCGACTACTAAAAGGATCTTTAACGTGTGCCAAAATCGAGACTTCGGTATTTGGCAACTATGTCTCCTTGAAGCCCACAATTGCATCCACCCCCCCCCCCCCCCCCCCCCACACACACACACACGCATGCACTTCCAGTAGCCTTCTTGGGCATTTCAGTACTGGCCGCTAGGCTGGTGTTCGATACCTTGCTGTGGGTGCTGTTTCTCAGGTGGAAGCGAAAAACAACATTGCACATATGTGAAATATGCTGGTGCATGTTCAAGACAGACACAGTGCTAAACCATAGCCTGTACTGCGCTGTGTCTCTAGACCAGCTGTTGTTTCCGCTATAGTTGTACATTGCCACAGAAAGGTAGCTGGAATATGCAGCACCTGTTTTGTGGCTCCCTACTACTATTGGTTGAAGCACGTTCCTGAACCCAGATTCATGTAGATGTTTTTATAAGGTTCGGAAGGACTTGGGGGGGGGGGGGGGGGGGTATTTGGATCATGACTTGGAGAAGCAGAACAGGGCACTACACACGCTATTTCTAGTTTTAAGCACAGCTGTGGGTGGTGACCCCCTCCAAAGCCCGCGGAATCGGCTCCTGCAAATGTTTGTGGCCAACTGTTGCGTCTTGAATAATTTTTTTTCTTCTCTCTCTGTTTCTTTCTCTCTCTGTTTCTTTCTTGCCTCAGAAGTCATCTTTAAATATTTCCTTTTCTTGATGGAATCGTTGGCATATGTGCCTCCTGCAAAATGCTTCTCAAGCACACTTGAATGCTGAGCTGTGGTGTATTTGCTAGGCCGACTACATGCTGACATAGGCAGGGACTAGGAAAAGAACAGGCTATGAAAATGGAGGGTGATGCTGAGCTGATCACCTTTATTCATTCCTACATGATTAGGAGAGAGGTTATCCTGTGAGTCGCACAACGCAGTATGTAAACAGGTACAAGGCAATGACTGTCAGCTGTCACGCCCAACCAAGCTCTGCTTATATTTATTTTATTTAAAAATATTTTACAGGCCCTTATTGTAGGGCATTGTGTAAAGGGGGTGACAAAGGGTGAGTGTCGCGACAGAATTGTAAGGTAACATCGAAGTTTGAATGAACAAAAAGTGGAACGAATAACACGTTATACTATGTCAGTAAAGAGAAAAGGACGAGAGCGTACAAAAAAAAAAAAAAAGGCATTTGAAGTTGCACATGGGAACATTGCTGGTGGGAAGAAATACAGATATGTGCAATACAACTTGGTAGATAACATCTTGTTCACGCGTAGCCAGAAATTATCCTCAGCAGAGCAGAGAAAGAAAGTTGTTCTTGTGAAAACTCAGTAAAGGGCGATAACAGAGTTTTATCTCGTACGTATAAGGACATTATACAGTACAAAAACTGCAGAAGGTCACAAAGTATGAAGCTGTAAAAAAGAAAGAAAAAGAAGAGCGCGTGCTGTGTTACCAAACGACACATGACCAATTAATCTGTAAGCGGGAGGAAATGTTGTCGGAATTTTTCGGGGTCTGATTGAGATGCAATGTCATTCGGGAGATCGTTCCACAAGCGGATGACGCGAGGAAGAGCCGATGAGTAAAAGGTGCTGGTTGACCCATATAATCGCGTGAAACTTGAGTTATTATGCACCTGCGAGATGTAATGGAAGTATATATATATATCAAGTTGAGGTGGGAATGGTTTATTACTGTAAACATACTTATGGAAGAGGCATATAAGAGAAATATTCCGCCGAGTACTCAGTAGTTGAAGAGAAAGGCAGAGCTTAATTTCATCTGACCGGGGCAAGAATAAGAGCTCAAAGTCGACCGGTAGTGCGTGCTCTCATCCTTTTTTACAGGCCATACTATTTAGCTGCATAGGTTGAAAGTATGGAGACATCTTTGCTACTTACTTGCTGTGGTGGCTCAGTGGCTATGGCGTTGTGCTGCTGAGCACAAGGACACGGGTTTGATTCCCGGCTACGGCGGCTGCTTTTCGACTGATGGGAGCGAATACCGAAAACGCCCGTGTGTTAGAGATTTCGGTGCGCGTTATTAAACATCCCTGCAGGCGGTCAAAATTAATCCAGAGCCCTCCACCACGGTGTGCCTCATCGCCTGCAATGCGTCGGCGCGTTAAATCCCACAATCAATCAAATATTTGCTACTTGTCACTTTGACAACGAATCGGCCTTTTGCACAGTTTACTTCATGTCTGCATTGGGAAGCTACAGAAATGCGTACATTGTGTGTGGTGACGACATAAAAACCAAAGCAAATCACGAAGTAACATTTCAATAATTCTAGAAAAAATCAAGAGCCTTCTACAAATCACAGGGACACAGCGACAACTTTCAACCTCCTAGCTGCATGTGAATGGTGTGCTGTCTTTGCCCTTATCGTTGAATCCATTGCAGATAGCATAGTTCAGGTAGTTCAGTGCCCTGCAGAATTAATGCCGGATACAGTTGCCTTATTTCAGCTGAAAGGCCCGTCACTGATAGCACATGGGCCAAGGCACAGAAGACCTTACCAAGCATATAATATACTAAGGAAAGAAGCACTACAACAGGCAAACACCTTGAAATATGCAAGCAACTGGCCATAAAGTAAAATAAACAATTGAGGTGTAACTGAAATAAAAAACGAGCATTACCCATAGACAGTGATGTAGGACACACACAGAGGTAGCTTTGAAGCCCCTTCTGGCATCCTGTTGATTCTGCATTTCTTCGAGCCTGTAATGTGCCACCTCGCGTTGCTTTCCACCTTAGGCGTCCTGACAGAGCAGTGCGTATTGGCACACGAATGTAGACCCAACATAGCCGTCGTACTGCATACTGCGTTGTACAGCATCTACAGATAGCTTGCGCATATTTGGGCACAGTGGCTTGGGTATATGCTGTAACCATGCATTCACACCTGCAGTGGCATGCGCCGTGGCATATACCGTCTTCACAAGCTGGGACGAAGTTACCATGCATACCGGGGTATTGCCACCTGTACCGTGGGGGATACAGAGGTACCCTTGCGAGGCCCCAGTGCCCATTAAAGAGAAAGCTTCCGTAGTGGTACCGATGGCATCCTGTAAAAAAACTAATCCACATCCCCATATACCGGTTGGTTGGCCGAAAAGGTCTGACAAAATCATTGGACACAGGGCGCGTGCGTGAAACCGGACTGCCATTGGGTCAAAACGGTTACTTGAAAATCGCAATAAAGGAATGGCTCTAGATAAGACAATAGACCATCGATCATGAAGGAGGAGTACCATAGTATATACCTGTGTCTCATAAACCTTGTATCGTTATACAGTCGAACCGAACACTGATACAGCGGATTGTCGGATATAGTGAACTTAATGTGAAGTTTGTTTGGTCATGCTTCATTTCAGTGACAATTATTCTTTTTATAATGTGTGGGCTAACGTACGGGATAGCAGAGGACCCCGGCTAGCTTCGCTAGAGGAAGTGCCACGCGCCGTACACTAGCCCCTGCGGAAACCGAAGACTCACGCACGGGTTCGGGTACTCACATGCGGTAGACAGGCTCCGGCAATCCAAAGTGAGGCTTTTTTGCCTAACCATAGCCTCCTTTATGAAGGAGGCTATGGCACTGCCGAGCCAAACGATTCTGACCAAATCGCCCAGTCGACTCCCGGCAGAATGCGCGCTAGTACCGCAGGTCAGCTAGGGGGGGACAGGAGGTCTTCCCTGGACGGAGAGAGGGTGGCGCGAAGGAAGGCGACAAACTGGTCCTCCTTCCCCCGCGCCCTGGCGCATACGTCCGCGGCGAGCCGTTTTATGGGGTCCCGAAGAGGTCACGCTCACGTGACGCGCCGGCTACCCAGAATGGTGACTTCCAGCTCGCGAAAACATATGTGCAGGCGAGGTGTAGGGAAGTCCCCACAAATGAGGGTCCCCACAAATGAATCCGAAACTTCGAGAGCCACGCGATATCGGCTATAACGAAGAAACACTTGGCTCTGGTGAGGCTCAAAACTGAACAGCTACATAATAAAAGCAAAATTTAACGGAAGCTTGAGACATAATCATTTTTTAGTAGCTTGAAAAACTGCAAAGGTAGAAAAGACCCTCTATTTCGTGGACATTGTGAAAAACTTTATTCCGCTCAGACTGTGAAAAGCCACCAGGCGAGGTCCACATCCTCCTTCAAGTAAATAAGAACGCAGGCCTGTTTTGCCGAACGAACTGTGTTCTGTTGTAATTTCACGGTCTCACTTTCCGGTTTGTTTAGTTTGAAAAGCCACAAGAACACAAATAAGGAGTGGGTTCGAAGCCGAGAGCAATGCGTTTTTTATCTGGGATTGTTGCGCAAGCCAGAATGCCGATTTATTAGAGACGATTTTTACCTCTACGGTTACAACTAATATCGGATATAACGAACTAATCTACTGCTGTTCGACTGTGCATTTAGATTGTTCTTGGATGCGTTTACTTAGCGTGTGAGAAATCGCCGGATGGATCCGTTTTTCGTCAGCGATGTGGACGTTTGAAGGTTTGATAATTGATTGGGCGCACTTTCAGTGAAGGGTCTGACGCACTTTCTACGCAATTTTGATTTGAGAAAGCTTTCACACTTTAGTGGCATGGGTGCACTTGCACCCGGGGGGCCGGGGCCCAGAAAATTTATCACCCCCTCCCATATACGAAACAAATAATAATAATAATAATACAAGCAATATGGTTATTATAACAATATTAATGTCTTCCATCGTTACCATATTAAGGCTGGTTTACACTTGCGACTGGAGATACCAAGAGCGATTTCTGCCGCTCTTGTCGCTCGGCATCGCCCTCGTCGCGCGACAAGAGCGATTGGTCTCGACCAATTTTGTACCTTTAATTTATATACCAATGTAAAAAAAAAACTTTTCACGGATACTGAATGCGTGGGCTACAAAATGTCAGTGCGAGCATGCATAATATACAACATGCGATGCGAAATGATCGAAGTCAGAGGATAATTGATAATGTACAGTTATAAGCAGCAAAATAGGAAGCCCTGTGTTATTTGTGCGAACTAAACCATAATAGCTACACGAGATTGGTTTAGAGAACCCCACACGCCGACTGAGGTGCAAATCACGAGTACACGAACACCGACTTTTTCAGTGAATTAGGCATCGATAAAAATCTTAACAGTAGATAAGCTGGCTTTACAGGCGCACGTCGGTGTTGCTGCGACGCACGAGCCATCGGTTACACACCCGGCCACACCTCGCATGATCAAGTGGACCGGGCCGCCACGTGCGGAACGGAGGTCGGCGAAGACGCTGGGCGCGTGGGTTGTGTGAGATACGCCGGATAGCGACCAACGTTCTGTGCACCGTGTGACGTCACTGCTCGTCGCGCATGCGCTGTACGGCTCTCCAGGAGTCACGCGAAACGGCTCAACCTCGTACAGTGTAGCTCACGCTGCAAAAGTCAACCGAGCGCAAGGAAACAGCACGGCGAGAGAGCCCCAGTGAAGCAGACAACAAATGCGAGAATCCCTAAGCTGACGTCACGGAGTCGCGCTCCGCAGCGCCGCGCGTGGTCGCGCACAAGTCAATTTAAATTTACCGCGTTCCACTGCTCCTGGTCGGTTTCCTCGATGCCAGTGCTGCAGGCAGCAGTACGGTGGAGACGCGCTTGAATCGAGGCGCCTTCAACGTTTATAGAATCACGTTGCCCTACTCCACGCGCGTTCCAAGCGGAACCTGGAACATATCTAGTGGAACCTTTCGTAACTGTTGCCGTTTGATTTCTCAGAATGCCGCCACAAGCTATAGTGACGCGGGTGAAAGCAGACGACGGAGTGAATTTTTTTCAGTGGATGTAGTAATGCATTTGCTATCGCAAAAAACAAGCATGCAGGAATTTTTTTATAAGGGAACGCGGCAAATATTACTTATGGATTGATTTTCTCCCTCATGTTTGCGTAATGTTTTGTTGTTGAAGAGTGATGACATTGTCACCGGACTTAGACGTTTAGATTTGGCGTGGGGCTGCACCTATTGTGCAGCCTCTGTTTCACTTTGGCCGGCTGGCTGGTTTGAGGGACAGACAGGCAGACAGACATACAAAAAGACCAAGATTTTCCCGTTCAAGTAGACCAAGAAAGACTATCCTCTTTGAAGTACTTCTGCGGCAGTACACTAACACGCCTTGAGCAATGGGAGGCCGCGCTTCTCAGGTCACAAGCTCAGGAAGCAGCCATGCAGCTGGCGGAGGACACCGCGAGGGCCCACGGGTTCCTGACATCCTCTAACGGCCCGGGGACGCTGTCGCTTTTACAGGGTACTCGCTTTTGAGGGATGACAAATGTTTTAAATACGATAGTCTTTCTTGGGCTACTTAAACCCAGAAATTTTGTCTGTCTGTTGTCTGTCTGCCTGTGACTCGATTCAGCCACCCGGCCAAAGTAAAACAATGCCTGCGCAATAGTCACAGCTAAATCTACCCGTCTAAGTCCGGTGTAATGTTCATACTTGTCAACATTGTTGAAGAAGAACAAGACATTACGCAAATATGAGACAACAAATTAATACAGAAGTTATATTTGCAGTGTTCCTTTATAAAAAATTACATGCTTGATTTTTGTGAAATTGAATACTTCATCAACTGCAGAGAAAAAAAAATCACTCCGCCGTCGCCTGCTGTCGCCCGCGCCACTATAGCTTCTGGCGCCATTTTAAGAAATCAACGGGCAACAGTTACGAAAGGTTCCACTAGATAGGTTCCACGTTCTGCTTGGAACGCACGTGGAGTAGGGCAACGTGGTTCTATCAACGTTGAAGTAGGCCGCCTCGATTCACGCGCGTCTCCGCCGTACGGCAGCGTTGGCATCGAGACACCCGGCTTAGATAAGTGGAACGCGGTAAATTTAAATTGGCTTGAGCAAACTTTTAGCATGTTTACCTTGGGAGGAGCGCGACGCAAGAGGAACAACAGTCGACGAAGACTATCGTCTCTTGTCGACGTTTGCAACGAAAGGAGCAGATACGCGGCCAATTGCAACGAAAGGAGCAGATACGCGGCCAAGGTGACTCAAGCGCGGTCTCTTTTCTTTACCTGCGTCGGAATCGACTATACAATGCACGAATTCTCAATTTCCTACTTTGGATGGACGACAGAGCTGTGAACAGCCAATTCACCCTCACGCTATATTCTATCACCTCATACGCACCGCACTGGGGCTCGTAGACACTGGGAGAAATTCTCGGTCTCTTTTCTTTGCCTGCTCAGTGCAGCTCAGAGGAGCTCCAAGCAGCCCAAAACTGTTCTATGGGCAAATAAACTACGGAGCTGCTTGGAGCTGCTCCGAGCTGCTTTGAGCGGGCCAAAAAAAAAAAAAAAAGAGATCTGTTTCTGGAGTAGGGGATATGCGTTCCCGGCCACTCAGCTGCTGCGAGTATTGCGACCTAGCAGCTTCAAGCTTTCTTCAATAAATACTTACAGTGCACGGTGCATAAGTGAGGTTAACACAGAAAGAGGTTCCAAAGTAAGTACTACCAGGGGGACCTCCTGATGTCACTTTAACCGTACGTGCCATCATCATTTTGTTTACCTCACGAGATGGGCTCAACGTATATAATACGCGTCTCTCACGATATGCACGTTAATTAAGCGCGGAACAGTTTCATGCAGTTAGGAATGCCTAAATTTTGAGCACCGTCATTACTCGTCCTTCTCAAGTGTGATGATGATGATGGATTGATGTTTAATGGCGCAAGGCCAACTGCGGTAAACAGCACCAAAACAAGAGTTATTTAATGAGATATGTAACCGTAAAATGTAAAACCTGTGAGCAAAAGTAAAAGTGAAACAAAACAAACGGCAATGAAGATGTCTGGTGTGTAGGGCCCGGATGATTAGGCGTGATATGCCAACAGCTGCGGACATTTTATCTCCGCTAAAAACGTAAAAACACGTTTCAGAGGAAACATAGAAATGTCCCTTAAAAGTAGGCTGGGTCCGCTGGCCTGTGTTGTCTGTAGAGTTCTCTGAAGGGTTTGTGTCGTGTTGTGTCAAGTGCCTTGCATGTAATTAGGACGTGAATTACGGACAGGCCCTCCCCACACCTGCTACACAGGGATCTTTGAGATCCAGTGAGCAGATGGGAGTGTGTCGCATGGGTGTGGCCTATCAGTAATTTAGCCGAAGCCTGTGACTGTTCCTGTGTCTGTGTCTGTGTCCCTGTGTCTGTTGTTTGTATCGGTAGTGTATCGTCCGAATTGTGGTTTTATTACGTTCAGCTAGTTATCTGTCTGCTCACTCCAGTGTGTTTGCCATATGTTATGTATGTGCTGTCTGATGTGTAGCTTGACGTTGGTGCAGGGTACCGTTGTTATGTCCAGGGTAGTCCTGAGTGTATACCAGCAACGGCGCTCTCATTAAAAACCTAAATTCCAGCGATTCCAGCGTGGCCCGGAAACCAGTACAGGAGCAGTTTAATTTTTGAGGCGTATATAGACATGATAGTGCTAAAGCCGTACTGACAATGTGGTTTTTGCACGGCATGCGTGATGCCAATGCTCGCACAGCGCTCAAAGAATCTGTATATATGATGGAATTTAGAATTATATGTTGAAGAATGTGCTGTGCAGTACGTAGAATGCCATATGCTTACGTTGAGTAAATTGTAGTATGTATACTCATGGTTCTGCACGCATCAAAGTTTAGCCCATGAGTAGCGCAAGACATCATGATGGAAGCTTTTGATGCGTCACTGTAAAACTCTACCCATTGATATTTATACTGTAAGGACAAGAAGTTCTGCACAATGGCGCTTCTTGGCACTCGGTTCTTATCAAGTTTCGTAAAAGATAAATCACAAGAAACAGGGCTGCAGTTGCCATGGTGGTACAGTGTAAGTAAAATATGATGTGTATACATCTAAAAACCCAATGGAAAGATCAGAAGCTTTTTCTCTCAGTGAGAAGCTTTTTCTCACTCTCGGAAAGAAGAGAAAAGAAAAGGATGGACAATTTGAAAAGAGGATGTATCGTGAGGACAGGTTGAGAAGGATGGTTATTCAATGATGAAACCTTAACATATAACTATGCACGTTCGTTGATATTCCAGGAACCATTTGTTACATTCAACATACAGACCCGGTCCGGTCTAGTGCGGAAAGCACCAGACGCAAGGCGAAGGCCCAAGAGGAGCACTGGATCGAGCACTTTTAGTGCTGTTTTTGATGCCGACCCATACACGACACTGCCGTAGTCTAACCGAAAAAGGAGGTAAAGACACGGAGAAGGAGTTCTTTGTCTGCACCAATGGAGAGAGAGAGAGAGAGAGAGAGAGAGAGAGAGAGAGAGAGAGAGAGAGAGAGAGAGAGAGAGAGAGAGAGAGAGAGAGAGAGAGAGAGAGAGAGAGAGAGAGAGACGTCTATTTGAGCTTTCTGAAGTGGGAGTGGTTCCCTCGTCCGGGAATACACGAGGTAATCAGAGAGCCTTCGCTAAAGCTCTGGATGTCAGGAGTTGCTGTACGTCCAGATGGCCGCTGGTCACCAGGTTCTCCCACAGCTCAGGGATGGGAAGAGGAGATCAGAGAGGTGGAAGTTTGGGATTGCGCCCACACTGTATTATAATATGAGGTACAGTTCCGGGTTGGTAACAAAACTGGCATTCAGCAGAGTATTGAGTTGGAAACTACGATGCAGGCGAACTGGGTGAGGAAAGGTATTAGTATGTAGTCTGCGGAACAGCGATTATTCTTCCTTCAATACTGCAGGGTGAAGAGGAGGAAAGTGTAGTCTGTCGGACCGGTAATATTGCGTTATGTCTTGATATGTTACGAGCGGGATTGACGATGTGGTCTCCTCGGAAGTCTGGAGAGAGAGGCGCAGGCTTGCTGATGAGCAAAGTTGTTGCCCGTCAGTGAGGAATGGCCAGGAGCCCAGATGATGATAACTTTCCGGCGGGATTGATGTGGTTATAGTAACGTTAAAGGAGAAGGGGCCCCCCTCCCGGCTAAGAAGCTTCAGCAGGCAGCTTGGGAATCCGTGATAATTTTGGGTACTTCGTATGTATGAGGGATAAGGCGATAGCTAACTCTTCGGCAACCCAGGTTGATGATGTCTTGATTGATTCACTGATGAGGACGCCCTTTGGTGACTGTGGCTACTTTGTGTTGACTGTTAGGGCAGGCACTGGCATCCGTATAAGCGACATCTATTGTTTATCCATAAATATTGTCATGCGCTGGGCTTCGGGCTTGTCGGCGGCCGGGATGGAGGTCAAGGTGCATACTTTTGGGTAAAGGGCGAACCTGGATGTTACTTCTCCAATGGTCAGGGAGGGGCTGACAGACAGTATATTGCGGGCATGCGATATGGAGACTGTTTAAGAGGGCTAGCCCTGCAGGTGTTTGTGTTAAACGCAGCCGTTGGCTTGATAGGTGGCCTTTTATAAGCTCGGGTACCGTACTGTGGAGGCCAAGTTGTAGGAGACGAACCGTTGATGTGTCCATAGTTGGATATAATAATTGTTTAAAAGCTACGCGGATTAATCGATCAATTCTTTCCGTGTCACTTTTGGTGAGGGTAAGGTAAGGTGCTACATATTACTTGTGAAATCAGGAGATCCCATGAGATCTTCCTCCTTCATGCGCCGGCAGCGGTTCGAAACGCGTCGAAGCATGTTGCAGATTTGGTGAAACGCCTTTGAGAGTTTCAATAAAGTTTGATTTTTACGTGTGTTGGCCTGGATGGTACGGTCTAAAATCCGAAGTGAGGAGGTGGGCCGTATGGCATGACCGTTGAGGTGGGTACAGATGGGTTCCATGTGGGAAGCAGGGATGGCATTGGCGGCGCTTCGGGTGTATGGGACGGCGGGGGCGTAGGCCCTTAAAGAAGCTTTTGTAGTCCTGTCCTGCCAGGTCGGGCAGATCTTATAGTTGTGCTCGAGTGAACTGAATGGCGTGCTGATTGAGGCGACGTCTTTCCTGAATGTGTTACATTCCGTTCGAAGCGATACAATTTCTTGCTGTAATTTCTGATTTTCTTCCAGAATATTCTGAAGGTCTTGGTTTATGGTGGCCAGCTTTGTGGTGAGTGTAGCGAACGTGTCTTGGATTTGCGGTGATGGCGCCAGCTGTTGGGTCTGTTTTTAGGGGTGTGAATCCCACGGCTCCGGTGTTGGACTAGGAGGGTTAGGTTTCTTGCAACAAGGTCGAGAACTGGGCTAGTTGGTATACATTCATGATTTACCAGCGCAAATTAAACGGGACGAGAGAGGAGTACACAACAGGAGCGCTACTAACAACTGAAGGTTTATTGAAAAGAAGGAAAACATATAAAGAGTTGAGCCTGCGCACTAACCACAGCCGTGACGTAGACCACGCGCGATACACACTCTCCACAGCCCAGATAGCTGAAGCTCAAGTCCTGTTGAGATAAGCAACTTCACTATCCAGCAGTGACACCGAGGGCGAGCTAATGAACGAGTCAAAATTCTTTTTTATCAGGAAGGCTTCCCAAATTTCTCTCGTGCGTGTGTCATTGTGTGTAAACAGAACGCTTGTAAGGTTAAACTTGGGGTAACAACCATGCTTAGAGCAATGCGACGCAAGATAGAACTTGTGTGTGCCCTTTAGTGTATTGCGATGTTCCCGCAAGCGCTCATTAATGCACCGCCCCGTCTGTCCAATATATATCTTTTTACACGACAAGGGAATGCAATACACAACTTTGATTTTGCATTCAACAAACTGTGACTGGTGTTTCACACCACAGCCCTTTTTGTGCGAAGACCCACTTGTTTTGCTATTTAACTTCCTGTCGATTTAACTTCCTGTCGACTTAAGGGCACACCCAAGTTATATCTTGCGTCGCATTGCTCTAAGCATGGTTGTTACCCCAAGTTTAACCTTACAAGCGTTCTGTTTACACACAATGACACACGCACGAGAGAAATTTGGGAAGCCTTCCTGATAAAAAAGAATTTTGACTCGTTCATTAGCTCGCCCTCGGTGTCACTGCTGGATAGTGAAGTTGCTTATCTCAACAGGACTTGAGCTTCAGCTATCTGGGCTGTGGAGAGTGTGTATCGCGCGTGGTCTACGTCACGGCTGTGGTTAGTGCGCAGGCTCAACTCTTTATATGTTTTCCTTCTTTTCAATAAAACCTTCAGTTGTTAGTAGCGCTCGTGTTGTGTACTCTTCTCTCGTCCCGTTTAATTTGCGCTGGTAAATTATGAATGTAGGTTTCTTGCGCTTTGCGCTAGCAGTGGAGCCAGCTTTCTCGAGGGCATCAAGGCGAGCTTGGAGCGGGGCTATTGAAGTGTTTCGCTGTTCCAAAATTTGGTTAAGGCACTTACATTCAACACAGGTAGTTGGGTTGTCGGATTGTTGTTGAGGGGGTGTGGATAAGTACTGGGGTTGAGCTGTGGCAGAGACCCGTTGGGCCCAGCTTACTTGTTTTGGCTGGTTCGACTCGGTGTCGGGTGAAGGTTTTGAATCCCGGGACTGGGCGACTTGTTTGTTTCGAGAATGGCTGCGTCTCTGTGCTGAAAGAGTTATTGAACGGTCTCGATGACGGCCACAAAAGAGGAGGAGGCTCGAGAAGTATCACACGTGCTGGCATGGGCTTGTCTGAGTCAGCTTTGCCGAAGAACAAACGGTTCGGCCAGCACAAAGGTCGCAGGTAGGCCAGCGCGGGTGGTTTGGTTGAGGCTCCTTGATCCCGCAATGATGGCAGACGGCAGTGGTTGGGCGAGGACAAGCCGTAGCTCTGTGGCCAACGGCATGACACGTAGAGCAGACTGGGATAGTTTTCCTGTAGATAGAGCATGGGTATTCGGCGCCGTACAGCCGGACTGTGTACGGGACCTTGGGCCCTGCGAAGGTCAGAACCACTCTAGATGAGGTGCCAAGTCATCGAACAGTGTATACTTCATCCAGGGACCGATCAATGTTGTCGAGAATGTCTACTTCAGTGAGTCGGGCCGGGACCCCACTGATGACGCCTTTGACGGAGGCGGCGGGGGCCAGGCCGTGAAGTTGGACGGAGTACTGCTTGTTATTGAGGGTTAGATGTTTGACTTGACTGAGAGCTGGTGCCGCCTCAGGGGACGGAGTACTGGTGGTGTCCACTCTGAGGCGCACATTTGCTTGACGCCACGTGACCTTGATGGCGTTCAATATTGCCAGGGAGAGATTAGCGTATTGTATGTTGTCAAGCGGGAGTCCGCCCTGGGGACGCAAAACTAGCTCGAAATCGTCCTTGGGAAATGGTTTAGGCCTGACGGAAGGCTTACTTGTGGTTGCCGGGGCTTGCTTGGTCTGTGGTGGTGACATGGCTGCGGCAGGGTTTCCTGCGGCGACACTGCGCTACCGGCGACGTCGAGCTCAGGAGACCACCTCGATGAAGTCATGCTCGTGATGATTACTTTCAAGTGAATGATCTTATGTAATAAGGGAATCCTTTAGGTGTCCGAGGCTGTGTTGGTTGAAGGCTGAGTTTCTTGATTACAGACAGAGCGACCTTCTTCTGTATTATCAGAATCCATATCTACTTCCGAGGAAGTGTCTAAAGGCACAGACACGGTGCTAGAGGTGTCTTGCACGATGAATTCCTTGGCTGCGCCTACCGATTGGTGGTAGGCAAGGCTCGGGAATTGTGAACAAATAAATTAGGAAGTATGCAACCCACGTGGTCAAGGCAGGTTTCCAGATGATCACAAGAACTTGATGAATCCGGTATTTCTGGATGCAATAAAGAACGAAGCGAAATTACCACATTGCTGGGCTAAAATCTGCGGAGCCAATGAAACACACGTCAGATCAGCGCCGCGCTTCTTCTTCCCGCCTCTGCACCACAGGATTGGTACGAGAGGACCTTTAGAATGCTTATTGTTTTTAGGCGTTTATGATGATGATGATTGTGTTTAATGGCGCGAGGGCTACTGGGCCAAAGAGCGCCAGAGTATCTTGTTTCTTATGTGAGTTCGATGAGCCGAGTTTTGGTCAAAGGGTAAGTACCTAAAATTCGTGCATAGGGCCAATGACTAGTAGGTCAAACGTTATGATACAACAGTCTAGAGGAGCTAACAGGACTTGTCCCTTCAAATCAGGGTGCCTCGTGTGGAACGTTTTCGACAAGGCAAAAACCATGAGGTCTCTGAGTGCCACGAAAAAAAACCTCAGCACTGTTCTTATCACTAAGGGACAGGCTGTGGTTGGCCACAATAACATTAAAATCAATTAGAGACAACGGTGATGGCTGGTGTGCAGGGCCAGTTTTGATTGTGGATGATAGAAAATGGGGTTTAAAAACTTAACATCTGACAAATAATTAAAAACGCTCTTCACAGAAACCATGGCATCGTCACCCAAAAACAATAATGGGTGTAGCGGAATGTGTTGACTATACAGTTGATGATGAAGATGGTTGGTGTTTATGGCTCAAGGCCAACGTAAAGGGCAAAGATCCACAAAGAACGAGTTATTTAATAGGTGATGTAACCGAAAATACTAAAACCTGTAAGTAGAAGTAAAAGTGAATGAAAAAGTGAAATATATGGTTAAGAATTCAGAATGACACAAGGGTCGCGGGTTCGATTCCCGGCTGCGGTGGCCGCTTTTCTGATGGAGGCGAAAAGCAAAAACGCCCGTGTGTACGAGATTTCGGCGCACGATAAAGATCCCCAGGTGGTCAAAATTAATCCGGAGCCCTCCACTACGGCGCGCCTCATCGCCTGCGTTGCGTCGGCGCGTTAAACCCTACAATCAAACAATCGATAAAAGTGAATGAAACAAAAGACAATGTAGATGGCTGGTGAATAGGGCCAGGATGATTATGCGTGATGAGACAAGAGCTGCAGAAATTTTATCTCCGTTAAAAACTTGACGCGCTGGACAGAAACTGGTTCGTCGGCAAAAAAGTATGGTGGGTGTAATGGTATATTTTGTCTGTAAAGTTCAGGGAAATGTTTGTGTTGTGTTGTGTGAAGTGCCTAGCACGTAATTAGAATGTGAACTACAGATAGGTCATTCCCACACCTCCTACACAGGGGTCTTGAAGATCCAGTGAGCAGGTGAGAGTGTTACATGTGTGTGCCCTATCCGTAGCCTAGCCAGGGCGACTTCACTACTCTGTTGTGTGAGTCATTTGTGTATCGTCTTAATAGTGGATTTATTACGTATACTTTGTTTTCTGTTTGTTGATTCCAGTGTGATTGTCGTGTGTTACGAAGCTGTAGTCTGATGTGCATCTGGAGGTCGGTGTAGGTACAGTTGTTATGTCGATTGTATTCATGAGAGGACCAGCTGCAGCGATTTCATCGGCGGCCTCATGGCCAGAGATTCCACAGTGCCCAGAAGCCCAGGATATAGTTATTTCGAGATTTCTACACTATTTCAACGCCTAGGGAATCTGTGTACGCGATGGACTTCGGAATCTTATTTTGGTTGATGTGATTTGAAACGAATAATATGCCGTACGCTTCTGCCATGTAAATACTGTTATGAAAATTTATTGTTTTAGTGACATTAAAGTTTGATCCGTGCGCCGCACAAGAAAACAGTGGAAGCAGTTTCTGACGCATCGCTGTAGAATTCGGCGCACCTGTACCTGTCCCGCAGGTACCCTCATACACATGATCTTGGGGTGCGCACACAACCCAGCCCTCCCACCTTTACCCACTTCCCTTCCCCTCCCTGAGCTGTGGGAGAACCTGACGACCAGCGCCGGCTTGGATGCACAGCAACTCCTGGTGTCCAGGGCTGAGACAGCAAGGTCGTCCCATGGTCTCCTGGACTGAGGAGCCACTCCCACATCACCAGGCTCACAATAAAGTTTTTCCTCCTCCTCCTCCTCCCACAGGAACAGGAAGTGCTACAAAATCGCACTTCTAGGTTCTCTATTTTTTCTACTTGCGTGTATGATAGGTCGCATGACATAGGGGGCAGATGCCATGGTGGAATGAAATTATTCATGGGTGTCTTGTATGTGTCTGAAAAAGGGACTTTGAACTCAGAAGTTTCTTCCCTCACTTTAAAGGCGCCATGAAGATAAAACACAAGTTTGGTTCATTCGAAAGATTGCCTTAGAACCATAACGACACCACTTTTAACACAAACTTAGCGCAAAATAAGCTACATAATTAGGAAAAAAGGGAATGACCATGCGACCCACCAGCTCATTTCCCGCAAAAGAACCAATGATGTCACACGAGAATGCTCTGCGATTGGCGAAGGCCGGCAAAAGCAAACGCAAGTTAGGCAGGGCTTACCAGTTTGCATAGTGAGCTATATGCCCGTTAAACATACTGCACATTCCTTTTATGACACTAAGAACGGTGGAGTAAACGGTTGAAGTTCCGAATAAACACGCAAGCGTGTACGTCAATGCGTGCGAAACTACCGCCAGCCGAACTCGACATCTCGCCGTGACCACCGTCGCGCGGACGAATTTTCGTGTTCGAGGCTCTTAGGGGCCAACGTACCGTTCCAGCATGTACAGCCCCGACCTTGCTTGGTATCGTAATCCCTTCACAGGAGGTTGGCTGTCATATCGCCAACCAGCAAAGGTAAAAATAGAAACGAGGGGAGTGAGAAACAGCAAGCAGCGACGAGATACTGACAGTCGTCGCAGTTTCGGAATGGTGTTGGCTTGCTGCTATTGTTAGGAGCTCGTTTCCAGTTTACAACCACTGAAAACTTCAGTTTGTTCGAGTACTTTACAATGAAATTTCGTTGCTGCGTTTTGAAATGCCCATGTAGTACGGGCAAATCGTCGAGAGAGTGCGACATCATCGCCGGTGAGGAGATCTCCTTTCATGTGCTGCCCAACGACGAACCTCGGCGAAGCAAGTGGCTACGTTTTGTGAACTTTGCAAACGGAGGAGAAAGAGAGCTAAAGGAACTACGAGTGTGCTCGCTTCATTTCCGAGGAAGTGCTTACGGCAGGGACACTTACGTTAGCTCACTCCTGGGGCATGCTAGCGCTCGTCGCCGACTTCGTCAAATCGCCGTCAAAGCGCTCTGCCCTTGGGGGGAAAAAAGGCCGCGCGGGGGCGTTATCGCCTTTATCGCTCGAAGCTCGCGCGAATACCTTCAAATCGCACGCGACTGTACGCGCTGCAACTGCGCCTGAGCTGTCTTCCAGCGCTGCAGCAGATGCGCTCCCTTTCCTAGAAGAGCCATCGCGCTGCCAGCGGCTCGCCATTCTTGATATGGCGAGGCCGAGAACAGTACGCACGCCCGAGGAAGAAGGAGCGTGCCGAGTGGCGCCCATGCTGCTAATCGAGAACGACAGCGTCGACGGCGATGCGACTCGGCACGTGTATACCTTCGGACAAATACAGGGTTTTAAATGCAGAGCATTTCAGTAACTCACGATGTCACCCGCGTTGTCCCGTTGTAGTCCGCACCCCTCCCCCTACACTATATAAAAGAAAATACTATCCGGCGCCTGGTTTCGATCCCTCGACCCTGCGGGCGGAACGCAATGTACATGGTGCTCTACCCACTGCGCCACAAAGCCGACACAGAATGGGACGCTACGAACGCGCCTTATATCGTTGACTCATTCAAATTACTGCTGACGAGCGCTCTCTCGTCAGCAGTTGCCACAAGTGCAACAACAATAACGTAACGCAAACTACTTAACGTCGTGCGCCCCCGGAAATGCTCTGCATTTGATCGTGCCCCTTGGGAGGGAGATGTTTCACGGTTTGCTCCACTCCGATAGCAAGCGGGGGCGCCGCTGCGCATGCGTGGTGCGCTTGGCGACAAATGGGATTGGCTCCAGTTGTGCTGAGTGGGCCGCCGATACCGGAGCGGACCGTCGAAAACGGTCAGCAAAAACCCTGTATTTGTCCGCTGGTATACACGTGCCGAGTCGCATCGCCGTCGACGCTGTCGTTCTCGATTAGCAGCATGGGCGCCACTCGGCACGCTCCTTCTTCCTCGGGCGTGCGTACTGTTCTCGGCCTCGCCATATCAAGAATGGCGAGCCGCTGGCAGCGCGATGGCTCTTCTAGGAAAGGGAGCGCATCTGCTGCAGCGCTGGAAGACAGCTCAGGCGCAGTTGCAGCGCGTACAGTCGCGTGCGATTTGAAGGTAATCGCGCGAGCTTCGAGCGATAAAGGCGATAACGCCCCCGCGCGGCCTTTTTTCCCCCCAAGGGCAGAGCGCTTTGACGGCGATTTGACGAAGTCGGCGACGAGCGCCAGCATGTCCCAGGAGTGAGCTAACGTAAGTGTCCCTGCCGTAAGCACTTCCTCGGAAACGAAGCGAGCACACTCGTAGTTCCTTTAGCTCTCTTTCTCCTCCGTTTGCAAAGTTCACAAAACGTAGCCACTTGCTTCGCCGAGGTTCGTCGTTGGGCAGCACATGAAAGGAGATCTCCTCACCGGCGGGGATGTCGCACTCTCTCGACGATTTGCCCGTACTACATGGGCATTTCAAAACGCAGCAACGAAATTTCATTGTAAAGTACTCGAACAAACTGAAGTTTTCAGTGGTTGTAAACTGGAAACGAGCTCCTAACAATAGCAGCAAGCCAACACCATTCCGAAACTGCGACGACTGTCACTATCTCGTCGCTGCTTGCTGTTTCTCACTCCCCTCGTTTCTATTTTTACCTTTGCTGGTTGGCGATATGACGGCCAACCTCCTGTGAAGGGATTACGATACCAAGCAAGGTCGGGGCTGTACGTGCTGGAACGGTACGTTGGCCCCTAAGAGCCTCGAACACGAAAATTCGTCCGCGCGACGGTGGTCACGGCGAGATGTCGAGTTCGGCTGGCGGTAGTTTCGTACGCATTGGCGTACACGCTTGCGTGTTTATTCGGAACTTCAACCGTTTACTCCACCGTTCTTAGTGTCATAAAAGGAATGTGCAGTGTGTTTAACGGGCATATAGCTCACAATGCAAACTGGTAAGCCCTGCCTAACTTGCGTTTGCTTTTGCCGACCTTCGACAATCACAGAGCATTCTCGTGTGACATCGTAGGTTCTTTTGCGGGAAATGAGCTGGTGGATCGCATGGTCATTCCCTTTTTTTGCTGACCGTTTTCGACGGTCCGCTCCGGTATCGGCGGCGCACTCAGCACAACTGGAGCCAATCCCATTCGTCGCCAAGCGCGCCACGCATGCGCAGCGGCGCCCCCGCTTGCTATCGGAGTGGAGCAGACCGTGAAACATCCCCCTCGCGAGGGGCACGATCAAATGCAGAGCATTTCTGGGGGCGCACGACGTTAAGTAGCTTGCGTTACGTTAATGTTGTTGCACTTGTGGCAACTGCTGATGAGAGAGCGCTCGTCAGCAGTAATTTGAATGAGTCTACGATATAAGGCGCGTTCGCAGCGTCCCATTCTGTGTCGGCATTGTGGCGCAGTGGGTAGAGCACCATGTACATTGCGTTCTGCCCGCTGGGGCGAGGGATCGAAACCAGGCGCCGGATAGTATTTTCTTTTATATAGTGTAGGGGGAGGGGTGCGGACAACGACGGTGCGGACTACGACGGGACAACGCGGGTGACATCGTGAGTTACTGAAATGCTCTGCATTTAAAATGCCGTACACACCGCGCATTGACGCTCGTATCTTTCTGGTCGAAGCAGAGAGCTCGCGCGAACGGCTTTCCGAACACGACACCGGCCAACTGTCATAAGCGATACTGCTACTGAAATTGAAGTATTATTAACCGCAATAAAAATACGGCACATACGAACCAGTCTGTATTCGTCGGTCGCGACGGGGCTGACGCGGCAGCGGTGCCGACGGCTGGCCGTTCGTCTGTTGTGGCTATCGCGGAATGGTCGCCTTCCGATCCATCCGCGTATCCCACAACTTCTGCCGCTCGTGCACTTAGAAGCATTGAGCGTTCAAGTGGTGTGAGGTTGTTAAATGCAAGCTCGAGCTTCCGGATCAGGCGATTCCATGACTAGGGCTGCGGGTGCACTAGGTTTTACTAGTATTTAAATGCAGAGCATTTCAGTAACTCACGATGTCACCCGCGTTGACGTCCGTAGTCGTAGTCCGTACCCCTCCCCCTACACTATATAAAAAAATACTATCCGGCGCCTGGTTTCGATCTCTCGACCCTGCGGGCAGAACGCAATGTACATGGTGCTCTACCCACTGCGCCACAAAGCCGACACAGAATGGGAGGCTACGAACGCGCCTTATATCCTTGACTCATTCAAACTACGTCAAGAAACTGCTGATACAACGCATTCACTACCACCAACTCCCCAAACACTAAACGTTAACGCAATACACCCACCCCCTATGCGACGCATTTACTCGAGTCCCCCTCGCGGGGAGATGGGCCCAATTACGATGGCAGTGCAACGCCGGCACGTGCGGGCAGAAAAGAACAAAGAGAACAGAACTCCCGCTGGCGCAGTTTCAGGCAGGGGGCGCGCGAGCACTGCGAAGGCGGGAAATTTGAATTGCATGGGGTGGTAGCAGTAAGTGGATAAAGGCGGTACAGGCCACTATGGAGAATCACTGCTCTGCATTTCCGACAGCTTTCACATTGAGTGGAACGGCTTCTATTTTTTTTTTAAATCGCCGCCGTCTCGGTTTCGGCACTAGTTCCGGTTCCTGTTTGATTCCCGCGTGTGGGTGCTATATGGAGTCGACATACTAAGTATCTGTTTCATGAACCGGCTCGTATGACGCCATTGTTCACGTCACGAAATGTGCAATTTAGCGGGAGATTTAAAATTTTGGCTTAAATTGCCTTATTTCTCAGTGAATAAAGCATCATTTGCTTCCGGGAAAGCGCTTAGGGTACTATAAAACACCTAATCTGTCGAATAAAACAAACTTTTGTTTTCTCTTCATGGCCCCTTTAAGATATAAAGGTAAGATAATAGATGCCCTGTCTAAAAAGTGTAGTAATTTGTTATTGTAAGAACTGTCCATCCGGGCCGAGGAAGAGCCGGCTGAGCTACCGTATCCCCGGACGAGCTTTAAAGACGTTACTGAGATGTAGAGAAACGCGAGGTGCAAACCTCCCAAACCGCACCCGCAGTTAACTAGGCAACACCAAACGATCCTGCGGCGCACGCAGGCGGGATCGCTAGCGCATCCCGTTCTGTTACACCGAATATACCCGGTGGAGCACGACACACTCGAACTGAGGAGAGAAGCCTCAATGAGCGTTGGCGCAGGCAAACATCTTTTCCTCGTCGTTAATATGTGACATCTGCGCTCTAAAGGAATCACAAACACAATATCTGGCATGGTTTAATCTGAAATAGCTGGAATTTTCGTACCACACTCAAGTGCATTACAGCCAAAAAACACGTTGTTTTTACGAAAAAAAACGACAAAATTTGCAGACATCCCCAGTGAAAAAAAGAAACACCTCGCGCTAGAAACACCTGCACTCACCTTAAAGAGGTTATGACAGAAGCAAAGTCATCATTGTGCTAACTTCTCGTTTGCATACAAGTGGTGGGGCGAAACGAAACTAAAAGCATTGTTTATGTCGAACAGTTGATGCCTCTTACGATGTCGTTGGTGGGCAGCCGCCAATCGGAAAGCGGGAAAGTGGCTTGGGAATGGTTACCTCTTCGTCTGCCTATTACATAGATTATTGCGAAAGTTTCATTTAACAATAGCTCAATTGCTAGTCGGACACTTTGCATTAGCCAAACTTGTGCTTTGTCTTCACCGTGGCTTTAACGTAAGCAATTGAAAAGCCGTCGTGCTCCAGAGCAGTGATTACGTCTAGCATGGCGACCACCAACGTTCTTAAATATTTTTTACGCGTAGAAACTGCCGAATGCCCCGTTATCCCTCCTGGGGGCAAATACTACCGGGCACAACCAAATTTCTGGTTGGCCTAGAGTGGGAACCTCCGATGGGCACCTCCGGTGGCGCTGGCATCGAGGCCCCCTAGGTGGGGTTGATAAACAGTATACCTGTTTATCAAACAGGTATACTGTTTATTAAACAGTATACCTGTTTATACTTGAAAAACTGGCAAACCTGTATACGCAATGCCTAATGACCGCAATGGTACCGGAATCTTGGAAGAAGGCGAACATCATCCTAATCCATAAGAAAGGCGACATGAAGGACTTGAAAAATTACAGGCCGATCAGCTTACTGTCAGTCGTCTACAAGGTATTTACCAAGGTAATCGCTAACCGAATCTCTGCAACCTTAGATTTCAGTCAACCTAAAGAACAAGCAGGGTTCCGTAAAGGTTATTCAACAATGGACCATATTCACACGATCAATCAGGTGATAGAGAAGTGCGCTGAGTATACTGAACCCCTATATATAGCCTTCATAGATTATGAGAAAGCATTTGACTCGGTCGAAACCCTAGCCGTAATTCAGGCATTACGGAACCAGGGGGTAGATGAGCATTATGTAAGAATACTAGAGGATATCTATAATGGGTCTACAGCTACCATCATCCTCCATAGGGACAGCAGTAAAATACCTATAAGGAAGGGTGTCAGACAAGGAGACACAATCTCTCCAATGTTATTCACAGCATGCTTACAAGAAGTATTCAGAACGTTGGATTGGGAACAGGTGGGAGTAAGGGTTAAGGGAGAATACCTCACTAAGCTCAGATTTGCTGATGACGTTGCCTTGCTAAGTAACTCGGGGGACGAATTGCAAAGCATGCTTTCCGCACTGGGCGAACAGAGTAGAACCGTGGGCCTGAAAATTAATATGCAGAAAACTAAAGTAATGATCAATAACCTCGGGACAGCACAGCAGTTTGAGATAGATGGCGAGGCAGTGGAAGTGGTAAGCGAATATATATACTTAGGCCAAGTTGTGACCCCAGATCCCAACCATGAGGTAGAGATAATTAGACGGATCAGAATGGGGTGGGGTGGATATGGCGGACATTCTCAGATAATGAATAGCAGCCTACCATTGTCGCTGAAGAAGAAAGTGTATGACAGCTGCATCTTACCGGTACTCACCTACGGGGCAGAAACTTGGAGGCTCACTAAGAGGGTTCAACTTAAATTGAGAACGACTCAGCGGGCAATGGAGCGTAAAATGATAGGTGTAACATTAAGGGACAGGAAGAGAACGGAGTGGGTCAGGGAGCAAACTGGTGTTAAAGACATATTGGTAGAAATTAAGAAGAAGAAATGGACGTGGGCAGGGCATGTAATGCGAAGGCAAGATAACCGCTGGTCATTAAGGGTAACAGAGTGGATCCCTAGAGAAGGCAAGCGTTGCAGGGGGCGACAGAAAGTTAGATGGGCAGATGAGATCAAGAAGTTTGCGGGGATAAATTGGTCACAGTTGGCACAGGACCGAGGTAATTGGAGAATAATGGGAGAGGCCTTTGCCCTGCAGTGGGCGTAGATAGGCTGGTGATGATGATGATGATGATGATGATTCCTGTTTTATTACTATACAAATCTGGGGAAAATAACGAACGGGAATAAGGGAATATGTAGGGAATAATGTAGGAAAAACAAGTAATAAACTCGTTGTAATCCCCGCCAGAACACAAGTTACAATATCAAGTATGAGCGCGCTAATACAGCCAGGTAGATTGGTAGAAACTATTTTTTTTTCACCCATGTAGATTTGTTTTTTTTATTACAGGTGGTTATTTTTACGAATTGTCACTTCTTTTATGAGGGTGCATTAAGAAGAAAAGAAGGAGGAAATATTTCTAATAAAGCTTCTGAACGGCCCAGAGTTAAACTCAGGGGAGTGGTTCATTCCTCCCTGGAGCCGATAAGCAGTCTGCGCCGCCTGTGCTCTGTCCACCAGCTGAAGCTGCGTAGGCAGAGACGGGCTGGACAGCAGCACCTCCCATTGCTCGTGTTGGGTAGTTGACGGAAAGATACCAGGGTGCTCAGGGCCAAAGTCGCACACCCCGATTATGTGGCGGAGTGTTCCTACTTCTGAGCAAAATTTACATTTAGCTTCGTAGCGTTTCGGGTGCATTAAGTGAATATGCGTCGGGCGTGGGAAGGAGCCGGATTGTATGGGTCGTGCGGTAGTTTGTTGTTCTCTGGAAAGGTCAGGGTAAGGCGAAGGTAGGGTCTGTCTCTCAAGGCGATAATTCTGGGTTATGTCCCTGGACGAGACAAGCGGGTGACTGCCCTCGTGCAGATCCATAGCCCGGGGGGTAAAAGCGCAGGCTTGTTGGTGGGTGTATTCGTTGCAATCCATGGAAGCGTGAGCGGGTGTCCAAATGAACTGCATGGAACCTTTTGGGGAGTGGATCTTTAGCACACGCAGCGCAGGTCGGGACACCCAACCCGACTGGTAATTCCGGTAGGCTTGTTGGGAATCGGTCACTACCTTCCGAACCCCTGGTTGAGCGAGAGCCAAGGCGATGGCTGCCTCTCATGCTGCCGTCATGTCTTGGGTCTTGAGTGAGGCACATGAAAGGAGGTTGGTTCTGGAGGTAGCCACGATGATGGCGTACTGCTGCCCTCGATGTTGGGAGGCGTCTGTGTACATAACTGCATGTTCCCCACCTAGGGTGGTGTTGGTGCTTCAGCCCGTGCTTGTCGACGACCTTCGTCGTGTGAAGGGTTCATATTTCTTAGAAAAGGTAGTATCTTTAGTTCTTGCAATATCGCCAAAATTCCGGGAGTACATCACGCGGTGTGGCATTCTGTGCTGCCTAGCCAATCTGGTAAAGGATGCGGCGACCTGCCGCAGTTCCGCCCAATCGAAGCTTCTGGTTAGAAAAATGGCCCTGTATCAGCTCTTCCACCATGTTGCGAAGCCCCTTGCTTAGCAGGCTCTCTGTGGGCGCACACATGGGAAGACCAATGGCCTGCTCAACCGCCTTTCTAATCATTATATCTAGCATCTTTGTGTGTGCTCTTTGCCGAGGAGAAGACAGGGGGTTGATGTAAGTGATTCTCGAGTGGTCGAAAGCTTGAATTAATCTAAAAGTATCAGATTCCTTGAGGCCTCGCTTCTTGGTGGCAATGCGCCTGATCATGTGTATGATTTGATTGATGCTGTGTTTGAGGCGCTGCAAGGATACCTCACCCTTGGTGTTGGCCTGGAGCTGTAGGCCCAGGATCTTGATTCCGTGGCTTGGAGTGATCGCCTGGCCATCAAGGCGTATTTGAATGTGTTCCTTGATGTGCCATTTGGCGTGAGGGTGGACGACAAAGAGCTGTGATTTTTTACGTGAACAGTGGAGGCCACAGGCTTTAGCACATTGGCGTACTAGAAGTGAGATGCCATGCGTTGGTGTGAG
Source organism: Haemaphysalis longicornis (assembly GCA_013339765.2). NCBI lineage: Eukaryota > Metazoa > Arthropoda > Arachnida > Ixodida > Ixodidae > Haemaphysalis > Haemaphysalis longicornis. The sequence goes on along the minus strand of CM023452.1, from coordinate 46,141,541 downwards.
CTTCCTTTAATTTTTGTTACTCCTAGCTCATGCGCAAGGCGTGCACAGGGCCAATAGACGTGCGGCGGGCGGAGCGCGCAGCGGCGTGAGAGGTTGCGTGACGCTATCACGTGGTATTCAGCGAGAATGCAGGGGGTAAGCCCGTGGATGGGGTTGGTGAGTGCACCACCTGTTTTCCCCGTCTCAGCGTGGGCTCGTAGCTAAATCGGCAAGACGACGGGCTCTCGCTTTGTTACTCTATTAGTTCCAGGTTCTATTTCCGGCGACGCCAGTAAATTTTTTTATTTGTTCGCGGGAGTTTTCTGTTGACACCAACGGTCGCGAACGAACCCTTGGGGGGTAGAGGTAAAAAGCTTTGCTTTGAAATGGTATCACAACGGTACCAGAAGTTCTCAACAGATGGCGCTTCAGCGTCGTGGGATTAAGTTAGGGAAGGGTAGGCAAACAAGTAGAAAAACACAGGCAATTCGGTTGGTGACAACCGACGTCTTGATACCAAGAGAGGGCCTCTAATCATTACCATTATCATCATCAGGATGCTGAAATTTCATAAAGGTATTTTTTTGCCGAGGTGATTGTAAAGTGGCGTTACGACTGAGGTATACTCGGGGACAACTTTCTGTGGCAATGCAGTCAAGGCTACGGAGCCGATCCACGCATTTTCACAGGAAGTAGTTCAACAAAAATAATTGGCTGGCGGTAACCTCGGCAATTTAAGAATATTTAGTTCTTAAGTTTTAGACTTGCATTGATAATGCCACTAAGTTGCTAGGCAGAATATATTAAACAGAGAAATTTTCTTTTACATTTTCGGCTATTTTTGGTTGCGTCTGTCGCCGCTGGTGTCGCAACGGTTCCCTCCCGAAGAAAAAAAAAACATGGCGTTTGTGTGGACTACTTTCACCCTCAAAATTGCCAACATCACTTCCCTCACACTCCACAGCTCTATTTTACCCTTAGTTTGAATTCTTGACCAGTTTCCCCAATCTGACTTGGCCAATCCCCCAGAGTGGGTACGCGCCACTGATTTCTGGTTCCAACCAACCAACCAACTACTTTCAGAAGCTCGCCACTTCATTCTCCGCATAGGATTGGTAAAGCTTCGCCGTCTAAACTAACGAAGCGAGTGGTTTGCAACGTGTACGCCGAAGTCTGACTGATGCAACCGGGACTCTCCGCCGTTTTCGCAAACCGTTCGGTCAGCCAGTTTCCCGGCGTAAGCGAGCGTGTGCGTAAGCATGTGTGCATACTGCTCTTTCGGACCTGCCCTTCAGGGGAGGAATTAACGCGGATGTGACGTCACGTTTGCTCGCAGCGTAGCCGCGCGGCGTGTTTACATTTTTCCCAGTGCTGCCTACACGGCGTGTGCGCCGTAGTCACGTAGTGGCCGTAGTGGTTCAAGTAGTCGCGTTGGACTTTTGCTTTTGCTGTCGACGCGAGAACTCGTGAAGTGTCGATGGTTGTCGCCCTGTCAAGCTTCGTTCAACAGCTCCAGCGTCTTCTGGCTCCACGGCTTTGCAGTTAGCTGTGGGCGTTCAACTGTCCACCATCGGCCGACTCAGGTGAGCACTCCTTTTTGGCGGGTTTGCAATCAGTTCGCATATCTCCTACTGAAAAGCTTGCTTTCTGCTCGCGGCAGTTATATTAGCGACGCTTACAAAATTCTTAACGGCGCGTTCTCACCGTCTTGCATTATTGCCGCTGTTTATGCTGCTCTGTTCGCGTCTGTCGACGATCGCGAGCTGTTGACGGTTTGTTGCACGGCGCGAAAACTCGTTCGCATGCAAACCCGTCTCGCCCATGGCGTTTCCTTGTCTCTTCTTTAATGTGGCGTCATTAAGATCACTTGTTTTCCTCGACGCTTTTTCTAGACAACGTGCCTTGTGCTAACCGATCTTAATATTGTAACGAAAATGAACTTGCAGTACGATCTGTCGGTGAAGTTAGGAGCGTGACAGGACGCTGTTGGCAAGGTTTTCATGTGTGCGTGTGGTTCGTGAGGGCGTTGTAACACTCTCGCCTGTTGCACTCGTTGCTGCATCCAGCACTTTTGCTTGCAAGGAGTGCCTGCCAAGGGATGCTTACTACGTTATGTGTTTTCATCTTTAATAGTGGGGCCAATCATCGCTCAATAACCGATGGAAATTCAGCGGGAACGACCTGGATAACGCAGGGCGCCTAAGAGCACTGCTTCTGTGGTCTTCGCTGTCGTTTGCCCTTTTTTTAGTCATCCTAGATTGTTTATTTACTGCTGCCTCATCGGTGTTTCATTCCTCATGTTCCATGTCTTTCTCTTGCAGCATCTCCTGACTGCAGTCACGGTGCCCCTAGCCTGCTTTGAGCACTCATCCTCCCATTCTAGTGGGGACTGATGTTTGCAGGACTCTTGTCACAACCAAACGGGTTCCCGACTTTGCCTGGCTTGTAATTGATGATATACTTTAGATACACCGCTGCGTTCTCTCTGTGCATACATTTAAAGCGAGTGTTTACACTAACGTGGCAGTGGATAGCCATGAAGACAGGAGCGTGTGGACTGGAAATGCCAGTGAAAACAAAACCAAACGATCTACGGATCTATGCCAGCTTTACCGTTACAAGGCTTTCACCCGAGTATCAAAGCAGTGGACAGCTGGGGATATCTCGTGTGCTAAATTGTGTTCGTCCTTCTGTTTGTTTTCTATTTGCTGGTATAAATTTACGAATAGATAGTATGAGTAAGGTAGACAAGGAACAAAGTGATTGCGTTGCTCTTGGAAATGCCTTACACGAAATAAAACTGCTTCCGCACTGCTCAGTGAAGGAAAAAATGTTCCGTATAACAAATAATTTGATGCACCCAAACCCATCTGTGATGAGCATATGTCATGCATAGATTATTTAAGGGCATGTTATTAACTTTGGTAAAATAAGAAAGTGACCTCTTTGTTGTGCAGAGTGTCGCGTCTTGTAGCGAGTTGTAGCGACCGCAGTCTGCTGGTAGCGGGGCCGGTCGCCTTCGCTTCGTCGGGCCAGGACTAGGGGAGAGCTTAGAGCAAACTCAACGGGTTTATTTACATTTTTACAGTGAGTTGTCGAGATGAAGACAGAAGACATCTCTTGCCGGGCCGCAGCACGCCCTTTTTGTTGACCCCCGATCCCTAGTTCCCTAGGTTAGGGATCCCTATACAAAACAATGCGGACCAATGGTGATGTGTACGTTCCTCGCTGTGAAGCACCGCCCTCGGGTAGGGACACGCCTTTCAGGTATGACGGCAGATGCACAGCACACGCACACACACACACCCTTGCCACTCGTCGGGAGCCTGTAGCAGAGGGGAAGAACGGAAGACGCGCGGGCGCCGCGTATTCTTTTGGTGTCTGCCGCGCGCTGCGTTCCCAGGGAGCCTAACAGCACAGATTAACAAGGTTCGTGGAATCACTCCGGGAAGGGTTAATGGCTTGACCATCGCCACTGCCTTCTTCGCTGTGCTGCCGCCGCCACGGGGTCACGGGGCCCCATTGTCCGGTCGTCGCCGTCTGGGCTTTCACGCGCACACGCGTTCAGTTGCTCAGGCCGGGGGAATACCGGTGGCTCCTTAATCCCTTTTGGGGCAACAACACTCAACGTCGCTCAAAAGCCGCTGTCAATCAGTGGCCGCCGCGGCGCCTTGCCGGCCTCCTTTCGTTTCTGTCGACAAGCGGTGGGGTGGTCGACCGGCGGGCGACTGACCCGCGCAAACCTGGCGCCAGTGAGTCATAACAGCTCCTCCGCCGACGGGAAGATCTCGGACGTCGTGTAGTATCAGCTGCTCGACGGGAGAGATCACAGTAGCAGCATTCTTCCAGCACCATTGAAACCACAAAGACCAACCTCCCCGAACCAGCAAGCGCCGGCAATGAGCTTTCGGCAACCAGGCTGCTCTTTCAAAGGTGCTACAGTGTACCTACGCTTTTTTTTTTACATATGGCAACCACACTAATACTCTTGCTCACAGCTAAAAACGTAGACTGAATTACTTAAAACACTACTCATAATCACTACAGATAAACGTTCCTCAACTGAAAACAAAAGAAAGCAAAAGCGAAAAAGCTAAAAGGCTCTGCCTAATGTGTCAACATTGGCGTTGGCGGAACCCTTCTTATACTTCACAGTGAAGTTAAGCTCCTGAAGCGCAAGGCTCCAGCGTAGTAGTCGCGGATTCTTTCCCGACATTTGCGACAGCCACGTCAGTGGGCAGTAGTCAGTGACGAAAACAAAAGAAGTTCCATAGAGGTAGCAGGCCAATTTTTGGGTGGCCCACACAATGCAGGTACGTTCTTTTTCTGACGCACTGTAGGCCTCCTCGCGAACCGAGAGTTTCCTGCTGGCGTACAGCACAGGGTTCTCGTTCCCGTTCTCATCCTCCTGGCAGAGTACTACTCCTAAGCCTCTGTTGCGGGAATCGCATTGCACAGTAAAGGGACGATCATAGTTCGGTGCATGCCGTACGGGCGAGTTTACAAGAGCCGTTTTGAGGCCTTGGAAAGCACCCTCCATTTCTGGTTGCGGGAATTCGCTAACCGCCTCTACTTTCAACTCGTCAGGTCGCCTCCTGCCCTGCCCTACCACGTGCCCTAGGTACCGTACTTCGGCGCGAGCTAGCTGGCAGTTAGCCGGCTTCGCTGTCAGTCCAGCGTGTGTCAAACGTCTAAGGACATCGCAAGATGGTACAGGTGGTCTTCCCATGTATTGTAGTACATAGCAAGGTCGACTAAGTAGGGAACAGCGTATTCTTCAGCCCCCTGCAGAACTCGGTTCATCAGCCTTATCCCGCACTTCTCCAGGAAGCCCGCAGTCAGAACGCTGCTGAACACTGAACCCTGGTAGCACTGTATCTCCTTAGGTAAGGCCACTCAAAAAAAAATAGACAGTATTGCTTTGACTACTTCTACCGAGCTCTGCTCCTTCATTGGGATCGCCTCTGGAAATTTGGCGGGTGGAAAACAGCGGTAAGCAAATACCGGTAGCCTGATTTTGTCGCTGGGAGTGGCCCACAACGTCTATTACCAGGCGGCGAAAGGGCCCTGGAATGAGCGGAAGGAGCTCAAATGGCGCCTTTCCCTTCTCGTGTGGTTTTCCCACTCTCTGACAGGTTTCACACGCTCTTACGTGGTTCTCAACCTCGGTGAAGCATCCTGGCCAATAAAACTCCGTTAGGAGCCTATCTTTGCTCTTCCGAGCTCCTAAATGCCCCAACCGACCAACTCCGTGACAGAGATCAACAATGTAATGCCGATACTTAGTCGGAACTACAATCTGGTCAAACGTGCGACCTTTTGCATCCTGGTAGTGGCGGTACAAGATGCCGTTTTTGACGGGAAAACTGACATTCTTCCTCGCCACCCCTTCCCTGACGGTGTTCCAAATATCCTTAAGGCTGGGATCGCTTTTCTGCTGCTCGATGAGCTCGTCTCTCGTCACTTTCTCCTGTACATTGCCTAGTGATTTGGATACAGGCAACACGAGCAGCCCCTCTTCCGATTCCCCTTCAGCTATATCAGCGCTAGTCTCCTCCTCTGACCCCTCTCCCTTTTTTTCAGTTGGCGACGGGATAGTGGACTCCGCTGAGCTGACTCCAGCTGGTGTTGCTGTACTTCCTGTGGAACTCGGTTCTTTCCGCTCTAGTTCGGCTGCTAGCGTGTGTGCTTTAGCTCTAGTCAAGGTTTGGACTGTTCCCTCCTGTTTGTTTCGTGATCCTTGACTACTTGCAGCGAAGTCCGCCTTTTTCTGTGCCGTCATACCTGCGCCAGCCCCCTGCTTTCCCGTCCAAGGTTTGCCTCTATCTCCCGCTTTTGCTGGAGGAACCTCGTCCCTTTCTCCCCGGCGTGACGCGTACTCATCAGCCAAGTCGGCAGCTGCCTGCACTGTTACTACCCGGCCCTATCTTGGATCCAGAGCTTCATTGGCTCGGAAAGCTTAGAAAAGAACTGTTCGAGAGCCACTCTTCAAGAGCCTTTTCGAAGTTCCCAAAAGCGCTGGCTCCCTTCATCCATTCTACCAAGTTTACCTTCAACTCATAGGCAAACTCAGAATACGTGCTGCCCTGCTTCTTTGTCAGATTGCGAAACCGCTGCCGGAACGCATCTGACGAAAGTCGGAACCTCTTTAGAAGGCTATCCTTCTTTTTTCATAATCGTCCGCATCCTCCATCGGAAGCCGCGCGATCACATCCGCTGCTTCACATGGCAGCAAACTTACAAGTTTCGAGCCCATGTGCTACGGTCAAGCTTCGCTTTTTCACAGGTTCTCTCGAAGTTCACGAGAAAGAGGCTCACATCTTGCCCTACTTTGAAGGGTTGCATTAGCTTAGATAAATCACAAAGATTTTGTCTTCCTGCTACCTCTACTCCTTGAACCTCAGCCATCTTCCTCACTTCCACTTCCAGGCGCAGCTGTTCTACTTCCATTCTTTTTGCTTTAGCTGGCCTCCTGTTGCTTTAGCTGGGGCACCCCCGTTGCTCCGCTTTTCTCGCGCTCCTGTTCCTGTTGCTTTTGAATCTCATTCCACGTTTCTGTAATATCTTCACTGGTGAGATTCAAGCCCTCGATAGCGCGAACAATTTCGTCCTTCTTCATCCCCGAATCTACTTCTGCTCCCAGCTCCTCCCCCAGAATCAGCAGCTGATTCTTCAACAAACGCTTCCAATCCATGACAGAGAACTAGTGTGGTGCGGCTCACTCTCTACCCAGAAGTTCCGGAAACAACTGCTTCTGTGGTAGCCTCTACCAGCGAAAAGATTGCACTTCTATCTTATCAGCCTGGCAACCAAAAAACCAAAGCCAGCACTCACCAGTTCACAGCTGTCAGTCTCCGTGATCTCGGCGTGTTGATCATTCTCCGTCCTCCATGCTCAGATCCCACCGCTGCCACCAGTTGTTGCGAGTTGTAGCGACCGCAGTCTGCTGGTAGCGGGGCCGGTCGCCGTCGCTTCGTCGAGCCAGGACTAGGGGAGAGCTTAGAGCAAACTCAACGGGTTTATTTACATTTTTACAGTGATTGTCGAGATGAAGAGAAGACAGCTCTTGGCGGGCCGCAGCACGCCCTTTTTGTTGACCCCCGATCCCTAGTTCCCTAGGTTAGGGATCCCCATACAAAACAATGCGGACCAATGGTGATGTGTACGTTCCTCGCTGTGAAGCACCGCCCTCGGGTAGGGACACGCCTTTCAGGTATGACGGCAGATGCCCCACACGCACACACACACACCCTTGCCACTCGTCGGGAGCCTGTAGCAGAGGGGGAAAAACGGAAGACGCGGGGCGCCGCGTATTCTTTTGGTGTCTGCCGCGCGCTGCGTTCCCAGGGAGCCTAACAGCACAGATTAACAAGGTTCGTGGAATCACTCCGGGAAGGGTTAATGGCTTGACCATCGCCACTGCCTTCTTCGCTGTGCTGCCGCCGCCACGGGGTCCCATTGTCCGGTCGTCGCCGTCTGGGCTTTCACGCGCACACGCGTTCAGTTGCTCAGGCCGGGGGAATACCGGTGGGTCCTTAATCCCTTTTGGGGCAACAACACTCAACGCCGCTCAAAAGCCGCTGTCAATCAGTGGCCGCCGCCGCCTTTTTCGGCCTCCTTTCGTTTCCGTCGACAAGCGGTGGGGTGGTCGACCGGCGGGCGACTGACCCGCGCAAACCTGGCGCCAGTGAGTCATAACAAGAGCAGAAAACTAGTTTAGAAGTAATTGTGGCTTTTGTCTGTCCAGTGTCAACAGGAATAGTAGCCTTGACGAACAAATTTGCGGACACTTTCCTGTCACCTTCCTTCAATGTCAACACAGTGGTGGTGAAGATGACTGGGCAATCGAAATCACATGATGACAGGCAGTTACATTCTACCATGAGGAGCACCCTCCACAAGCCGTGAAGCCTTGCTCCGTTTTCAGCTGGGGCTCTTTTCGTTGCCAAGTGCCTTGGTCTTTTTGGTTAAAGCTCCCAAAACAAGGTGGTCTTGTCCCTGTTGGAATTGTTATGTTGATCATACTTTTCCCCCACAGCTTTCCAGTTCATTTCACTTGTCTAACCCAATTCTAATGTTATTAGTGTAGGGAAATCTGGTGTCGAGCAGATTGCATTTCAAAGGGAATAGATGTAGCAACTACATCAAGCACTAGCTGATTCTGATGCTTAGTGGACTTTGCTGTGAGCCGCCCAAAGCACCACGAGGGGAAGCAGTGCTGGTCTTATGTAGTGTACTACTTGGGAGCTACAAAATTACAATGCACCTTTTATGTCGTTATCTAGGGAGCCTCAATTTTTTATGCTACAGTGGAAATCATGCGAATGCATGTTTCTAAACGTCCATGCCACCAACAAATTCACGGCATGCCTTGACAGTAGGCGCAGTTTTATGCATCTGGATAATCACCTGTACCCATTTATCACAGGCCTGCAATTGGCACATGGTCCGATTTAAGCCCCTTAAATGTAGCAACTGTAACCAAATCGTAACACACAATCTTGAAAACTCTACCTTATCAACGCGAAAGCAATATGTGGCCCATTAGGTTAAGTCAGGCCACCTATAAACCTTTGACATGCTTCAAAATCTTCGCACACAGGCATTTTTTTTGTTCTACCTAAACCAATGCTTTGGACTTTGGCCAAAATGTTTTGTACTGGTTAAACTGAACAATGCAATTACAAATAAGAATTGAACCAGCTTACTGTTGTGTCCTTTCGAGAATCCAGTGCTTGCCTAATATCGAAAATTGCATCCAGCATTCCAGCTATCGATTCAAGAAATGTACTTGTATGCCCAAGGGACAAGCTAGAATAAAAAGTTACCCTACTTCAACTGCATTCCTTGCATATTTATTTATTTGAAAATTTTTAGCACGAAAACAACAACAGTACAAACAGGCAGTGCTGTCACTTTTCGTGCTCTCTATCTCTCTCGTGCTTTGTTGTTTTTGCACCGTTTATTATTTTTTAACAATATGCCACATTTGCCATTTTAGTTGGTTTTATTTGTTTTGATGGTATGCTGTGTTGCCAAGGGAACTTCTTAAACGTCACCTCCAAGAAAAAATAAGAATACCTAGCATTTGTAAGTGTATGCTTCTTGATGAATAGAGACTCTCACTATGTGAAAGTGAAGCCAAGAAAACACGAAAGTCGTCACAAACACTGAAGAATGTTTATTGACATGACATCGCATCACTTGCTGGACAAGCAAAAAGGCACCATAATGCTGCTCACACAAGAGTGCAAAGCATGCTCCGTGGCTAAACCACCTGACGAAAATACAAACATCTGCCCCAAGGTGACCCTGAATGAAAATGTGACATGTGCAACACTGGGAATCAAAAGTTACTGGATCAGGGATAAGTGAAAAGTGCGGACAAAAGTAGAGGGCACTTTCATGTGTTGGATGACGAGACTGCTGGCACAAGACAGGAAGGATCAAAGTGTGCTTGCTCAGTATTGTATGGTTACAAATACGTGCAGATTGCTACTCACTGGACCAAAAGTGCTTGAAGACCCGATTTTAAAGCAAAACTTTCTATGTCTCACCAGTGGAATATGCCATGCCAAAAAGGCATTGCAGAAAAGCCAATTTTCTTTGACAATGATAATGATTGTGGGTAAAGAAGTGCAGAAAAAAAAACTTTCCTTCAGTCAGAAGCAAATCAGGACCCTCGCGGTGTGAAACCAACATCTATTCCGTGACACCATTACAACATGGTCGAAGCAGTTTGAATCCGGTTAGCGGTGCATCGACATGCAAAATTAGACAAAAATAGTGCACCTCACAATCTAATGACGACGACAGCTGAACGCGAAGCTTTCGTCATGCAAAGTCAAGCGGCGAAGTTTCAAAGCCACTGCCATCAAAAGTCCAAACTGCATGCAAGTAAAAGTGATAATGAGGCAACGCCCAAGCTCAGATGACAATCAAGCAAGGAATCCCTCATGAGAAAACTTTCAGTTAAACTGAAAGACAGGTTCTCCTAGACACCCTTCCCACTAACTTACAACCAAATTCCTTAAATGATCTCCTGCATCCCTCCTACCCACCTAATTTAGCGAAGGCAGTGTGGGACACTCTCCTGCATTTCATATCCCAACCCACTATTTTTCCCTTGCTATTTCCCACCCATACCCGTTGTGAACCTAAACTTATCGCTACCCCTAAGGGGGTCTGATGCACTAGCAAGAGACCCCCGGGTGTTTTTTCTACATTTCAATAAACGTTACAGAAAAAAAGCCATTATTGTCGTAAGAGATAAGGGTGCACATTTTTTGTCTTGTAATTATACCAATTAATGAACACATGAAACAAGTAACAGAGAGCAAAGAGCAATGATGAAACTGACAACAGCCACAGATTTGCACATAATTGCGGAGAGGAACTCTCTGGATAGGAGACGGAGCAATAGAAGAGCACAGCAGTTGCGTTTGAACCTTCCCATGCAGCCGAACAAGGACGAAGAATATGGCAAATGGACAAAATTAAGGGTTGGGAGTCTTAGTAGCCACTGTACTTTCTCATCAACCAGGCGTGTTGCTGGATGGTATAGATGAACAGCAACGTGGGAGCTAGAGGACTGCTTGCTGGCGACACTAATACCACCCAGTACTCTGTACTCCGCAGTACACAGTAGGAGGAACCAAACTGGAAGTGGACTGCAAATTGCCATGATGTTACAAATGAAAAAAGTGCTGCGTGGCTGTCACAAGTCAAGGTAAATCACCCTTAAGGGGAAGTGCCAACACCCCTTAGAGAGAAGATGAAGACATGACATTGAATCTAGTGGCTAAAAATGACCCATTTATGTAGCGCCCCATCGTAAAAGGGGGTTGATGTTCACTCATTTCCTGAAATAAAGTTTAAAAAAGGTTCATCCATGGCAGTTTCCACCAGCACCCTAGAGTGGTATGGTGGAAACACACCTCAATCTTTGCTTTTGGGAGGTCTTTTATTGAGCTGTCTACCAAAAAAGTCAAATTTTTTTTTCTAAGAGGGCACACTGGTCTTAAACCAAAAGCACCATGGGGGTGCAGATTACGTGTCCATTCGTGCTCCGATAAATGAAACAACACAATGGAACCACACGGAACCCCTATGATGCTTCGCATCTCCTCAGGGTTCCCCACGAAAAGATGGTGTAATTTTTTTCTTGTCCTTTTTCTTTGAAGCACTCCTTTGTTTATGTATTGAAAACCAATTTGCACAGAGGCACACTTTATTAGTTATTTATGTATATGGCTAATTTTTTACATTTTAACATTTATATGTTCTCATTGTAGTACGATACTAATCTTGATCATTGCATTTTTGAAGCAGAGGTGGTTTTCTTCAGGTGGCAGTTCCTTTTCTCTACAAAAAATAGTGCTTACTGTAAACAGGATCAAACAACAAAAAAGGAAATCTGTTTTAACTAAGGAGGAGAAAGGTTGACGTCAATTTATAAGGCTGAGACAAAGATTATGGCAGTCACTACACGTGCTGTGGTTCCCGTAGGGCTAACAAGCGATTTGCAAAAAACGACAACACGGTGCGGAAACCGAAGATGTACTCCTGCAATTAAAACACGAAATTATCGCTGCCCCTTCAAAGGTAGATTTTTCAGCCATTTTGGCACTAGATCTTGAGAAAGCTTTTGATCGCGTATCACACTAGGCTATTCTGCGTAACGCTGCCACTTTGGCTCCGGGTAGCCACACGTACAACTATATCCGTAACTTCCTTTCGAACCGCATGGCTGTTATTCGGCTCAGCGACGTACAATCCAACACTATCCATCTCCCAACCATTGGCACGCCTCAAGGCGCACTATTATCCCCGCTCCTATTTAACATTGCCCTAATCCACCTTCCCAGTAAGCTCGCCGCAGTCCCTCGCTTACGCCGATGATATTACGCTGTGGACCACCAGAGGCAGCGATGCTCAAATCGAGGAGGCTCTCCAACAGGGAACTGATTTAGTTACCGCCGCCGCTCGTGAAGTTGGGCTTGGATGCTCACCTGAAAAATCTGAGCTTTTAATCCTCCCCGCCAAACCAACTGGCAACCTACCCCAGACATCCACCATTGAGGCCCGGATTGACGGTAGGGATGTTCCCCAAGTGGCAGTCCTGAAAATACTTGGGCTCTGCATACAGCGCAATCGCGCAAACACTAAGTACCCAGCACAGCTGACTTCGCAGGTGAATCAGACGATCATCCTCATCCGCAGGATTGCTGCCCACAACAAGGGGCTCAAAGAAATGGAGCGTATCCGGGTGATACAGGCATTTGTGCTCAGCCGTCTCACTTACTCCCTCCCGTATCTCTTGCCCTCGCGTACCGAACTCTCTAAAGTCAACTGCCTCATTCGAAAGATCTACAAAACGGCGCTACAAATCCCTCAGAGCACTACCACTGCCAGACTCGAGAAACTCGGCATTTACAATACGGCAGAGGAACTCATTGAAGCCCACCTTATCGCTCAGCTAAATAGGCTCTCATTCACCCCCACCGGTCGCACTCTCCTTGCTACTCTTAACCTTAAAGCCCCTATTCTCTGTGAAGACAGGCTCCCAGTACCACCCGACATTCATGGCTCCCTCACTATCCGCCCTTTAGCGCGCAATATGCACCCTGTTTTCAACAAGCAGCGTAGGGAACAACGGGCACAAGCGCTTACAGAGAAATACCCCGTCCACCCCACTACGGTTTACGTGGACGCAGCTTGCTATCGACGGCAGGACGCATACGCTGTCGCACTAATCAACCATCCCAACACTCCTCCTCTAACTCCCTAAGAGTCCGCACCATCCGACCCGCTGAGGCGGAAGAGGCGGCAATCGCCCTATCCCTTACAAATAGGCCGCCCCCTACCACTATCATCTCGGATTCGAAAACGGCCATTCGAAGTTACACCAGAGGCATGATTTCGCCCCTGGCGCTCGGAATTCTCTTCAAAAATCTTCCTACCGTACCCATAGAGCTGATCTGGACTCTTGCCCAGACGGGCGTTGGGGGAAATGAGGCGGCACATAGGGCCGCTCGAGAGCTCACCGTCCGAGCAGGCCCTAGCCTCGAACCCTTTCACGGAGCCCTATCAGCTCGGGAAAGTCTCTTGACCTTCCAAGACATTACGGCACATTACTGCCTCTCAAGCCGCCAACTCCCTCCCGCACACCCGGATTTATCCAACAGAGAAGAACGGCTATGTGACTGGTGCAAACCCATACCCTCCCCTGTTGCTACCACCTGCACCATATTTATCCTTCCATCTACCCCTCCCCCACCTGCCGGTCTGCGGAGCAGTGCAAACTCTGGACCATCTCCTTTGGAACTGCCCCACAACCCCTATCCCCTCTTAGCAGACGGTGGGCACTGGGCTGAGGTGCTGGGAAGTTCCGACCTGTCTACCCAATGGGTGGTCACGGCAACGGCTGCTGTGGTCACCGGTACGCTGGTAACCACGTCCCCTAAGGGGCCTTTGAAGGCTCAATAAAATGTTTTCCCTCCTCCTCCCATGGTGCGGTCACATGCGGTTCTGCACAGATGGCATCTGGCCCCATTTTGTCTGACTGGCAATGAAAACTGCGTGCTTCAAAATAACAGACATTTTTTAGCCACATATTCACGCAAAAAGTGTTGTGCAGCCATTGCACGTAATACTGCCTGGTAGGAAAAATTTTGCTCAATAGGTTTCTCAGGAAAGGTGGTTTCGAGAGTTGCATTGTGCCATAGGACAAAACAAAATGAACTATAAATGAAAAACAACACAACAAAAGTCCTGAATTTTGCCATGCGTACTTTTGTGCTCTTTTTCTATCATGTTTACAACCAACATAGCCGTACTGTTAATTACATTGCACCTTTGGTCTCGTAGGTCACCCAGAAAGGACAACTGAAGCCGCGGAAGTAGTGTAAGAAAAATTCATTTTATATAGCACAACAACAACAGTATTATTGTATTCTTGAAAGCGTAAGAAACAACAGCCTCGCCTGGACCTTTTGCATGCAGATCTATTTTTAATTGCCTGCAAACAATGTAAAATAGTTTCTTCTCGTCTTCTTTTTATTTTACGGTGAAGGGGTGGGGCTGCTTTTTTTCCTTCCGCTTTTTAAGTTGGCCATTTTTCATATATGATCAGGTATTTAAGCATTCAGAAGTAGACGTGTCCTGATCAGGTATATCTTGAGTCCAACTGAGTAAGGCGTATTCTGATTTTTATCATGCTAAGCGTCTCACTCCGAATGCTCCCCAAGAGCACAAACGAGTTGCAGAAAATGAATGAAGATAGCAAGGAATTCTTTTATCAACATGTAACTGCCTAAGAGTTCACATACTTGAGCACAATCATGGGCATCTGACATGGCATAAAATTAATAGCGGTTGCCCAGCAGTTGGGCAACACGCCACTATTTAAACTATGTAAATGCAGATGCTACTCGATAGTTTTCCTCCAGCTTAGAGACTGCCTTTTCCATGTATTTTCTAGTTCATAAATATACCATAGAATGCTTGGCTGCAGCAGCTCTCATAAACTACAAAATGACAAGAATAATATGGGAATTGCTTCCACAGATAATCTTTTTGTATCATTCCTGACATGAAATTGCCAAATGAGTTTTTGGATCTTGGTAACAAACTGTTTCAAAGCACAGTGCAAACCGTGATGAACAAACAGCATTGCGTCAGGTGCATAGCCTGCGACACTGTGCAGCTGAAAAAAATATCTATATGTCTTCCTGCTTCATTTTCCTGTGTCTACATATGCAAAGCGCCTTTATTAACAATAAAAGCACGGTGGTAGGAGGGGTGTAAAACGTTTAAAGAGCGCACCGCAAAATAATGTGACTTAAGCTTTTTTTAAACGCTATGTATGAGCTGCTTCACATAAGAAGCGTTTCTCACAACATTCTCAGCCCTGTATGGCTTTCTCACACAGCTTAGACGTCATGCGAAAAAGGCAACTTAGTCTAACAGCTCAAGGCGAGGTAGGTGCACCTTCTCCCGTTTGCACTCAAGAGTTTACATGAGAAGGTACTAAGTAACTGCTGCATAATCGAGTAAACTGAGGGCACTTCGGACTATGAGGCACAGGGCACCGTGGTAGACCTCTCACTCAAGGATCTTTAGCGTAAACCAAGACATCGTGTACAGAAGGTTAATTGTTTTTGCTTTATAAATTCAATGCAGCCTCAGCAGCCAAGAATCGAACCCGATACATTGTACATTCCTGCAGCCATAGGAAACCATGCGAGATCTGAGCAATCTGGCACCTGAGAAATCTCATTAAGACGAATAAAGCTGCTGTGCGATATTACTTAGAGTGTTTGCAAAAACCAAGGATAGACAGCATAGGGGCACTAGATACATCCTTGCCTACACAAAACTCAAAAGTAAAATAAAAAAAAAATGACGCGGGCATCCGAGGCACGGTATATCTATGGTGGTGTCAGCATGTATTGTGCCCTGGCCGACAACGTAATTTATGTTCCTGCCTCCACTGGCAGCTGGAAGGCGCCGTAAACGACCCTGTGGTCAGCCATAACCCATTACACACCCAAGAATACAGTGCAAACTTTATCGTGACGGAAACCACGTACGATGCTGTTTGCACGAAGATCACACAAGCCCGCCTAATAGATTGTGCTATATCGGTAGTGCATATAACAATTTCTGGTGGGACCTCACTAGGTGGTGCATATAGCATCGTCCATAAATTTTCATCAGTAAAAAAATGAAGGTAGCAAATAAGCAGTGCATGAGCTATCCCTACCTCTTCATTGTTACACTACTTACTGAAAGACTTGTACTTGAAAATGTCAGGCTGGAATGGATGCGTAGACCAGGTTGGTTTTTTGACATTGGCCTAAATAACTGAGCTTGATTTCCAGTACACACGCTATTGTCTCCATGGCAATCAACTACCGTGTGATTGTAAACCCTCGCTTGAAATGTACACAGAGGGAGAACGCACCGGTGGATCTAAAGTATAGCATCAATTACAAGCCAGGCAAAGTCGGGAACCCGTTTGGTTGTGACAAGTGGCCTGCAAACATCAATCTCCACTAGAATGGGAGGATGAGTGCTCAAAGCAGGCTAGGGGCATCGTGACTGTAGTCAGGAGATGCTGCAAGAGAAAGACATGGAACATGAGGAATGAAACACCGATGAGGCAGCAGTAAATAAACAATCTAGGATGACTAAAAAAAGGGCAAACGACAGCGAAGACCACAGAAGCAGTGCTCTTGGGCGCCCTGCGTTATCCAGGTCGTTCCCGCTGAATTTCCATCGGTTATTGAGCGATGATTGGCCCCACTATTAAAGATGTAAACACATAACGAAGTAAGCATCCCTTGGCAGGCACTCCTTGCAAGCAAAAGTGCTGGATGCAGCAACGAGTGCAACAGGCGAGAGTGTTACAACGCCCTCACGAACCACACGCACACATGAAAACCTTGCCAACAGCGTCCTGTCACGCTCCTAACTTCACCGACAGATCGTACTGCAAGTTCATTTTCGTTACAATATTAAGATCGGTTAGCACAAGGCACGTTGTCTAGAAAAAGCGTCGAGGAAAACAAGTGATGTTAATGACGCCACATTAAAGAAGAGACAAGGAAACGCCATGGGCGAGACGGGTTTGCATGCGAACGAGTTTCCGCGCCGTGCAACAAACCGTCAACAGCTCGCGATCGTCGACAGACGCGAACAGAGCAGCATAAACAGCGACAATAATGCAAGACGGTGAGAACGCGCCGTTAAGAATTTTGTAAGCGTCGCTAATATAATTGCCGCGAACAGAAAGCAAGCTTTTCAGTAGGAGATATGCGAACTGATTGCAAACCCGCCAAAAAGGAGTGCTCACCTGAGTCGGCCGATAGTGGACAGTTGAACGCCCACAGCTAACTACAAAGCCGTGGAGCCAGAAGACGCTGGAGCTGTTGAACGAAGCTTGACAGGGCGACAACCATCGGCACTTCACGAGTTCTCGCGTCGACAGCAAAAGTCCAACGCAACTACTTGAACCACTACGGCCACTACGGCGCACACGCCATGTAGGCAGCACCAACGTTTATAGAACCAAGAAAATATTTGAACTGGTTTTAGCTGGTCTCTGGTGGTTTCTTCTGGTTTCTGCTGGTCCCAGCTGGGCCGCTGCTGGTTTCTGCTGGTCCCAGTTGGGCTGCTGCTGGTCCCAGCTGGGCCGCTGCTGGTTTCTGCTGGTCCCAGCTGGGCCGCTGCTGGTCCCAGATAGGGTGCTGCTGGTCCCAGCTAGGCCACTGTTGGTCCAACAGGGCTTCAGTTGGGACCAGCAAGGCTCCAGTTGGTCCCAACTGGGCTGCTATTGGGACCAGCAAGGCTTCAGTTGGGACCAGCTGGGCTGCTGTTGGGACCAACAAGGCTGCAGTTGGGACCATAATGGCTGCATTTGGGACCAACAGTTGCTTCCAGGACTTCTTGGTACCCAGATGGTCTCTGCTAAAGGACCTACTGGAATCAGCAAATCATTAGCCGAAGGTCGTCTAGGACGTCTACAGCTCAACTTTGTGGTCTTAAAACGAATAAATATAAGCCTGGTCCCAAAACAATTGGAGAGCTGCAGTGTATGTGCCCACTTCGGTCCTTGAGTCCTGGTTTTATAGCTATTTCTAGGCATAATATACTCGCCGAATATTCTATTTTCTAACCAAAGAGAAAGAGCAAGAAAAACGGACCCTCGCCCACCAACAATGCAAAAATCGGCCATGCCCTAATTCCCACACTTATGCCCTTCATAAAGCAGCCAAGTCGGAGCGGACCTAAAGGAACCTGAATTTGCAGCTTCAAGGTATAAATGTGTTTTTGCCGCTGATTGTTCGTTAACGTACCGGCAACATTTTTTTAACAAGCCGGCCGCGAAGCCAACTTGGCCAACTGAAGCCATGCCAAGCTAGTTGTTTCCTAGCCAACATGGCGACGATTACGAAGTGCGGTGTGCGGTGGTGTGATCGTGTGTTTGCGCGGGACGAATACGGCGCCAACTGAGCATCTTGTAGCGAAATTCGACATCAAAACAGTCGGCGTCATGTCATCGAGTGTTGCCGAAGACGTTTTTTTTTGCCCACCGAACTTTTGTGAGCGTGAACACGGCCGCATGTCGCGGCGTCATGGTGTGGTACGTAGGACTCGCCGCTTCGTGTGTCTTTGTTAGAGGTCGTGTGTCCTGTGTACTAAATGCCTGATGACACGAAAAGACGCTACCTGCATCGCTTGCTGTGCAAAGGTGAATGCCGTTCTGATATAAATTCATAATGGGAATGCTGTTCAATGCCATTGTATAAGTTGTCCAGAGGAGTTCAAGACGCCAGGAAATTAATTCGCTGTAAAAACGACAAGGGAAGTGTGCATGGCAGTTGCAACATTTGCTGGTAAATAAAATGCATCTGAATGCATCATGTGTAATGTGTACATCATGCTGTTCTAGCTGGAGGCACATGCCACTGGCGATATATATTTTGCCCACCAAGTGACTAATTCTAACTGGCAGCAGCAGCCTGTGGGTCCAACGGGGACCCAACAGCCTGCTGGGACCAACAGCTGCTGGTCCCAACGGGGACCAACAGCCTGCTGGGACCAACAGCTTGCTGGTCCCAATGGGACCAACAGCCTGCTGGTCCCAGCTGCTTGCTGGTTCCCAACTGGGACCAGCAGCCTGCTGGTCCCAGCTGGGAATTTGGCCATAAACCACCTCAATGGGGACCAGCAGAAACCAGCAGAATATTTTCTCTTGGGCTGACTGGGAAAAATGTAAACACACCGCGCGGGTACGCTGCGAGCAAACGTGACGTCACATCCGCGTTAATTCCTCCCCTGAAGGGCAGGTCTCTTTCGGTATTCGCCTCGAGCGCGAACACAGTCGGCCCCTGGCGGCGGCGGGACGAACCGCTCCTAGTGTGGATGGCGCTCTCGCGTCGTCTGCTTTTTCACGTCACGTGCGGCGCAAGACGCGTGCTGCACACGACAAAACAGCCAATATGTGTGCTCGTTTGGCAGTAAGCAATGACATAGTTACCTCTGCTTGCGCATTTCCTCTAGAAACGCAATAATCAGCGGCCGTTGCGGGTTAATGCGCTGGTTTAATTTCCACGAAACATCTTCGCCGTGGTCACCGCTTGAGTGTGAAACGTGTTATAAACATTGCTCCCACACATTGCATTTTTCGTATTGTTGAGTGCAGTGGTCTGCCGTTTCGGGAACGTCGAAGGGTGCTTTTTGAAGGTGGCGTGGTGATTGTTTAAAGGATAAAAGTTTAGTACGCGAAACGGGTACTAGATGCGACAAGACCTGTGCATACGCGTGCAAATTCCACACCCTTGTAAAATTGCGCTGTGTCCTTACAGAAAGAAGAAACGAACAAAAACATTTACACTGCACACGACCCGTGCGCTATCGCCCATACATTACCGGACACGTATTTTACACCCGCAAGCGCCTGTGTGATCGTGTCCTTCGCGTACCTTTTTTAAAATAAATACCATTTTTGCACAGTCGTTGTTCATACTACGGAGGAGGAATAAACATTTATTCCACTGTATGGAGTTGCTAACTTTACGTATTATTTAAAATACGTTTCTATGGATGCGCAAGAGTATTTAGGGGGGATTTTTCGGTAAAATTAAGCAGTTGTGAGTTTGCGTCTGTCATGTGGCATTTCGTGTGTCATTTTCATATATAGCGGCGGCCGCTTTTCTGCTGGAGGCGAAAAACAAAAACGCCCGTGTGTACGAGATTTCGGCGCACGTTAAAGATCCCCAGGTGGTCAAAATTAATCCGGAGCCCTTCACTACGACGCGCCTCATCGCCTGCATTGCGTCGGCGCATTAAAACCTACAATCAATCAATCAATCAATCATTTTCATATATATCATTTTTAAATCAGACATGAATCACCTTGTCCAGAAACGTGTTTCACGTTAGCCTAATGCCTAATATGGTCACGTCTTAACCTCTTAAGGTGGACCTAAGTTTAAAGAAAGTGGAGAAAACGCGTAATATAATGCACGTTGTTGCCCACATGTGTGAGGAGTGTGTGCCATGACTCGCTGTTTTTTTTTATTTTTTTCCCACAATGCTTGCTTTCAATATAATTTTGAAAAAGGCGAGCCAATATTCCTGGACAATCTCGGACCAAAGGGGGTTAATCAGTTTTGAAAATACGTGTTAAAGTACTGTTTTTCACCGCTACAGAACACGACGCCTAGTGTAGTTTCGATTGTGAGTAAACTGATAACCATAGTTTGGCTTTTCGCGTTACATGCGTTCTCTTCTCGCTGCTCTTGCAACGTTGGCAGGACCCCCCTCCCCTTCCCGAAAAAAAAAAAAACGAAATGCACAGAATTTCATTTTTTAACCAATCCTCAAGAATTAAATGCCAAGACAAAGTCGATATTCAGTTTACAAAACAAAGTAGTTACCGGGAACCCATTAGCTGATTCGCAACGAGAAATAAAAAGGAAATGTTTTACTACATCTGCAACAGCAACTTAATTTATTGCCATCTCTAGGGTTCGTAAGCGACCTTATACGCAAGAATACAAACACATCTAGCTGTTGCAGGCACCTGTTAGATTTTAAAAGGAACGCAAATGGTCAACAGAGCACTGTAACAGAAAATTTGTGCTCACTGTGAGGTCCCAGAAGGTTGGTTTGCACACTGTAAACCTGCTTGTCACTTTGCGAAAACCTAGCTAAACATGAGATGTTGATTATACTGCGTGCGTGGACAATTCAATTCGCAAGTTCGGTTGCGACGAAAGCCGTAAATAAGTGATCCGAAACCGTTATTCATCAAACCTTCCTTCAGAGTCGCTAAAATTTCATTTAAGACCCGTTAGAGCAGTTCCATTTATATCTCTGCGCTGATCAAAATTCAGTAATTTTATGTTGCCTTTCGAACACACAAAAATATCGTAAGCTCTTAGAAAGAATTTCGTGGCAGTTAAGTAGTGTTACCATTTCACGGCATCCCACAAATGCAAGAATGCGTCATGCTACCAGTGAAAGCGATTGAGATTGCCGTTGTAAACTGAATTTCATAGATCGAGGCTTCCTGATATTTTCCTATTTATGCTTTTATTGAAGGCTCAAAGCCATAGTCTGGAAAGATCGAGCTTGCTACGAGCCACAGCGTACAAGTTCATTGTCGCAATTACGGCCATTCTGAGATTCCCGATGAGTCGTCGCTTTTTTTTTTTTTTGGCGTAGTAATCAAAACTGACGGCCGCTTCCATGATATACATTGAACGTAGAGGAACCGAACTACAGCATACCACTCTTGTTTGCACCTTTCGTGCGCACATACGGCGGGAAAAAGGCCCGAAGCGCTCCCACAGTGTGCATTCTTACGGGCCGCTCAGCGGAGCATCCACACTAGCAGCGCGACGCTGTCGCCACCTACATGTCGAGCTCGCGGCGAATAGGGACCGGGCATGGAGGAAAGAATACTCAGGAGAGGCCCCTAGCATCCCAATGCATTGCAAAAAGTGTGGAGAAAAATACGTCATTTTTCTTGAGCCCATGGACAATGTTGCTTACTTGTTTACAACTGCGGCGGCCAAATTTGGGCAAATAAAACGGACAAATTTTTAAGGCGCTTGGTATGTCGCTGCCTCGCTACGCTTGCAAACCAGCGCAGTCGCTACGACAAACGTTTTTAGATTAGGCCAGTTTGAAAACTCCGCCGTCGGAGGCGGCCTTAACTCGTATCCCGCGAGCCTGTTGCTATGACGACGACAAACGCTACTTTGCCAGGCTTAACAGCTGAAAAATCGTCCTTCTATCTCAAAAACGAAGGCCGTTTTTCGAATGAAACTTTGAGTGAGGGTTAAAATGGGCAAATTGAAGGCGAAATCAACAGCTTAGAACATTATATCGCACCGAGGAATTAGCGACGAAGCTGTTTTCGCTTCGAAGCGGGAGGGCAGGGCGACGCCATGTTAGTCAAATGAAACCGGAGACAGCAAAGGATGATGGGATAGAGTGCTGGGCTCCGTGGGCTCAAGTCATGGCGGGACTCGGCTTCACAAATGTGACGTCAGGGCCTCTCCTAACCTTTTCTTTCCTCCATGGGACCGGGCAGCTGGACGGGTGGCGCCACCACTACGCGCTCCCCTCGTCAGTGGAATGAGCCGGTGCATTGGACTACACAGCCTCCCCTTGTTTTTGTCGTGTTTGCTTCGGTGCTTTGTATGTTTTGGTGGCGTTGTGAGCAGACATGTGAGATGAAATGAAGTCTAAACAGATGTGTTGGGTTCTTAGATGCAGTAATGACTACGTAAACTTGTCGGACGCGTCTAAATTTGGGTATCGGCTGCAATGGCATGAGCGCTTTTTGCAGCGATCTGCGCTTGGCTCCACCCGTTCTGAGTACGAATAAAACTACTATTATTAGTATTATTTTCTTCTTAAATGCACTCACGGCTACGCAAACTTATTGGATGCTTGTAAGGTTGGGGAAGAACTACATTGACACGAGCGCTTTTTGCAGCGCTCTGCGCCTGGCTGCGCGCGATCTGAGTAGGAATAAAACTATTAGCAATATTAGATTTCTTTTCTACTACTTTAAATTAACTTCACTGGTTTCAATGACTACGGTTTCCACGCCAGCCTTAGCGCTGGGATACCTCGATACGTGTGCTTTAAATAGAAAGGCACCTGCATACGAGAGGGATTACCGTGTAGCCGTAGAAATGTTGCGGTAGTTTACACTTTCTGTAACCGTGATCTTTGTACCTTCAGTTTTGGTGAGCGACACTGTGACAGCATGGGAGCCTGAAAGCCGAAGTGGAAATCCCACGTTTGTGGTGGTCATTTCATCAAGAGCCAAAGTTACTCACCAACTCAACAGCCGAAGCGACAAACCATCCCTCCTCCTCTTCCCGTTTTACCCCCTGCGTAGAATAAAGGCTGGCACCGATAGTTAAAAAATGTGGCAGTGTTAACGTCAACCGGTGTTTTTTAATGCTTAAGTATTCTTTACAGAGTACCTATAAAAATTGTGTAATGCCCGGTGAAGACACCAAAAACGCGCGATTCGTTGCCTCAAATATAGGTGCATGAGCCCGAGTCCTCCACAGACACATTTCCGACACGCTGGAAAAAGTTTAGATTTGGAGAGGGGGCATGGAAGTTCAAAATTAAACAGCAAAATCATCTAGCCCTCGGTCTAATGATTATGATGGTTGAACACAAAGCTTCATGCGAAATCGAATGGGAACCTAGACAACACACAGACATCCTAAGGTAATACGTAGGATGTCCAACATGGGAGGTTTGGGAGTTCCCAGGGACATCCCAACCACATCCAAATCAAGTTCTAAAAACTTCCCAGATGCAACATTAACTGACATCCTCGGGAAGTCCCTGAAAAAGAGCTTTTGGGACATGAATTGGACATCCCTTATTGCAGCTTATACCTGCTTTGCAATGTAGAAGTGAAGCTGAGAACGCAGTGTGCAAGGTAAAAAATTGTTTTATTGCGGGGCCCGGGGACATACACGCATCGGTTTTCCCCCAATTGGTGCAACTTGCACCTAGGCGTTACAAATAACGGTTGCCGTTTGCTTGAGCATTGAAAGACTTTTATCACTTGGAGAAGGAAACAATTATAGTGGTATGGAGGCACACCAAACTTTGGGTTCACTTCCACCCGAAATTGAACAAAAAAAGGGCGTCTACTTGTTACACCACACAGCTAACCCACAGGCCTTGCGAACTATGAAAGCAACAAAACAAGGCTTTAAAAAGTGGAACATTGTTTCGAAAGGATACCAAGCACTTTTGGAGCTCTTCAACGGGTGTTAGGGGTAAAACGGAACGATAAAGAACACTGATGGCTACGAAAAATTTTTGGTAGCCAGACAAGAAGACTTGCATATCCAGGGGCTTATGGGGCCAGGTGGTCAAGGGCCGAATATCCTTGAGAGCCCAAGCGCAACTTTCCGTCACATTACAACAAAGGGTTTGCGGCAAGCACGCCGGCTACACAGGCTTTTCCCTACAGGGGTGCAAACATAAGGCAACCTTTCTCTCCTACACTCAACATGCTTACAGCTACGACACAGTCCAGCAAATTTACAATCAAGGAAGTTGTCACTGCATCTACCACCTACAACGAACGAGAGGCAAAGTTCGCCCAGAAGCTCCCCACAGGATCCTTGAGAATTTCAGAAACAGAGGGTACTCCAAGGTTAGCTGAAGGTGGTCTGTACAAGCATCGTGCCATGTTCAGCAGAGGTGGTGGATACAGCAACTCAAAGTAGGGCACGAAACACAAGATTCAGCCAGGCTCGATGCCATACTGCCTTTTGGCGGCCTGCATTCCCTATCACTGAAGAAGACTCCATAACGATCTCGCATGCAGTGGGTGCTGTCCCTCGCAGGCACTTGTTTGCAGCACACAGGTGTGACAGAACTTTGGTAGTTTCGTCTGCGTTCGCGTCGCCGGCACAGCTCGTGCAGAAGACATCGCCTAGCAGAGTAGAGGCTTTCCGCGCTGTTTCCTGTCTTGAGTACACGCACTGAGTTTGGTGTCTTGTCCCTCAGCTCCTCCCTTCCCCCCAGAGGGTGTGTGAGCACTGCACTGGGTCGTGAGGGAGGGGAGGCAGGGGAGGTCTTGTAGAGGAGGGGGCACCACAGTCCTTGCTATACGATCCCGACGAGTTGTTGTTGTCACTCTCATTGCTGTCCTCGTCGTCCTCCCCGTGCTTCTTGCTGGGCTCCACCTGAATGCAGGGCGAGACGATGGAGATTGGACAGGGAGATGAAAACTAGTAAGACAAAGAGGTGAAAACATTTGAGGCCTGTGCGCAATGCCTTGCATACAAAAAGTCCAGCATTATTGTACTGAATAATGTGGTATTTTAAAATATTCACGCAGAATAGAAAACCACTAGTAAGAATTGAGCGCAAAGGTTATGGATCTAGCACGTATTAACTGGGCCTCAAGCATCAAGAGTTTTTCAACGCCCACTGCCGGTTCCTTGCTATTCAACTTGTTCCGTATCAACATCACACAAGTTTGACTGTTTTGAATGCTACTGGGGAAAAATGGAATAAAAACACATTGACTCATGTAGATTGTCTACTAGAAATTGCTGTAAAAATAAACTTATGTACAAACAATTTGAGATGAGTGAAACAAGGGAGAATTGGAGCACTTAAAGTTCAAATACAGAACAAAAGAACCCAATCAAACAGGCTAGACAAAATAAAAAACATGGCTGCGGCTCAAACAAAATAAGGGAACGAAGTGCATTATCCAGCTCCAACATTGCACGCCATCACATCAAATTATGCATAGGTGGTTTAAAAAAAAGACAATTTACTCGAGAGCACAGCAACAAATGTACTTGCACCATGCACAAACTGAAGAAAAACCTGTGATGAAATCCGAGCATTTTAAATTCTCTCCTCTCTCACACTTGTTTGCTCACGCATTCTTACCAACATTACTGCAAAGAGGAAAACACTGCTAATGCTTACACATCAATCCTGAGCAGCAGCTGCGTGGGCTGAAGTCTTCTTTTGGGCTGCTGCACGCTCTGCAGCATGGCGGAACCACGACATCGCAGCCTTTTCTATGTCCTTAAGGGTGGCTGGAGCAGTTGACTTCCCGTGTTCAGTGAGGCTGCCTGTAGAATAACAAATAAAAACAAGGGCAAGCCTTTTAGTAAATTTCCAAGTGCGCAATTGTGCCTATCATTACACAGAAAGTCACTAACACAGGAGCTTGGGCTAGTTAGAGAAGCATCATGAGAACAAGCCACACGGCAGACAAAGACTAGAAACGCCCAGTTATGATGAGGAGGTTTAATGTGCGACGCTACCACCAGCGATGAGCCGTGGCCGTAAAGGAAGCCTTTAGACTAATTCTAACCGGCCTGGGATCTTTGACGTGCTCCGAAACTAGAATAGAGGTTTTTGCTTCCATCTGAACAAAACACAGCAGTGCAGACTTCAAATGAAAGTTTTATTTTCTCAACTGCAGCACATAAAAGCCGCAAGGCAGAAAGAAAACATCCAGAAAAACAAAATTACGCCCACCGTCCCCTCGCGGAAACCTGTTGTGATGAGACGCTGAGGGGGGTTTCAAGCGCAAGCGGAGAGCAACAATCGACCGAAAGGCCGCCGGAGAGCGGCACACCGGTTATATGCGCAGCGCCCCGAAGGAGAGGAGACCACGGAGAGAGAGGGCGCTGCACATGCGCACAGCGTCGCTGCTGCGCCGCCGAGACACAAACTACTTACTGCACAAGAGCTTGCAGATGTTGAGGTCAGAGAACTTCTTTTTCCCTTTGGCCGCCATACCAGCTGTAATCCTTCGCTACGTCCCACGACCAGAATACTTCTCAAGATGCGGGATGTTTGTTGTGCGTAGAGTCCTCCTCCTTGAACAAGCATGTGCTTTCGCTGACAGGAGAAATTGGGAAATACAGTTAGTAATCTAAACATTACCCATTCCATAGGAAGAGTTTAAAACTGCAACCTATGAAGAATTTCATACGTTTGCTATTGCCTAGTGAAAAAAAGGCCCCAGCCTGTTGCTTTAAGTGTGCTTTTATAACAAAGCTAATGATGCACAAAGTTCACATGCTTACCATTCGAAGCTTTGCTTTTGCATTTGACTCAAGTTCTTCTTCATATTCCAAGAGATCTGCAGTTGTCATGAATGGCAGTGCAGGCAAACTTCCCTCGTCCACACAATCATCAGTGGCCTGCTTCATGAGGATTGCAAGAACTCAGAATGAGCTTGCTGCGTCAATTTTATCGCGTTAAGTGTGCACAAAATCCTTTCCATGAATGCTGAAAAAGACAATGACCAATATCAGATGCCATAATTGAAGAAGCAATGCAACAGTCAAGAGCTTTTATGCAAGGTCTAGTGGCACATTTTACAATATCTGCATTAAAAAGAATACAAACTACATACCAGTCATGTTGGAATCTGGGTGAAGATTGATGGCTTCTGATGAACACACTGGCCTAAGGGTACTGGCAGAAGCACGGGGTGGCCTAGAGGTGCTGGCAGAAAAGCTTTTAGATCTTGTGGCACCTGTCAATGGGGGTTCATGAACCAAGCTGACAGGAACATCTGGAATGAAATACAAGTCAGTATAAATCCTATGTCCCAGCAGATGCACACCTCCCCATTACCCGCATAGTGCAATTTCAAACTGAAGTTTTGGCTTCTATCACAAATACGACACAAAATTTTTTGCTGTTCTTGCTTCTATCTGAACCTGTGCCCAACTGTGAGCATCTTAGTTCTCACTAAACGGTAGCCCAACATACCCGCAGCTATAACGCAATCTCATCTTCACAGTGGTAGCACCACTGAAGCGAGGAATTAGGCTTGTGATCTCGGGTTTCAGAAGCTGCCCCAAAAAGCGTAGTAACAGAAATTTGGTATTTGAGGCTACCATCATGGAAACCCAATTCCAAGTTGCCTAAACAAACGAAGCACTTAAATGAACGCATATTTTTCCTACAGAACTTACCAACATGTTGCAGGTTCGAAAAATGTGGCTCCGTGTCGAAGGAAAGTGTTGGGGGTGCACTGTCAGACCTATCTGGAATAGAGTAGGCAAGTCATTTTAAACTTCCATAAACTCTGAAACTAAATAATACCAATTTACCTAAGTACTGGAGCCGCTTTTCCGCAGACTGTGCCATGTCATGGTTTAGGGTGGCTAAAAGTTGATTGAAATGTTATTTGAACTGTTGAATCGGATATTTCTGCCTGCATAAAATGTAAGAATATGACTGTACATATACCTTTCTCATGATTTTGAGGTTGACGTACTTCAGGCTGGGCTGTAAAATGTGCCACACTATTAGTACGACATACCAAAAAGAAAAAAACTAGATCAAGATTCTTGGTAAAGGTAGAACTCAACATACCTGCACAATACAGGCTTCCAGGTGAACTGTCCTTGTGGGCAAGTGAATGAACTTGTGGCAAATTTGACGGGTCTGAAATACAAATGTGCTTTCAAAGTAACCTTCAGGATTTAGTTCAAGGATCGTCACCTGAGTATGGCCGGCGCACGCATGGGTATCCTGAAGGATGTGAAGCTCGTTCGTATAGGCCTGCGAAGAGAAGCCTGCAGTACTCAACCAACAGGTATTGTCTGCCACAAGCACTAAATGGAAATGAAAGGCATACACACCAGGCTGATGGACAGAAGCCGATGAAAAAGTTACACCTGCAGCAAAAATGCACAAAGCTGTTATTAAAACTGCTAAATTATTTCACTACATATTTTACTGAAGGGTGAAAAGATGAAAAGACGCCATACTTTTTTTCTTTAGAAGTGGCGGCGTTGGTGGCTTTGGTGGCACATACTCTGTGTCGCTTCCTGAACTGTTGCTGCTAGACCTGCTGTCGCAGTCGGAGGGAACTGTGGAGCGCCTTTTTCTCTTCCCTCTGCCCAATTCTCTTTCACTGGTCGCATCCGAGGTGTACTCTAAGTATTGGGCTCGCTCAACTGCCCTTTCATACGAGTCTGAAAAAAAAAAAACTTTGCTTGTTGAGAGAAAATTCCCCCAATACAAAAACCGGACTTACCTGCCCAGGCTTTCACAATAAAGTTCACTTCAATCCAAGCCTCCGTTGGTGCTGCCCCCTGAACAGTCAAGCGACGTCGCTTGTTCGGGTTCTTTTCATTGGGCCAAAGGGTCTTATCATGATCTTCATTCAGCCAACTTTCATGAACAATACCCAAACTGCAGTCCTCTTCCGGGAAAATAACGACTGCAAACTCATCACCTGAGCAAACAAAAATATTTACGACAGAAATGGCAACACTCATAACCTCTGCAACATACTGATGAAGCCCACACGTATTGTGAATGGTTGAGGCAACAAAAACAGAAAATCCTGTAAAAAATAACAGTAAAACCATCATAGTGCTTTTGAGTAACGGTTATAAATTTTATAAAATACAAACACTGAAAAGCAACTCCATTCATGAAGGGCCCAAAAGTATATCATCTGCATTATTTTTGTATCTACAATTTGTATCTACTAGCAGTTCGCTCACAAAAACGTAGGCAGTGTTAATGTATATGTGAATTATACAGGAAAACAAAGTCAACATAAAGGGGCTCACTACTAAACTCTTATATTTAAAAAAAACTTTGGTATTCCAGTTATGGTGCTGTGGTTTTAAACATAAAAAAATAGTAGCTTGTCTTAACACAAACACTGGTAACAACTTACAAGGAGTACAAACGAGCAAGTAAAACAAACACCCTAAGTTACAGGACTTCCAGTGCTTGGCTTACTTTTGGTGCACCATTGGGAAAACAGCATACTTAGTTCCAACTGGGAGTCTCACGCATTTTGCCGCAACCTCCTTGAGTGGCCAGAAGTGAATTTCAGAGGGTTTTGATGCCAGGTACACATCCAAGAGAGAAGAGCTACATGGATATGTGTAAAGGTCTTCTAGTTTTTGGTACCGCCTTCCAACTAAAACCGGGTGGGTCGTAAGCTACGGAATGCGCAATATTTTCGACTTTGACAATGCTGCCATCTTTCAATCATGCATGTGGAGTCCCTCCTAGTTGTCTTGATGCTGATGTCTGCCAAGAACCTTACAGATTTGTACTGGGGTCCGATGCACCCCTGCGGCAAGGGTCCTGCTTCATGCACACGTCCTGTTGTGTATTTGACGCCGGAAGTTTGTGATGTTGATGGTGCTGTGTTGCCTGGTTTCGCAGCTAGACACGAGGCAAGCGATCTTTCTTCTGCAATCCGGTTGGAAAGCTGCTGGAGGGGTTTTTCCGGCTTGCGCACATACTTTTTAAGCTTCTGCATGTAGTTCTCAAAGGGGAATGCACTGTATCTGTGCAGAGATCCATGTGTACGCACATCATTGGCCACATGAATCAGGCCATGAACGTTGTGAGACACTGAATGTTTACCATACAGTGTAATGTAAGTCTCAACAAAATGCATCAAGAGCTTATGTGCATAGTCTAGGTACACAGTGCAAAGCACTGGGCTGCTCAGAATAGTTACAGCACAGTGCAGCGTCAGAAAATTGTCCATGAGATGATCAGGTATCTTGAGCCTTAGCACTACTGGCCCAGTATAGAGCAAAATAAGGCGCAATTCTGACGCCTTCCATCTGTCAAGGTCTGATAAACTTCTGGGCTTTCGGGACATGTCTGAAGGAACATGGTGCCGACTTTCAACGTTGCCCCAGAAAGAGACTCCCTAGCAGCTTTACCGATGCGGTAGCTTTTCTCACCTTTCACCCAAAGTAGTAAAAGCTTCCGCATGACACCGAGACAAATGAGATGCATGTAGTCCAGTGGCACTTGGCGAACAAGGTCTATGGGCAATTGCTCTAGGATTGTTCTGAGCTGTGGTGCTCTTCTTGTGTTTAGTGCGGAAACTAGCGTCAGTTCTCACAAGGTGCATCAAGTTGAGGGAAGCTCATTCGATCTTTCAAGAAATCCCCTTCAGTTGTGCACTAGAGCAACTGAAATAGCCAGTGTGCCCCTTAATGCAAAGAATGTAAGACTTGGCTGGGGCGTCACAAATTATGGCCCCCAGTTGCACTTTCACCCTGCTGTTTCCGAGAAGTTCGCCTTTCTGGAGAACAGTGTTAAGGTCTGTCACAAATGCCTCAAGAAAGACATTAGCTTCTAGAGCTTTGGCCTGTCCATAATAAACGCCAACTGGAAAGGGTTCGCTGCCTTCACAGTTGGCAACGTGACAAAGAATGGGCCAAAACTGGTCCCGCGTACTCTTCGTCAAAGGGAGCCCATCCACATTTATATGAATGATGACAGGATCAGGAACTTGAGGCACATGTTGGAGGGCAACTCGAAGGCCCTCACTCAGCCCAAAATGGCAGTATTGGCCAGGTCCCATGCTCTTGATATTTTCCGATGACCTCGGTGTACACAAGAGGGTCCTGGCACTCGCTGGCAACTCCGAAAAACACTGTTGCGAGCGCAGAATCTTTAAGAGCTTTGTTACGGTTGCATGAGGGACCGCTGCTTCTAAGCTCCACTCTTGCAGCCTTTTCCGAAGCGACACAAGTTCCGGCTCTTCTGATATAGAGCCTTCAGAGCAGTCAGAAATTCCCGAGGAATCCGCACCTGCTTTGCAGCTGCAACTGCAAGGAACGTTTTCCGCTTCTAGTAAGTAGTTTTGTCCTGAGGAGACATCTCCGGCATCTACGCGCATCTCCGGCAAGTCAGCTACAACTTCTGGGGGTAGCTCTGTATTGGGAACAGTTTGAGGCAAGCCAAGCGACCCTGATTCATGCAACCCGTTCAATGTTCCCGAGGCTTGGGCTAAACATTCCGCGGTACTCACCTCGCGCAGGCAGTATAGCGCTCATGTCATTCCTAACCGCACGACGGATGCGGCGGTACGCCGTGGTCCGATGTAGATAAGCCATATTTTGGTAAGCTAACTTGTCGTGCGACAAAACAAAGCGTCGTACTCACGTGCCGAAACCACCCGCCGTTCTGCCATAGAGAAAACAAGGACTGTTGTTCTCTGTCTACCGCACCGCCAACAAAGGAAACCGGCCCGTTTCCCGCCAAGTGCCCGCACTGCCCCTAGAACACAATAAAACCGCGCACCAACATCGAAACACACATGAATATCACCGGCATTGATGAAATGTTTAAGTAATAAAATACTCACCCTACAAAGTAATGTGACCCCGAGAAAACTCCACAGCTGCAGGCGCGCACGCACAGTACCACAGAACACAAAACGCGGCCTGACCGAGAGCGGCAACCTTCTTTTGTTGGGAACGGTAGAAAGCGCCAAGCTCGCGGTCACAGTTCCGTAACAAAAAAAGTTTACCGCAAAGCATTGCCTAAGCCATATAATGTAATGTCTGCTGTTTTCTGACGATTTAAAAAACGCACTATAATTTTTGTTGAGCTAAATATAAAATATTTTGTATTTATACGAAACTGTCACTAGTCAACGAAACCTATAGCCGCGAGAATCAAATCTAATGCACGTACTGCGCAAACACGGCTCAAAGTGTTGTGGACGGTAAGCAGTTAATTGTGCGCTGAAAACATAGTATAGATTACAGTTCCCTGCTCAAGGATCATGGTAATTGATAGTATATATATGGAAATATGCATACGGCAATAAATACATCTGCCGTGCGAACTATTTTTTGCATGGTGAAAATGAACCCAAGCAACAAAGCATTATGCCTCTTATATTTGCTTATTTGTGAAAAAATAACGCACGAGCACATTTACGCACAGGGACATCCCAATCTGAGCCCTTTAGGGACGCTTTTCGGACTATCCCATGTCGACATCCCTGGGACCTCCTTTGGTTGTAATGTGTGGGACATGGGATGTTCAGACTTTTTTGGGATGTCCCTGGGACGTTTTGTGTTGTCTGGGAAATAGTCAAAGTCAAAGACGCTGCGATCAAAAGACCATACTGCGTGCTGGTCAAATTCGATGCTTAACTAAACAAAGTTTAAATCCAGAAGGCAACCAAGGAAACCCATACGATAGAGCTTTGCGATAAACCATCCTCGTCGTTAGACGGAGGTGTGCATGATTTTTCAAGCGTAGGTAGCAGCTTGTAAACCGACCGCAGCATTCAGTTGTGAAGCTGAGTACAGGTTTCGGGCATCCTCCTGTCTTGCGTCCTTCAGCCACGCAGGAATTTATTTTTGAAGAACCATTTACCAACTAGCCAGCAACCATTGCAATTCTTGTAAAGCAATGCTTCTCCACGAGAAGCAATAACATTC
The DNA here is from genome assembly GCA_013339765.2 of Haemaphysalis longicornis. Lineage (NCBI taxonomy): Eukaryota > Metazoa > Arthropoda > Arachnida > Ixodida > Ixodidae > Haemaphysalis > Haemaphysalis longicornis. The sequence goes on along the minus strand of CM023452.1, from coordinate 46,108,770 downwards.
TACTATCATGCGGTATTTATTCTATCAATGATTCCCGATGACTGTAGTAAGAGCATTTCTGTGAAATTGAACACGTTTCAGCCGTAGGTAATGAAGATACGGAAGAGTCGTCCGTCACAATTTCTGTTTTGAGGTAAATCTTCGAAGACACCCTCCAACTTTGTCTTGCGCTTGTGCACGACGTCGGCGCCGTTTCGTCATCAACTGCCAAAGGCCAGCGCCGCAGCATTCCTAGATCGGTTGCACACACCGGCTTTTTGGGAGCATTTAGCGGCAATATACTCCTCCATTCGCGAAAATGCATGCAGGCATGAAAAAATTGCATGAAGCAACGAACTTTTCACTTCCAGCTTGACTTCCAGCTTGGCGCATTGAGCGTCGTCTGCTATTTGTAAATACTGAGTATGGGCGTAAATAACACTCATGGCATGCCTCGTGAACATCACATCCACTCTCAAGATTTACCGATCTGAAAAATGCACGTGGGGTTACGTTCGCTTTGCAAGCCGCACCGCAAAAAAAAAAAAAAAAACGAAAGAGAGCCACGCACAATTACGCTGCGCTGACCGCCACCGGCATTCCACTGACGAGCGGTTCGCCACGGGCGGCGCTGTTCGCTGAAACGACGGTGGTGCCATACAACGGCCGCCCGGTCCCTATACCGCGACCGCGCTATGTTAGTACGCCGCATATGCCGGTGGTGCTGTCCAATAGAAGAGTTTACAGATCGGTGCATTCCGCCAAAACTGCAGCGTTTAAAAAATTCGCTACTTTTCTGAACGACACAGAGTCCACAGTCGGTTTGAGTTCTTCAGTTCACGGCTCGGGCCGTGTACAGTCAAAGCGTTGGCCTGTGTTTACAAACAAATGAAGCGTGTGGAAGGAGACGCTAATGTCGCTGCATGCTCGGTGATCGTGGTTCAGCGCACTCAACTACGGAGTTTATGCGAAGAAATGAACTGTATCAAATGCGTATCGGTCACGCCGAAACTGAAACCGAAACTAGTTTATTGGGAACTACTTTGCGCAATAACACAGAGCAGTTAGCTTCCCCCTCCCCCTCCCTCCGTAGCTTTCGCTCCATTGCCACAGAAAGTTGTCCCCGAGTATAGCTGTGCAACGCCCCCCCTCCCCCCGTTACAAAGGGGAAGCCGCTAAGCATAATCAAGACGCTGAAGCGGGGTCGCCATCACAGAAACGTGACATCATCATGTGTATGCGGCGTCTTCATCTTCATCATCGTCATCATAAAGCAACGTCGTCATCATCACCCTGAAACTGCTATTGTGATAAAGTTTCGCGGAAGCTGTAGTACCTTGGTGCAATAAATGTTCTTTCACCAACTTTTGATTCGCTTTTCAATTTTCAATCACGCTTCCCTTTTCTCTTAGTCACCGAAGTTGTTCATGTCCAAAAAAATTACCCGTAATTTCATTCTGTATTATTTTTGATACGCGAAAAAAAGCTGCGATAAATCTAAACCACGCGTCCTTTTTAAATACTAAGCATAGTTTCGCTGTTCGTGTTACAAATCAAGGCTACTAAAATTTTTTCACGCAAAAAAAATTCATGCAGTAAGTTGTTAGAGACTGTGTGTTAACCGCTCTGTTATGTGTAATTTCAAAATTCAGCAACGTAGGCAGCAGGAAAACACCTGTCAGAGTGGATATGGCTTCTCAAAGTGTAGCTGTCGAGTGACTTCGAAAGTGCGGTCACCACGAAACCACAAAGCATATGTTCTTCGTGATTTGGGACGAGATTATTCACAAGCGCCTCTTCGGGCCGTTAAGGAGCTCTAGAAAAGCCAGCAGATCAATGACAGACTCCAGCGCCGAAGTAGCATATAAACTAAAGTAGAAGAAGAAGGAGTCGTCCTCGAGCGTTGCAAAGCGCACTCCAGAAGAAGAATCAGCCGAATCGCTGTCTGTTTACGTTTCTCCGCTCTCCCGTGCGCCCTTGAGTCCTCCACCAAGAAGCTTCAAACGGGGCGGAGTGGAATGAGCACGCGACCTGGCCAACTAAATATGGTAAGTTCTGATTAGCATCTGTTGTTGGAGTAAAACGCGTTTCCCGCTAGGAAGGAGAAAATTAGCACGTTATCACTAGGCGTTCTTCGTGCCTGACGAGTCTGTTCTAGTTCCCGCGTCTAGTGACGGAGTCTACCATACATGAAAGCGACGCTTTTTTTTTGCTTCTTCTACCTACTTTATCGGTGCTGCTGTTGCTGCAATATTGCTCACACGCGCCGTTGGGTACGCTGCACGAAATAGCGCATACTTCCTCGTACCCCACCTGCCACTGCCGCGCTACCTTTGCCAGCATGTGCCTGCTCACCACCGGAGCAGATAGATTGAGGAGGGGCATCCGGGAACCTCCACCGCTTGGTTCTTGCAAAGCCACGAGTTAACACAGCCCACCGTCGCTGATCCCGGGCGTGTGCGGTGTTGTGTGCTTTGAGCTTGTATGTGAGCAGCGTAGTATCAGAGTCCTTCAATGCTTTACTGGTCACGAAACATCGGCGCTCGTTTCATATGGGGACCGCGCGCGCCACTACAGGCGCCACCGCCACACGAAGGTCATCCAGCCGCCGCGCGTGCGGCGTATTGGCCAGCTCTTGGCGTGCAAACGCTTGCTGCTTTTGGTGTCTGCGCGCTGATTAAGTGTTTTTTTTTTCGTAGTAGTTAGCGATGAATAGTCCAGTCATTGTGTATATCACCTGCCTTCAATGGGGTTTTATTTTTCGAAGTAAATTACCGTATACAGACTTCAGCCGCGAACGGCAACGGCTTCTGTGTGCTCTGGCACAAGCGCTGCGCCGTCGTGTTGACGGATTTTTAAATCTTTATTGCTTCTTTTCTTAAAGCAAAGTTGTAATTACCACATATACGGTAGCTGTGTTGTCACAGACTGCTGCGGGCTTATCGATAATACAGAAAGAAAAAACTGAAAGAAACCAAGTACGCGTCGTTCAGAATACGCTTAATGAAACCGTTGATTGCTCTGGAATGCACAGAACGCTAAAAGAGATAGCCCAATAGTATTGTCGTTTTGATGAATGGGTACATACTTGAGAACATCTAAAAACGCTCCAGAAATACGAAGGATCAAAACACGAAGAGGATATATGTTGCACCATGTGTCTTTCTGCATCCACGCTTTGCAATACTTGCAAAAACAGGAAGCGAAAAAAGAAGATTAAAACTGATTTTATCACACGCAACAAAAAAATTGAATGTTACTAAGGGAGACAAAAGAGCGTGGTCCAGCGTACAAAAATTTATTTTTTCGCGCTGCGATGTGCAGCACTCGGAGGAAACAGAATATTTCCACGTAGCCAAGAACGAAGCAAAGCTTTTCTGAACGCAGCGAGCTAGCGATCTCCTGCACTACAAAAGACTAGAATGAAACACAAACGTCGAAGAAGCAGTCCGCAGTGTGACGTGCACAGATGATGAACGTCGATAAAGTGAGTTGCGCGGCGTTTGCTATGCATGCAGTACTCTCAGAACGTTATTAATTACAGATCCATGGAAATAGGATCGAGAACATTGTCGAAGAAACAAAAAATCAAGTTAGCGACAAGGTGGCACCCTTTCTAATCCAACAATATTGCCCGACGGGACGTACGACAAACAGAGCAAACGGGCGCTCCGGTTGAAACGCCCGATAAGAAACCGGAATCGACCACGCGCGGTTACAAAACAAACAAAACGAACCCTAAGGGATAATTCGCAGAAATTTGAAAAGTAAAAGCACAAGAACGTCCCAAAGCTTTTTTACACGCGAGCCTGGGCGCAAAGTAATGCAAGTTTGCAAGCAGGTAATGAAGCACCGCTACAACCTGACTGATATGACAAAAATGCGGCTTTAAGTTAGCCTTGTACAATTCTAGGTCCATGATGCTCTCAAAATGGTACATTGCTTTTTCCATTCTCACACACAGTGCATTTCCACACACTGTCGCACACTTTTAATCGAAGCTGAAATCTCCCTTTGCTTGCCTTGGAATGGCGCGCCTCCAATTCTCACGCAGCTGCTCGTCGCTCGGTCAACAGAACAAGGAAACATTTTCTGTGGTATCGTTGTACAAGGAACGACATCCCGGGACGCAACAAATGTGCGGCATCGTCGTTGCACTACTTAAGTCGCATCACGAAGTGCGATATGCACGTTACATTTTTTCCGCGCACAAAACAAACCCAACTCGCCGCGGCTTCGCCGTTCGAACCAGCGCAACGCCGCCCGAGGAGTGACACAAACGCAGCATATGAAGCTCTCCCATTGAGTTACGGAGCAGTTTCGTGACCAGTAAAGCATTGAAGGACTCTGGTAGTATCCAGGTGTGCCGACGGAGCACGAAAACACGCGCCAGCAAAATGTTTATTTTTGCACCTTCAACTGCTCCCCCTTCTGGAAAATCAGCTATGCCAAGCACAATATCATTATCAGTAAAATGTCACGGGCACGTTAGTCCCAAACCAAGTTATCCTACGAGGCCCGGGCAATCGTTTCACATTATGCTACTTAATCTTCACTGTGCACTTCAGAACGTCCACAAGAATGACGATCGCTTTACTTCGATTCCCACCGATGCATGGTGTACGCCCCTTTATTTATACAGCGGTGCGGTTTGAGGGGCTCGTACATCCGGCGTTTCTGCGGATGCGATTTGATAAGAATCCCCGTACAGCTGTATCCACAGGTATTCAGCTAAGTGCACAAATGAATTCCGGCAGATTCAGTCGCTTGTGCATTTCCGCATTTCCACAGATCATCATGCAATCCGACCTGAAGAGAAAGCTGACGGGCAGCATATTTTACCCGTGCAGAACCGCGAAGGAGCAGAGTACGGCCAACCCGGAACCTACCAGAGCCGCGCCCACAAGCTCGCCACGCTGTTCATGATGACCGCCGACAGCGCCAACTCCGTCCAATTTCCAATGATGCTCATCTTCTACGGCGGAGGTGAGGGCGCCAGTGGAGCTACGTATGACCGAGAAGTGATCGCATGCGAGAAGGGTGGCATTAGCGCACTCCTTGGAGTACAACTGCAGAGCTAAGGTGGCTAGAATGGGGAGGTGTGAGTACCGCGGCGGCTTCCTTCGGCCGCGCGTGACTCCCTTGCGCGCAGATGACACCAGGGAAAATGTGGCGCTGCCCGTCGAGGCGCGGTAGCCGCAGTCAGTAGTATTAACTCTATGGTAGCCGCAGCCGGCCGCGCCGTCCTGCCCGCGCTCTCCCTGCCCTCGCCGTGGCCAGCTTCGTCGTGCGTTGTGGACTGTCTCGCGTCGTTCTCCCGTTCGGGCATTTGTTCGGGGTGCGATGCTGTCGACAGCAAAGAAGACGACGGAGCAAACGGAGAAAATAAACTAACTTGCGCATTCAGCGTAACACCTTTGCATGCTAAAGCCGCGGCAGAAATTCGCTAGTCAATGGGTGATGTGCCGCAGATTGGCTGCCGAGACCATTCTGCTGCCCTGAGCTTCACGCTATGGTTTTATTGCCTTAGGAGGATACAGTTTCTACTTAAGGTGTGAACTAGCAAGGTAATTGACAAGAAACTGAATGCAGTGAAACCTTGCATGATGCAGGCTGAATTTTACCATTTTTTTTTAATTCTTCACTTGTAAAAAAATTCAGGGAAGCTTGCATTCACGCGCAATACTTGAATGACGAAGCTCTTGTAGTTTGGCATTCCCGGACGCATAGTTAAGCTTTTAGTATCATTGTTTAGTTGCATTGTTTGGGAGCTAGTAATCGTCGTCATATGCATCAAAGATGCCGTCGTCTTCGCGGCGAGTGGTAGATGCAAAGTCATCCTCAGCATTGTAGACTTCCACGTACCGTGCTCTTCTCATCAATTCTCGAGGCAGCGGTGGCGGGAACTTCCGCATTAGCGCTGAAGGTTTTTTTTTCTTTTTACATGGGCGGTAGGGCTTGACGACAGCGCTGTTTTTTTTTTTTTAAACTAAAGCGCCTTCCCGTGCCGAAGGCGCTCAGTGGTCGCCGCGAGGCACGTGCTCACGAGGGCTCGGCATTTTCTTGGTATCTATTTTCTGCTGCGGCGAACTTACGGCTTGTACAACAGTTCCGCTGTTAATACTTTTTCTTTTCCCCCAATAAATATACTTTTGTTCTCTCTTCACGTGTAAATACTTTTTGTTTCTTCATCACCTGTCAGTAGTTTGTTTTTCTTCACCTGAAAATAGTTTTTCCTACTTCATATCTTATTTTAGTATCCTCACTATGAACATTTTTTTTTGTTTTTTTTTCCACCTGTTAATGCTTTTTTTTTCTTCTTCACCTGCAAATAGTTCTTCCCCGGTGAATAGTTCTCGTTTTCTTTTCAGCGGTAAATGCTTTTTGTGTGTTTCTACTATATACAGGTGCTAATGGGCACCTGTAAATATAGTTAAATTTGTATCTTCACATGTAAATAAACCGTTTTTTTGTCATTGTAAATAAACGATTTCATGACGAGACCAGATGTGTTGCTTCAATGTCTGCTATCATTTCTGATGTGAGCGGGATAACGGCATGCGGTCTAGCGGTTTGTTAAGGGTAGCAGAAAGCGCGGTGTACTCCGAGACGCCTTCAGTTATTGACAGTTTGCAGGCCCATGCGGTAGTGCCGATCTCGAGGACGGCGGCCGTATTTCGAGGGAAGCGAAATGGAAGGCGCCTCTGTACAGGGCCGTGTCAGTGCACATTATACAGCTCCAAGTTTTTTTAAATAGAAGCCGGAGCCACTTCACGTAATGTGCAAACGTGCTTTTGAAACTGCATGCAATGCGAACTGTTCCCGTAAAACTAAATTTCATGGGTGTAATGAAATGGGCTCATAAATTTTTTTAGTGATAAATATTCTCTTTTACTCTTACAGAAAGCTCGCTATACCGCAACGGGTTCGTTTCCCCCTTGATGGTAGAAATGCAGCCGACGCGATGCCGGCGGCGCGCTCATTCCAGCTGCGCGCCTTACCGCGCCTTGGTCAACAGCGCCGCCCGTGGCATCTGCGCGCTTTGGAGTCACGTTTCTGCCGCCGGTACTCACACCTCCCCATTCTAGCCACCTTAGCAGAGCTGCTGTGGGTCGAGAGTTTTCGTGCGTCTGTTGTAGGTCCTGCATCGAGAAGGAATAGTAGGACGTTCCCACACCCACCGATACAGGGCGCAGTGGTCTCGGACGGACTAGGGCCCGTAAAACAACTAAGGTAGCGGCAACTGCTCCCTCCTGTCTCGCCGCTGTCCTCATCTCTGCTTTCTCCTCATCCTCGGCGCCGCGGTCCCTTAAACTCCGTGAGGACGCCGCCATATTTGCTGATCTCTTCAGATCAGAGGCCCTCGCAGCGCTATGGAGTGCTTTGTAGTCTGCGCTTGCCTTTTGCGCCCCAAACGCTGCTTGGTGGCTTATGGGATTTCTGGAGCCCAGTTTTAACAACACGCCTGAAGTGGGGCCGTTTTCGTTTATATTTTTAAAGCAAAGCTTTTTACCTCTACCCCCCAAGGGTTCTTTCGCGACCGTTGGTGCCAACAGAAAACTCCGCGAACAAATAAAAAAATTTACTGGCACCGCCAGGAATCGAACATGGAACTAATAGAGTAACAAAGCCAGAGCCCGTTGTCTTACCGATTTAGCTACAAGCCCACTTCGGAGACGGGTAAGACAAGTGGTGCACTCACCAAGCACATCTACGGGTTTAACCCCTGTATTCTCGCTGAATGCCATGCGATAGCGATTAAAAGCAACTCACACCAACCCATCTCATCTCACTTCTAGTACACCAATGTGCTAAAGCCTGTGTTCCACTGTTCACGTTAACAAGGTCAGCTCCCTTGTCGTACGCCCTCACGCCAAACGACATATCAAGGAACACATTCAAATACTCCTTGATTGCCAGGCCATCACTCCAAGCACCAGCATCAAGATCCTGGGCCTACATCTTCAGGCGTACACCAAGAGTGACGTATCCTTGCAGCGCCTCAAACACAGCATCAATAAAATTATACACATGATCAGGCGAGTTGCCACCAAGAAACGAGGCCTCAAGGAATCTGATACCTTTCGATTAGTTCAAGCTTTTGTCCTCTCGAGAATCACGTACGTCAACCCCTGTCTTCTTCTCGGCAAGGAGGACATAAAGATGCTTTATGTAATTATTTGGAATGTGGTTGAGGAAGCCATTGGTTTTCCTATGAGTGAGTCCACAGAGAGGCTGCTTAGTACGGGAGCTCTACAACACGGTATGAAGAGCTGACAGGGCCATCTTTCTATCTAGAAGCTCCGAATGAGCAGAACTGCGGCGGGTCGCCGCATCCTTCACCAGATATTCTGGTAGCACAGAATGTCACTCCACGTGATGTACTCCTGGACTTTTGGTGACAAGAACTAAAGTTGCTCCCTTTGCTTAGAAATATGATCCCTCACACGACGAGGGTCGCCGACAAGCACGGGCTCAAGCGCTCAATACCACCCACCCTCGGTGGGGATCATGTAGTTATCTACACAGAGGCCTCCCAACATCGAGGGCAGCAGTACGCCATCATCGTGGCTACCTCCAGAACCAACCTCCTTGCTTGTGCCTCACTCAAGACTGAAGACATGACGGCAGCAGAAGAGGCAGCCATCCCCTTGGTTCTCACTCAACCAGGGGTTTGTAAGGTAGTCACCGATTCCCAACAAGCCTACCGGAATTACCAGTCGGGTTTAGTGTCGCGACCTGCACTGCGTGTGCCAAAAAACCACTCCCCAAAACGGGCCATTCAGCTCTTCTGGAAACCCGCTGACGCTTCCATGGAAGGCAACGAATACGCCCACCAAGCCTGCACTTATCCTCCCCGTGCAACCGAGCTGCACGAGGACAGTCCCCGCTTGTCTCGTTCAGGCACATAACCCAGGGACATAATCGCCTTCTGAGGCAGACCCTACCTTGGCCTTGACCTGACCTTTCCACAGAACAACTAACTACCCTACCGCTCATACAATCCGGCTTCTTCCCAAACGCCAGGCGTCTTCACCTAATGCACCCGAATCGCTACGATGCTGAATGTAAATTTTGCTCAGAAGTAGGAGCACGCTGCCACATAATCGAGGTGTGTGACTTTAGCCCTGAGCACCCTCCTCTCTTCCGTCAACTACCGAACAAGAGCAATGGGAGAAGCTGGTGTCCCGCTCCTCTCTGCCTACCCAGCTTCAGCTGGTGGACAGATCACAGGCGGCGCGGACTGAATATGGGCTACAGTGAAGAAGGAACCACTCCCATGGGCCGCACTCTGGGCCGTTCAGTAATCTGAATAGAAGTATTTCCTCCCCCCCCCTCTTCCTCCTGCTCCGCCTCCATCTCTGCCGCCGATCTCGTCGCCTCCGTCCGCGACGGCAGAGACGGCGAACTGAGATCGTCTAACACCGGGTTTAAGCTTGAATTTTACAAAACAGAGTTTCCACTCATGTGCAATACAACTCAACCAACCACCGTTCATGCATAATGCATTAATTTAACCTTACCAGCAATATCTCTTTGAAGTAATAGAGGCTGTGGTTAAGTGCATTTCACTATTTGTAGAGAGACGTGAGTGCATCTTATTTGACGTCGCATTGCGTATCGTTGTGGGTGCCGTTTACAAGCTTTGCTTTCGAACCACATTCACATGGTGGATTGGCGCTATTTTTTTGTAACATCTAGCACACGCGCAGGGCTTGCACAGGGCCGCTCGACGTGCCGTGGACGGAGCGCACAGTGGCTGCGGGAGGTCGCGTGAAGCTATCACGTGGCATTCAGCGAGAATGCAGAGGGGTAAACCCGTAGATGTGCTTGGTGAACCCACCATCTGTCTTCCCTGTCTCCGCGCGGGCTCGTAGCTAATCAGGTAAGACAACCGGGCTCTCGCTTTGTTACGCTATTAGATCCAGGTTCGATTCCTGGCGGTGCCAGTAAATTCTTTTATTTGTTCGCGGGAGTTTTCTGTTGACACGACGGTCGCGAAAGAACCCTTCCGGGGTAGCGGTATAGAAGTTTGCTTTGAAAAATGACAGATATACCACGTAGCTTTTCCTCTGGCCAATGGCAGGCGGCGCTGGCCGGCGAAAAAGAAAATGGCAGAAGGAATTACCGCGGTAGAGGGCGAAAGGCGGCGAAATCATGAGACGAAAGGCGGCGAAATGAAATCATGAAAGGCGGCGAAAACCTTAGTTATTAGAGAGTTTTAGCCATCCGTGTGTTCCGTGTTGTACGTGGTTACCGTGCTGACCGGGACCCGTCTGGGCCCTTGCGCATTAGTCGTGGTAGGGTGTTAGTGACGCGGGCCGGACCTCGCCATGCCCGTGTATTCGCCATGGTGAGGTGCGCCTCCTCGCCCTTCCTCCTCACCCTTTTGCGCGCGCAGGCGCAGACGGGTCTCGGTCAACACAGTAACTACGTAAACGATGGAACAGACGGACTGCTAAAACTCTTTATTATCGGCGCTTACCACGGGCTAGGGGTGGGAGATGGGAAATTCTTTATTATAGGCGCTTCCCGCTAGGGACTGGGAGAAGAGAGGGAGCCTACCGACGCTGACGCTTATTGCCCTAGTCCTTTGCGCGACGGCACTGCCGTTCACGAGCGAGCTGCCGTCGACATTCCAGGCGACACAAGATAACCACAGGTCCACAGTTTCACCACATTTCACTCTGTGGGTACATATTCGTGCACCTTAATTTTTGAAGCCTGCCTAGAACTTGCATGCGAATTAGTAATAATTCCATGAAGAAGTTTCAAATGTAGCAAATCGCGCGATTGACGAGCACTCTGCTTTTAATCTGATCACCTTGAGCATTACAGATCCCGAAAGCGCGTGCACTTCTCGTACTAGTGTTACCTTATGACAACACATTATGTTTCATTGTTCCCACAAAGGGATTCTGAATATTTCATCTATTCAGGACGTCTGATGCGAAATTAGTTCGCAGTGTGTGCAAGAAACTTGGGAATCACTGTACGCTGGGCATATTGAAGCTCCCAATTCATGAGCTGTGAGTGTGGAGGCGTAACGGGCTGCAACTCGCGTCGTAACAGAGTTCTATCACATCCGCACGTGTCAGGGAGTGTGGTACAGCGAGGATGAAGAGACAATATTAGGTTAGGACTTCGTGTAGGTTTAAGACACCTCTGGTTCAACACCAAATAAAGGACAGCCTCAGTATCACCAGCCTATCTACGCCCACTGCAGGGCAAAGGCCTCTCCCATTATGCTCCAATTGCCTCGGTCCTGTGCCAAGTGTGACCAATTTATCCCCGCAAACTTCTTGATCTCATCTGCCCACCTAACTTTCTGCCGCCCCCTGCAACGCTTGCCTTCTCTAGGGATCCACTCTGTTACCCTTAATGACCAGCGGTTATCTTGCCTTCGCATTACATGCCCTGCCCACGTCCATTTGTTCTTCTTAATTTCTACTAATATATCTTTAACACCAGTTTGCTCCCTGACCCACTCCGCTCTCTTCTTGTCCCTTAATGTTACACCTATCATTTTCCGCTCCATTGCCCGCTGAGTCGTTCTCAATTAAGTTGAACCCTCTTAGTGAGCCTCCAAGTTTCTGCCCCGTAGGTGAGTACCGGTAAGATGCAGCTGTCATACACTTTCTTCTTCAGCGACAATGGCAGGCTGCTATTCATTATCTGAGAATGTCTGCCATATGCACCCCACCCATTCTGATCCTTCGAATTAATCTCTGCCTCATGGTTGGGATCTGGGGTCCAAACTTGGCCTAAGTATAATATTCGATTGCCCGCTTCCACTGCCTCGCCATCTATCTCAAACTGCTGTGCTGTCCCGAGGATTTACTTTAGTTTTCTGCATATAATTTTCAGGCCCACGGTTCTACTCTGTTCGCACAGTGCGGAAAGCATGCTTTGCAATTCGTCCCCCGAGTTTACTTAGCAAGGCAACGTCATCAGCAAATCTGAGGTTACTGAGGTATTCTCCATTAACCTTACTCCCACCTGTTCCCAATCCAACGTTCTGAATACTTCTTGTAAGCATGCTGTAAATAACATTGGAGAGATTGTGTCTCCTTGTCTGACACCCTTCCTTTTAGGTATTTTACTGCTCTCCCTATGGAGGATGATGGTAGCTGTAGACCCATTATAGATATCCTCTAGTATTCTTACATAATGCTCATCTACCCCCTGGTTGCGTAATGCCTGAATGACTGCTGGGGTTTCGACCGAGTCAAATGCTTTCTCATAATCTATGAAGGCTATATATAGGGGTTCAGTATACTCAGCGCACTTCTCTATCACCTAGCCTCAGTAAGTGTAAGGCAAATTAACTTAGTATTTTCGACACTCATGAGTTTTGGAGGCGCCGTAGGTCGATTTTGTTTTTCTTTCTTCGTGTATTTCTTTGTTTTGTCTATTTACTAGAGTGGAATGAATTAACCCACTGCATAGCTGCTTTGCTTGTCAATATTTTTCCTCGCCTTTTACCTTTTTGCACATCCGGCTGCGACCTTATAATGGTCTGCAGTAATAAATAAATAAATAAATAAATAAATAAATAAATAAATAAATAAATAAATAAATAAATAAATAAATAAATGCTGTAAGTACTTGTGGTGTCCCTTACTGAGGACTCCGCCTCCAGGAGATTCCACTCAACTTGTGGAACTCCTTTTCCACAACCCACAAATTACCGCTCTCGTTCCTATTTTGCTAAACGTTTACGTGCCTGGACAACGGCAGCGGTTATCTCCGTGTTCAACTGAATGGCCACGTGCTGAAGTAGCGAAGTGGCGAAGAAGACAATTTAAAACGCTGCGGGAGATACATGCTGGCAGGCTTACCGCAACTGTTACTGCACATACGTCACGTCGTCCTGCATTACAAGAACCATCGGGATCAACCAATGGCAGATTACAGAGTTATCGGCCAGTCTCCGGGAACCGTACAACGCTTCTATGTGGCACGTGACTAACTCACAGCCAACGTGAATATACAAACTGAAAGTTGTGCACTAATTGTTTCGGTCACAGTCTTTATCATGCGCTTCCGGTAATGCTAGACTGGTTCAACTATTTAAAAACTTCGCAGAAAATAAATGACAACAGGTCGTGGTATAAAACCCTACTGAAACAGCCCATATACATGGAATTCTAGCAATAGGGAGTTCACCGGAGTACGATGCACCCAGGCGCAACTAAGGCGGATATTATTTCCTAAAGCAACGGCGCGAAAGTTTTTATACCACTACGAATTTTTGGAACCGATTTGACATTTCTAACCTCCATAGAGTGTAAAATCAGGTGCCGTGTGTTTTCCGTATACTCCGTAGACAAAGGTTTCATAAGGACAATGATTTGACATTTTTGAGAGTCTATAGAGAACAAAGTAGTGTTATTTTGCTAAAGTTAGGCGCTACGTTATTGTGATATATTTTTCAAATATTCCCCTCATTTTATGGCGGCTCCATGTCAGGTTAGGTAAGGTCTGAGTATCCCCGGTGTAAGCCTTGGCTGTGTTCTTGCAGCACCCTTTCTGGTGGCCTATATCCTGCTGACGCTGCTCCTGACGATGCCCATGCTGCACCTGCACAGCACATTGGCCCAGTTCGCCGGAGACGGGAACCAGGGCATCTTCACTGCAGTGCCGCTCTTCCTCGGTGAGGGCGCACATTGACGCGCTTAACAGCGGAGCTGGTGTACGTTGAGCCTTTTCGTAACTCTGCTGAAGGTCGTGCCCACAGTGTAGGAATATGTTCTCACCGTGGTCGTGCTTCAAGCAGAGAAGAACCAGGTTCCTAGGACCACCAACAGCGTTTTCCAGTCTCACCGACAGAGGGCGCAGTGGTATCGCATGGCCATAATAACTCTATGGCAGGGGGCTGCATCACCGGGCTACTCAACCTCCCGCCGCCGACGTTTGCCTGTCGGTTCCTTTTCTCGACCCATGCCGGAAAGGAAAGCTCAGGAGAGGCCTGACGTCATTTCTAGTGAAGCCGGAAACGCCGTTTAGGTAGGCCGCCCTTTTTGGCTTGCACAGTGAACTCTCGTTAAGGCGAACTCGAAGTAACTTTTGTTCGTCTTATCAGAACATTGTCTCATCAGAAGCCCTCAAAAAAAAAAAAAGGATCGGCAACACGCCCAGGTGCATGCAACTACCTTGCTTCAAGACGGTGATTGAAGGGGACTTACAATGCAGGAAAAAGAAAAAAAAAAACATTTATTTCAGTGCCCACCTTGATAGAAGATTGTCTCAAGTGCTCTTGCCTGGTTTTATACAGCCCAAGCAGCGACAAAGAGCGTGCACCCACTACCTCAAGCCGCAATGCAGCAGACACACAGAGGGAACTCCTCGCTTACTCGGTGGTGACGCGGTGGGACTCGCGACGCTTTTGAACTTTTCTATCCTCCGAGGTTTGCGCCTCCTCCTTCCAGAGAAGGGAGGCCCCAAAACTCGCCCTGTCTTTTTTTTGTATGCTTTGCAGGTTGCTCCGCGGGTTAAAGGGTTGGAAAAATGGTAGCTTCATCCGCGTGTTTTTTCTCGCTTGCTCCCTTGCCATAGCACGCGAATTCGCCTCCCCCCTGGTAGTTTACTTTTCTTTTACTCTGGTCGCGTGCACTCCCCGCCGCACCCCTGCAAGACCTCCATGTTCGCTACCCAGAATCGCCAACAGCGGTGGTTATCCCGGATGTGGTTCTTCCTAACCGAGGAGCACGTGCAAGGCTGTTCGTCTTAAGCAGATTTTTTCTTGCGTTGGGTCTTTGTAAAACCAAACAAACGTTCCCACGTTGTTCGGCATAAGCGAGAATTTGTCATAACCGAGTTGGTCTCAACAGGAGTTCACTGTATTTTGCGCGCTCGTGCCACCAGCTGCCTTCGCTCGCTCCCCTGTCTGCTTCGCCCCTGCCTGCCGTGTACTGGCTACGGACTGGGCCGTGCAGTGACGTAGGGCCTCGGTTTGCCGACCTTCGGCGAAGTTGCTAGGACGCGGTTGCCAGCGGCCTTCCGTTCTCAGGCGAGCGCCCGTTCATGTTCCAACCGACACAACGGAAGCACAGCTCCGCTGTTTCCATAGTCACGGTCGCGACTGGCCGCCATCGCCAGCGGTAATTATAACTGGTTCTTTTGTGGTTTCGTGGCGCCAAAAAAGGGGCCGAATTTACGCGGCCTGAGGGTTTGGCCGGCGTTTTTGGTCGCGAAAATATCGCTCGTACTGTTTTGTGTAATTTTATTCCCATTAGGGAAATTGGAGGGGACAGAACACTTTTCTTTAGCTAAACTTACGAAGGAAAAGCGTGATGGAAATTTGTTAGAAATCGTGCGACTGCCACTTTTGTTTTATTCAGATAACAAAAAAAATGCAATTGTATGCATGAGTGTATGTGTGCCGATTCATCGATTTTGCTGCCTTCGATGCATAATGGCTCGAGCGTTTGCTTTCACTCTGAACAGGTGTGCACCATTATTTTAAGGTGCATTTTTATTATCGTCTCCTTCAAGCTAATTTTATCATCACCACCCAGTTGAAAAGAATGCTAGGGTTGCGTACGTATAGGGAAGGCACCGATATCCCCCTAAGCCCTGCAGCTATAAAAAGGTGACATGCCTATGGCTGCGTTGTAATAACTCACTACATTGCGGCTACTGCATCACTGCTTACACCCCAAAATATTCTGGGTGCGGTTGCGAACCGCCTTAAGCTCAGTACGTTGCAAATGAGAATTCCTGCGGTTTTGGATTTAGAGGACCTCTTCTTACGTATTGTACGTCCGGTTCCGCGGGACATGCTCACAGGAGCGGGGGGCCAGAAAACGTGTGGCAAAAAGGTAGAGACGCTCGCTCGATGTCCGCTTTAAATAGGGTTGTTCGTTTTCGGGTTTTGTATTTATTTTTAATCGGGGGTAAAAATCGGGAGCTATTTTTCAAACTGATAATCGGGGAGAAATCGGGTTTTTTTGTAAAACCATTCCGAAATTCGGGTTTTTTGACGTGAAATCCAGATATGTACAAAGTAATACCTTCAGTTTGTTTTGTCAGAAGGTGTCACGAGCCTCTTAACTCTAACGCGTATTGGTGTCTGTTTCAAGCTGGTAGTCGGGGGGACAAGCGGGTGTTCTAGCAAATATTGTCCAAAATTTGGTGTTTCTTCGGAAATGAAGCCGTAATTATGACAGTAAATGAGCATTCACAACGTTCTCAGAAATAAAACATTTTATTGACAGGAGGTGGTCATCGATTTTTTTACACATCCTTTACACATCCAGAAAACGTGTGGCAAAAACCACAGCCACTCGTTTCATGTCCGCTATAAACATGCAGTGCATCGTCCTCACAGCAAGCACTTTGAGTCTGTGCGTGATTCGAATCCCCTATCAACTCTCGGAGGCGCCTCTTCTCTTTTTTTTTCCAAGCTTTATTCCTAGCAGGGGGATTATCTTTATACCATTTGTGACCTCATAAGCGATACCACAGGCGCAGGATACGCCTTGACGCTCTACGTGGTGCTCCGCACGGTGGGCGCCTCGGTGCCGCTGTCCGAGGTGCTGATGCGGCTGGCGGGGCTGGCGGACTCCTTGCCACACAACTGCCCCGGTGACTGGACGGCGAACAGCCGCAGTTGCTACCAAGTAGCACACGGCTCGGTACGGACCTTCAATTGCTCAAGATATGTGCGTACTACAGTGTATCTGCGCTGAATTATCTGTTATGTGGAGGGCGGCGAACTGAAGCTGGAGCGAGAAACGGAGCTAGTTGGCCACAGCGGTGGTCGAATACCGGACCGTAGTTTTAGCATGTCGAACCCAAACCGGAACTGAACACCCGCAAATAACGATAACCCAGTCCAGACAAAACGCTTCAGCCGTAACCTGCTAAAAACGCGGTGATAATTTTATTTGATGCATTGTCTTTCCAGATGTGACCCCCTTAATCGCGTAAATAATTTCGGCACTTATCTTAATCCAAAGAGCATTGCGGTGAGATGGCACCAGGCGCAAACGGCTACAAATGTTTGACAAGAAAGCGCTTAATGGGCTCGCCCTGCCCAGTATACTATCAACCATGCTGTCGTCCCGAAGATCATGAGCCACTGCACTCTGTACACTGTGCAGCGCTGTACTCTGCAAAGAAGCTGTACTCTGAAGGCCTATCACTAGGCCAGCTTTTTAGTACGCGAGATAGAGGTGCCGTAGAGTTTAGATATAAATTTGCCGTGGTTTCACACGGTTAAAGCACATTTGCCGAATGCTAGCTCAGTTTACGCGCCGAGAATGCGGAGTGAACGCGGACACAATTGCACCTCACGACAAAACACCGGCGCCGCTGGGCGTACTTGGGCGCAACCAGTGCCCCCTTGTAAAATTTTCTGATCGCACGCGCCCTTTATCTTTCCCCCTATGCGTTTTGAAGACAGCTCCCTTTGGAAAGGCACCATCGAATAGATGCTTCATTGCGCAACCAGACAAGGCACCGGGTGCCTCCTTGTATCATTTTATGATGGCAAACGCATTTACCCAGCATTTAGCCGCTCTTACCCCCACCTCGAACTCCTCTGATGTGAACATACTAGCGATTAGACCTTTTGACTGCGCAGCAGCCCGGGCAGATTGGCGCTACTAAAAGGTCTGTACTTTACCTAGAGTAACAGGTTTCGCTTGAAATGCGACGAACCGGCTGAGGCGTGATTAGATGCAAGAATTCGACGTTTGTTTGATAGGCACGTGTTTGCAAAAATAAACACCTGATAAATTCACTCTGGGCCAACAGAAGGAGCAGGAAGAAAAAAACAGTTAATTGAAAAACGTGACGTCCGAGTGCTGCTGTTGTGATATGTATTTATTAAACTTAATAAAAATCCATGCCTTGGGCTTCGCCACCGCCGGAGGGAGAGATGGAGCAGGGGAGTTGGAGAAGGGGAGGTGAGGGTCTGAACTGAATGTGTTTCCGCATGCTGGCTTTCGAATGTAGTAGAGCAGAGAGTCGAGGATCATCTTCCCGTGCTCTCTAGACCTTTCGAAACGGGTCCAATTTCGAAGCGTTGTTGGTATGACTTGAGGTGGCATTAGAACATCGGTCTGGCTTTGCTGGTGCTGCAAGGGAGGGCAGTACCTTATGAAGTGGTTGAGGCCAGCGGCTTGTTTTTTGTCAGATGATTAACATTGTTTGCAGATACCATCGATAACGAGTAGCTGAAAATGAATTAGGATGTGAGGTGTTACGGTGTAGGATGTCCGTCCGGATACGCGGGAGTGTGACAATTGCCCACCGATTATAACCGGATGCGATAGGCTCGCCCTCTTTCGGCAGCTGAAGACGACGCGCTGCCCGACTTTCAACCCGTGCTATGCCAACAGCTTCTCTATAGTCATGTCCATAGTTGTTCCCTTCCCTTTTAAAGTATTTTGCGCAGAACCTATAAAGATGGAGGGGTCGAAGTTTAGGGGATGGGCACGACGTTCGTCCGTCGCGAGTATACGAACGAACGGTGTCAAAAATAGTCTATAGTGCTGCTTTGTGTAAATCTTGCTCACCCGATACATCCCGTTATCGTTAGGAACCCAGCGAATTGTTATTGTGTTTCCGAGCTGTCGAATATCTCTTGCAACTGGACGAATTCTCGCGACCGTGCAGCTGCGCGTGTTATTTCGCTACATTCTCCCAGATCTTCTTTGGAGTCTGAGTCATAAGCGCTGGAAGTGGCCGTGACAGGCGTAGGCTTAGCGTTTCTTGCGCTTGTTGACGTGACGCTAGTTTTGCTACACAGTCGTGGTAGTTTGCCTGTCGGTAAATATCGGATGCGCGTTGCTGTGTTTCTCCCTCTTCTGGTTCTTAGCAGCGGGACGTTTAACAACAGAGAAGTTGTAGGTCGATAATTTTCGTCTCTTTCCTGTAGGTCATGCATCACGCAATTGTAGGAGAAGGTTCTCAATCCCACCGATAGAGGGCGCTGTCGTCTCGCAAAGGCGGGCTTTTCTCCCTCCGGCGAGAGGAAGGAGCCTCCCGCCGCTGACGTTTAGCTGCTGATTCCGTTGCGCGGACCGTAGAATTTGCGTGGCAAAGGCGCTGCCGTTCTCGGACGAGCACGTTGACGTTCGAGCCAAAACAACAGAACCACTGCTCCTCTGTTGCAGCAGATTTCAGACGGCGTGGAATCGGGATTAATTTTTGATTCCCTTGCTTTTTCAAAACTGAAGCATGTTGAAGTCACCCGACATTGACACTTGTTCACCATCCGGTCGTCATCACAATCATGGTGCAGTCCCCATGCCTCAGTGTTCGGGCTCGCTTTCTGGAGGCGTTCGGGCGCGAGGATGCTCTGGAGGAAGGCCTGCCGCTCAGCCATGGAGACCGGGTGGTCCTGGTGCCTCCGAAGGAGTACAGGCAAAACGCCTCCGGCTGCGCGCCCCAGCTGTACGCACCCATGCCCAGCTACGACTTGTGAGTGATGACGCTCCCAGTAAATATCTGCACGATGCTTTGCGCTGAAGACGTACGCCCGTTGCTTGAGGCCAAGTTCATATCAGGCAGCCCAT
This sequence comes from Haemaphysalis longicornis, assembly GCA_013339765.2. Taxonomy (NCBI): domain Eukaryota; kingdom Metazoa; phylum Arthropoda; class Arachnida; order Ixodida; family Ixodidae; genus Haemaphysalis; species Haemaphysalis longicornis. The sequence continues at coordinate 46,089,262 of CM023452.1, read as the reverse complement.
CAACGGGCATCCCACAGACGTAAACGTACAGAGGCGTAATGCTCAGTTTTGTCGGTTTGATGTCCGATTTAAAGCGTTCGTTTTGAGCGAGCCCTGTTGGGCGAAAGCAGTCTATCAGTTCTGACGCAGCACAAGCAAAGCGATGCGCCAGTTTCTCCGGACGTTATTGGACAGAGGCCTAGCAAGTGTAGCTACGTCATGACTGGACGGACGCGAAATAGAAATTTTTGAAACGGACAAACTCAGAATTTCGCCCCAGAAGTGGTGCCGGCGGCAGCGCATGGGAGCTCTGTACCGTTCAGTGAAGGCTTCCAGAATCGTCGCAGGAGACAAATTAAGACGCCGGTAGTTAGGTCTAGAAATTATCTGCGTTTATGCCGGCTTTGCTGCAAATGTCGTCGAAACACGATCAGTCTTTCGCCTACCCTGCCGCGTATCCTCTTCCTCACTACCCATTCCATCTTCAGTCTCTTACCCTCCCCTCTAGATGTTAACGATGGTGAGTGCAATGAAGGTCCGTTCAATTAAGCTTTTCCGCGTTCGCATACGGGCACGCCATCGGTTGGGGCAGCATGCGTTCCTATCTTTACCTCTCCTTTTAGGGCGCAGTCCTTTGACGCCCGTTCGTGGGCTGAGCCGCGTCACCGTCGTCGTGACCAAGCGAACGGTGGCTGGACCGACGAGTGAAAGAAAAAGCGAACAATGAAACGAAGCAAAGGAAAAGTCTTGCGAAATTGGGACGGAAGGGCGGTTCGCGGGGGCGGCGCGAGCCAGCGCTTCCCGAAAGTGTGCGGTTTCGAAATGTCCGAAATGTGGCCGCCGCTGCCCACCGTGGCCCCTCCGGCATCCTGCCACGATGAATTTCTCCCTTCTTGTGAGACTCGTGGAGCAACACCGCCCCGCATTTGCAGAGTTCGGTCCCTGGTGGGAGGGGAAGGCACGCCCCGTTGGCCCGGCGGTCGGCATGAGCCACGGTCCGGTCCTGGAACGGCCGGTAAAAGCGCGCCACGGGAGTTTCAACTCGAGCCAGCTCCTACCGCTTCCAGGGCCTCCACGAAGCTTAGCCGACCGGCGCATCGGTCCCCGCCTGGTAGGTCCAGGTAGCCACATCCCGGCGGTCTGGCTCCTCTGTCGGTGGGGCCGATTGTTGACCCGTCGAGGATGCCGGAATGCGGTTGAAAGGCACCGCCGCGGACGATGATGACGTCGAGCGATGGCGCTTCGGGGCGTTCTTCTGTCCGCTCATCATGCTTGTCACTGCTGGCAGGCTCGAAGAAAGGGTGCGAGTGACACGTGTCCCCGACCGCAGGTTGAAGTTAAGCACATTGGCAATAGCACATGAGTTGGGGCTACCAGCGCGGAGTTTAGGTTTACCAAGACCAAAATGCATACAAACACTAAAAGCCTGAATACCCGTTCGCTTAGTGCACTACCAAACCGTAGGAAGCTATTTCCGTCGGATTCGCAAGCTCTGGAGTGTCCCGGGGATTGGTGGTTGGCCCCGATTACGCGTAAGCTTTGCCCGGGGCACGGCGAGAGGTTCGTCCGCTCCCCACTCTCCGCCTCGCGCTGTGTAGCGCTTGAGGTCACACACATGTACTGGCCCTCCGGCGGGTTTTGACCTCATGTCCGCCAGCTTGTACACGAGTGAAGACAACTTTTCTTTCACTCGGTACGGACCGGACAACTTTGGCGCCAGCGAAGCTGAGAATTTCTTGCTGGCGTCACTCAGTACATGGTTCCTTCGCAGCACCAGGTCACCCACTTCATAATGAATATCCCGATGCGAGCGGTCATACTGCGCTTTCTTTTGTGCTCTAGCAGTCTTGAGATTTTGGCGAGCTTTGCGTAAAGCCTCCGTCATCTTTGAGCGCAGCTCAGCCGCGTACTCAGCGCGTGCTCATTGTGCGACCGCCGCTCCGCTGCGGCCCGTCAGAATTCGGTCCATCGGACTCGGCAGCTCTCTCCCAAGGTTGAGAAACTTTGATGTATACCCAGTAGAGCGGTTCACTGTAGTTCGTGCAGCAAATCCTAGCTCCGGGAGATAGGCGTCCGAATCTTTGTGCCTCGCCGAATACGCCACAAGCATGTGCTTGACATTGCGATTAACCCTTTCTGTAGGGTTTGGCTGGGCATGGTAGGTGGTTGTTTTCCTGTGCTTGATGCCAAGGGCAGCACAAGAATCCACGAAACACTTCGCAGTAAAATAGGGACGCATTGTCCGTTATTAGCTGCTCAGGGAAGCCGAACCTCGTGAATACCGCCATCAGTTCTCCATGATCACCCGTGCCGTCAGCTTTCTGAGAGGATACAGTTCCACCACATTTGCTGAAGTGATCCGTGACTACCAATAGGAACCTGTTCCTACTTGGTGTTGTGGGATAGGGTCCCATGATGTCACACGCCACGATTTGCCAGGGGTTCTGGCTCTCGATTGGCTGCATGAGGCGGGGCAGTCGTACCGAATCACGTCCCGTTTCATGCCAAGCCAGGTTGCAAAACGACACAACTTTCAATAAGTCTTAGGGCCGCTTGCGTGTCCAGCAATGCCGGGTCATGAAAATAGCGTAGAAATCGCTCCTCTCAACGTGCGTGGTATCACTACCTTGAACGACTCATGTGTATCGTTTCGGAAGGAATATACCTCAGCAGAACGCCAAGATTCCAGCAGGTAAGAATCCAGCGCGCTTACAGCAGTACCAGCTGAAGCGCTCCGCACCGACAGCAATATCAGCTGTCCTCCATGTGCGCGGCGGCCAGCCGCCCGGCCTCCCGGAGCCCTTCGAACACTTCTCGACAAAACAGATCTTTCTGCTAAGCTTCGAACAGCTCTTTTCTGCTGAACACGATCCCCACTGCATTGATAGCTTCCTGAGCCGGCGCTCGTGACGTGCATCCGCCACGACATTGTTCTTTCCCTTCCTGTAGTGCACGGTGAAGTAGTAGCGCTGCAGCAGGCAAAGCCCAGCGCGCTAAGCGGCCACTTGGCTCACTCAATCGCTTCAGCCGAGGTTAGTGTCATGTGATCCGTCTCCATCACAAATGGCACTCCATCGACATGGTAGTTGAACTTTCGTAGAGCAAACACAATCGCGAGACACTATTTTTCGGTCACCGAATAGTTTTTCTCTGCGGGCGTCAAGGAACGGCTCGCGAACGCTACCGGACGAAGTACGCCTCCGTGCTCTTGAAGCAGCACTGCTCCAAGGCCCAGGTCGCTTGCATCGGTTTGAATGACAAAACTCCTGTTCAGATCGGGTAGCTGACAGCTCAGCCGTGTCCGCGAGCACGCTAACCAGCCTGCGCAGGGCAGTCTCCTCTCGGGAGCCCAGCTCCAACGTTGCCCTTCTTTAGCAACTTAGTTAGAGGGCTTGCAGCTCAGCACAATCTGGTATGAATTGGCGATAAAAGTTCACCATTCCCAAAAACCTTCTCAGACCGCTGACATCTGTTGGCGATGGATATCCTAGCAGTGCTCGAACCTTATCCTCGCATGGCAGGATACGGCCTTCATTGATCGTGAACCCCAACAACGTTATCCGGGTTGCAGCGATCTGCGCCTTCTTTGGGTTCAGGGTAATTCGCGCCAACCTCAATCTCTCAAGCATATCCTTCAGGTGCTGTACATGCTCCTCAAACGTCTTGGAGTACACTACAAGTCATCGAGGTATGAAAGGGCGTGTTGCCATTTTGCATCCCCCAAGGACACGGTCCATTAGACGCTGATAGGTCGCAGGTGCTCCGACCAAACCAAGACATTCGGGTGAATTCGAACAGTCCTCTGTGACAGGTGAAGGCTGTTTTCTGCCTGTCACATTCATCCATTTCCACCTGAAAGTATCCGCGAATCGCGTCGAGCGTCGTGAAGTACTTCGCTCCCCCAAAGGTTGGAAACTAACGAGAAAATGTTAGGCAGAGGGTACGCATCTTTTTTCGTCACCTCGTTCAGCCGTCTGTAGTCAACACAAAGGCGGTATGTCCCATCTTTTTTTTCCACAAGCACAACAGGGAAAATCCCCATGGGCTATCTGACGGTCGCGCAACGCCCGTGTCGAGGAGTTCGTCTAAAGCGTTGTCTAGACCCTTTCTCTTAGCCTGACTAATTGGCCGGGGATTGCATTTCCACGGCAGGGCGTCCCCCGTGTCAATTTTGTGCTTGACGAGCGTTGTTCGGCCCGGACAATCAGTGAACATCGCGTCGTACTTGTGCCACAGTGCCGACAAACGCTCTTTTTCCCTCCCAGAAAGACCGTTCGTATCCGCCAACAAGGGGTGTATGCTCGCCCCCTGCACGGCAGCGCAATGGGCCTATGCGGCTGGGCGCCCATCCGATTGTCTCTCCCCCGTCCCGGCTGCGCGCCTCCTCGGAACAGCCTCGGGCGGTTGGTGAGGCCCGAGCGGCTTCTCAACCTCCACTCTCGTTTTCTCGGCCCTCGGAAACTGCTCTGTCAGCGCCGAAGCTCCCGGCGGCTTTGCAAAAGGTTTAAGGGCACCAGTTGCTCGCTATCCGCCACTGCTGATGTCTATCACAATGCCTGTCTTAAGCAGAAAATCCCACCCCAAGATGACAGGCACTGACAGACCCGGGAGATGGACTAGGCGTTGTCGCCTCACGCGTCTCTCCCAACGCACCACTAGCCTTGACGCGCCACTTGACTGCGCCGTGCCGCTCGCAAGCCTGAAACTCGTGTCGCACATGCTCAGCCTGATATTTTTCCTGCGGAGGTGCTCCAATACCTCATCGCCGAACAACGAAGCGATTGCTCCTGTGTCCAGCAATGCGGTAAATTTCTTTCCAGCTATCGTCAGCTCAATGAAAGGTGCTGGCGAGTCGGCAGGTTGTCCCGCACGGCAAGCCAGCGGCGCAAGTAACTCGGTACAGCTCGTAGCCGCCGTCAGCTGTTCGGTGTTTGTTAACGGAGGCCTTGGCCGTTTCCCGCTCTCGACTGCTGTTGGGACAGGTGGGCGCCTGCACTCACGGGCGAAGTGCCCTTGTTGGCCACAACGGTAGCACTGCCTGCCGAAGTTCTGACGAACCTGGCGCTGGCTATCTCCGGCCTCGTGCCCACCATTCCGTCCCACCGAGCTTCCTGCGGCCGGCTGATTTCTCCTATCCGGCCTTTTCCCCCACTGCGTTCTTTCTGCACCTGGCTACTCTCCGCGCCAGATTGTGCAGTCCGCCACGCGTATGAATATGGTTAGAGCCTGGTCTGAGAGTTCAAACCCGACTCGGGGTTGCTCGTCCGCATACGAAGCGGTAGCATCTGGTCTGCTCCGATGCGACAAAGGCAGCCCTCCGTTCTACGCGCAGCGGGGCTCTAATGAGTGTGCCGCGGGCGGTGGGGGCCGGCATGCACGCGCGGCGAGGATGTCGCCCTGAATGCGCTTCGCCTCTGCGGCGAGCTCCTCCAGATCCCTGAACCTCCCGCCTCGCAAGTACGCCATAAATGTCGGGTGCGCCTGTCGCGTCACGCGATCGACCTTCTCTGCGTTTGTTGCTCGGGGGTCAGCGAGGCGATAGAGATTTTCCATCGCTCTCATGTACTCCAGCAGGGATTCATCTGGATGCTGGGTACGCAGCTCAAGCTCCCGGCGCAGCCGCCACTCGTAGATTGCGGGGAGAAACTCGTCGCGGAATTTCGCTCGGAAGCCCTCCATTGTGCGCTCTCGCTCTCCCACCAGCTTGAACCATCGAGCCGCCTGGTCCATCAGGGAAACGGGGACTATGCGGCTGAGAATTTCGGCCTCCGTCAGCCCCGTCGCCTGCTGGTAGTGTTGCAATTGGTCCAGATAATCGTTCGCGCTGGCTCTGTCATGGTAGCCACTGTACTTGGGGATGTCCACCTTTACGCGTGGCTTCCCCGCCTGCGCCGGGCTCTGGAGGCTATTCATCACTACCGACGCCATATTCTCAACCACGCGCATCGCGTCCTGAAGGAGTGCCTCTGTCGTTGGCTGACTAGCGCCAACCGGAATGGTAGAGGCAGGGGGCGGCGTTGAAAACCGGCACTGGCTTGCCTCCGGGCTCAACCCATTTTTCGCCAAAACGTTCGCGGCAGCGTCTTCCGTACCGGGCGGGAAAAGCCTGTAATCCTCGTTGCCGGTGTCAACCGCGAAAATGCCTGACCAATTGGCGCCGTCCAGAAAACAACGCTGAGCCGATAGCTCCGACAACACTCGCGTGGCCTGGAGGTCAGGCTCGCCCGCCACTGTCCTTTGTTCTCGCGCCCGGGTTCGTAAGCTCTAGCAAACAGAGTCCACGTCTGCCGATTTCACCCCACGTTAATGCGCCAAGATATGGGGTCGCCTTACTCACTCAGCCTGGCAAGCGGGCTTCGCCTAGCGGCTCCCGCGCGATAAACGTAGCAATCCCAACCCGCGGCGCGCTGGACAGCGGCCACGACGGGTTCGGGCGAAAACGGAGACCTGAACTCTATCAAACAGATTTATTAAATAACTAAAAAGTACAAAAACACACTGGCTGATCTTATTACGCTAACCTAAAAAAGAGAGAAAAAAGGTCGGTCAGGCTTACCCGGGCTGGGGGCGCTCCAACAGAGAACAAAGGGACCCTGGTCGACGGAGCGGGGGTGGCCTACGGTCTGTTTACTTCCGTGGTCAGGACCCGAGAGGGCGTCCCCTCGGGTTTTTTGGCGGAAAACAGAAGACGACACCCCCCCCCCCCCCTTCCTCCGCTCCCTCGACGGACAGCAGCGCGCCCCGCGGGCTACGCGGCGCACGGGAAAACGAAACAGCCGTGTCTCGCCCCGGGCCGCTCATGCGCGCCGCGACACCCGTCGCGAGAGCGGGACCTCCTTGGAGGAATGCGGGAATAATTCAGCATTCCCACAGTACACACCGCCCGCGTTCGAGGGAGAGGAGTACGGGGGAGAGACGCGCATGCGCACACTTCCGTACACAAGCGCGCGAACTTTCCACGTACCCACCACGCCGTTATCACGTGTACACGCCCTGCCGCCGTTACTGTTGAGCGCGACGCAGCGCACGGGTAGCTACGACGCATGCGCGCACAGACGCGCTCCCCTCGCACCGCCGCAGCTGTAGTTGAAAGCGACGGAGCGCACGGGGTACACGCGCTCATCTCGCACCGCCGCACCTGTTGTTGAGAGCGAGGAGGGTACGAGGGAGAGACGCGCACCTGCGCCTCGACGCGACGCGTATGCGCAGTGAGCGTGTGGACGGCGCCGACAACATCGACGAGTGACATCGCGAGCCTAAGAAATGCTCCGCATTTAAAAAATTTGCTGGCGATAGGCGATTAATATACTGCCTAATGCGATATTTGGGTGCAGCTCAGTGCGCTAAGGCAGCAATTACTCGTGGCTTCTCTCGACGGCAGCGATGATTAGCCTCTGCGTCTGCTGCGCGAAGTGCGTCTCAGGAAGGGACCGCGAACTGTGTCTAAAGAGACCGCACATCGTAGTCATCCGCACGCCCCCCTCACGTTTTCGCCAAGCGTCGTGCTGGCGAGCGCCCCATGCGGGCACATCATACTGCCCCCTCTACTCCCCTACCACGCACTTTCGGAGAGCGCTGGATCGCGCCGCCACGGCGAACCACCCTCCCCTCACAATTTCGCGACACCGTCTGCTTTGCCTACTTTCATCGTTCGCTTTTCATTTCACCCCTCGGTCTTGCAATCGCTCGCTCGGTTACGCGCAAAACGCGGCTCAGCCCAGAGAAGGCCGCCAAAGGGCTGCGCACTTCTAAATGCCGACGCCTGCAGTCAGCTCGATTTAGCGGCACGAATAGCTAGCTGCGTTCGAGTGGTTTCGGGCGACTGGAATTGAATTCCTCCAGTCGACGCCTTATTGCGGAAACAAGGAGAGGGAGAGAAAAGCTGGCTGGGAAACGGCGTAACGAGGTGGCCCCACCTCGTTTATTTGAATGCCACCAATAACTTCGTCACTAGCTCCTGTCAGCCTTCATTCGACTGCTCAGCTCGCCTGCTTTTCTCCATTCCTTTGGTGCCAGGATGCCGCGACCTAAATTGTGAGTCGCACCGAGAATCACGAACCCTACATAATGACCTCTTGTGAAATGCTGGTAACGATTACTTCTGGCGACTGCCATTACACGCTTGGGTCAATGCGCGCTTCACATTACCATCGGAGTGAGTTCAACAAACACTAATCTTTGCATGCCTTACGTGGCCGCCCCTGCAAGGTTTGTTGGTCCTTGGAATGGGTGAACACATGGGCAAGAAGGTTCGTGGCTGGTTACGTTTGGGCTTATATCTTGGACGTTGTGCTGCTCGTGCCGAGGATGAGGGTTCGATCTTAGCGGAGGCGGCAAGGTAATATAAATGGTAGCGAAGGTTCTGGCAAAAAGCGGTTCAGAATCTATTGCCAGCGACATCAGCATGGGGGCTTATGGGGAGTGGCGATTGAAGCGCGACTAGGTGAGGAGGAAACAAACACTAGTAACAAAAAACCAAGTTTTGTTAAAGAATAAAACAATATTTATATTTCACGAACTATATTTATTTCTGAATCACATTTATTTAGGCACAGTGTATAAATAATTTATGAAAATGCCGTTCATTCTCAAAAACCTTTTTTGTAGCGCCCTCTGAAGAATGGCACATGTTATTGCTTTGTGATGCAGTCCATGTAGTGATCGGAAAGGCGCTCCTAAAGTTCGTCTGCTAGGAAACGCCCCTCGCGTGTTTTGGTGGTGCGCATTTGCATTCGTTTTTCCTTGTTAATTTGGTGAGCACTTAATTTTTGCTGTGCGTGGAGTTGCGAGGTGCGTTGTATCGTCGGTGAACACGTGTAGTACCGTGCCCGGCAGGCACGGTGAACTACGGGACGATGCTGCCAACGGTTGGAGCGGAGCGCTTTCGTCGGTACCTACAGAAACGATGTGCTGTACAAGTTGCAACAGCAACTCCCGTACACCTGGCGTTTTACTGCACCATTACCTCTCATTTCCACAGGTAACGCGAAACTATTGTACTGTTAATATGTGCACGGGGGTTCTGTAAGGGGGCGTGGTGGTGCTTCGAAAAAAAAATGGGTCTGAAGCTTTGTTATGTCACAGTTATCTCTTGATTTCACCTCCGGCTGGCTCAGAGCAAGTTGTGTCAATGACTCTAGGACTTCTCGGCGTAGTACCACTCGAATTTAAACGAGTCGCTTTAATTGTCTATCTCAGTGTCTTCTCTATTGCATTACAACGCTTGTAGTGCTCGTTAATTGCTTCCCGCAATTGTATGCGCAAGCATTATTTCCATCGCAGTACTGTGTTGTGCTGCTCCGTGTTGCGCTGCTGCCAGATCTTTCCTGCTATGTGCTTTTACATACTGCCGTCGCTTTCGTTTGCATTGATCCATTTTTCCTCTTTTTACTTATCTGTTGCGACACTTGCCGAATAATGCAACCAGGAAATTGCAGGCGTGAATGCTGAGTGAACTTCTGTAGAAACCCTTGTCTACTTGATAAGACGCCGGGACAGCTGCAGTGTGCTCGCTGCACTTTCGTGAATCGGCATTCCTGCGGCCCAATTTTCTACGTCAAGATGCATTGCCTAGTTCTTCTCTCTTGTTTCGAAGTAGTTCTGGGTAAAGTCAATTTTTCGGCGCGTAAGGAAAATCATAATGCATGTAGTGCCCACGAACATTTTGTACTTATTGTATACGTGCTCATTTTGTGCAGTGTGGTAAATTTGTTTTATGTTCATCGTGGAATAAAATTCAAATGTCTTGATTATAGCATGACTATGCGTTATTTCTTCTCTTAGAACAGAAGTACACAAACTGAGCAAGCATTATATAACCTTGATCTATACTTAAGGCACGCACGCCTACCTGCGTATGTGCGACGCAATTAAACCCAGCAGTGGCGTTGGTAAAAATTGGTATCGGGGTAAGGAGTGGGCACGTTTTTTATATAAAAGGGGGGCCGGGGAGAGTGGTCAAGTGTCATTCTGGGCTGTGTATCCCAAGGCAGAAAAAAATTCCGTTCGGGGAGGGGGCGCAGGGGGTACGTGCCCGGTTCCCGGTTCGCCACCAACTGCAATCAAAATAAAAAACTGATTGCTTTTATACAGCAGTGGAAGGCATGAATACAGAATAAAGGTTCAGAGAAGATGCAAGATGCTTTTATAAACACCGAGGCGAATCATACGACAGTATGCTAAAGTGCGTTTCTCTAGTCACGAGTATAAGCTGGCGTTGACTTGAAGCACACACGCCAAGGGCTCGCCAACTTGCGTCAGATGGCAATGACATGAGCCCTCAGGGATCAGAGTCCTGCTAAGGCTATTTTGAAATCAAATTTTCCCGCTAATGCCACCAAAATGACGTCACTTTCTGACCGGATCTTGCGTCACATCCTGTTTATTTTTTGTTCCGCCGGAAGTGTTCCCTCCTCACACAGATGGCGCTAAGCCCCATGAGCAGCTTAAGAGCCGCCATTTTCTGAACGTATGGGCTTCTATGGAAGCTTCGCTACCAGTTATATTTGAGGCGGCGTTTAATAGATAGTTGGGATGAACGCAAATACTGGTGTGCCGAGATTGAGGGGCACGTTAAAAGTCTCCAGATTGTCTAAATTTATTCGTATAGCCCACCGCTACGGCCAACCTAATAATGCATCCCAGCCTTTCAAAAGAAGAGGTTGTGTGGCCGATCTATGTGGAATACCACTGTACGTATTACAGTCTTCTTTATGAAAGAATAATCAAACACGAAATTGCCCCGCGAAAAGTTACATTAGCAAACCTGTTTGAAAATACTCACACAAGAATATCGTAAGCACTTCAACTGTCTAGAAAAAATATGGGAAACAGGTTAAAATGCAGCTGCAGGTAAAGCTTCTGACGATGATTCGAACTATTCTGTCCAGCCGGCGACAGCGCACCTGGACGGCGGGCCAATCGTTCGAGCACATCGGCATTCAGCCCTTGCTGTCCATAGCCGCCCTGTGGATCGTTGTGTTCGTCGTCGCGCACCGCGGATTCCTCAAGGTCAAGAATGTGAGTTTTTTCACCGATAACTGACTGCGTACTCGACCTTGTGGCATCTTAAAAAGGTGAGGACAGAAAGAGACATACCAACAGTTTTGTTATTATTAATAGCTGTGAAAACAGTCGTCCTTTTAACCGTTAATACGTTTGTACAGGAAGTCGCCTACCATTCGTCATGATCCGCTTGTCCACAAGCAGGGAATGACTTAGACACGATAGCATTGTGGTTTACTCGCGGGCTGTGTGGTCAAATATCCGGTATGGTTCCTTGAAATCTGTAAGAAAAAAAGTACGAACAAGAAAATGGACAATACTTTAGAAGCTCGTTAATTGAAACTGGAAGGGTACCATACAATTGTTCGAATTAATCGGAGTTCGAATTAGCGGGCGGACGCTAGAATGAAGGGAAATCGCGAGCAGAACACAACGCGAGCAGAACACAAAGAAGCCACCTCTGGACTCGCTATCGCGAACTAGGGGCTACTACACGTTTGTGGCAGGTTATTTCGCAAATAATGTTTCGTAAATACTAATGGAATGCGCCGGACCACTGACACCTAAGGTCCCTGAAAGAGACCCCTAATGGGCTCTTTATTTAAAATGAAAATGCAACAGCTGATTTCACGCTATTCCTGACTCTGTTGCTAAGAAAGCCCCAATTTTAACAGTTATGCTGGTGTTGTCGCAGTGGATCGCTAGCTGAATAAATCATGCTGTCGACAGATGATGGACCAATACGCGTTTTCCAAAATCGGAGGAAAAGAATGTGTCGCTCTTTAGAGTGAAAGAGATGAAAAGCCCTTGGGGAGATATTCTGAGTTCCGGTGTCTGGCGATATTTCGTTGCAAGAAACGATGCAAGACGTTAAGTGAAGACGTTGCTATGCCACGTCCTACCTCTAAACCAACGTCCAAGAAGGGTCAAAAGAAGGCTCAAAGATGGGTCAAAACATAACTAAAAACTGTGGTTGATTCCTATGTCATTGGAATCGGTAAAACAGGAAAGTGAAATGGGCAGCGAAATCTGCAGCGAAAGGAGCATGATTTGTGGGTTGGTGGCTGTCTTATGGGTGCGCTTGGCGAGTAATGTCCTGCTGACAGGTCACTTCGGAAAAGGCGCGACCACTTCGATCCTACTTCGTGGTGTGTACGGCAGATGACTGCGTTGCGACGCGCTCAGCTTGTGGAATGCGAGAGGCAGAGTTCGTAGCTTGGACCGTCAACGTGCGAACGCCTTACGCTTCCTGCTGGCGTTTATCTTCGCACTAAATCAGTCACGCTCCTACGCTGCCCGATCGATGCGCCAACTGTCGGCGCTCGTTAGCGTCAGGATGCACTACTTCGCTTCACCTGTCCTATACTGCCGCACCATCAGTGTCAATGACACGTTTTTTGGAGTTTCTCTTGTGTTCGTTGTACTGGCGTCATTTCTTCTAGGGATATGACGTCACTGAAATCTTGCTGTATGCCGGCATAAAACACTTTCGTGTTACCATTCTGGAATTAAAAATCACGGGTTTTGGTAAAAAATGGCATAGCTGAGGGTCAAACACAGGGCGTACGGTCCCAAACCACGACTCTTTTGCCAAGCTACTGAGGCACAACAGACGAATCGTTTTAGCAGTTGCATTAAAGAATAGAATGAGTGTTCCAAGCAAAGCAGTAGATGGCGCTGGTGGCAGATAGGAGATGCCGGGCCTGTACCAACGAGGGAAAAGATTATTTCCCGGCGTCTGTAAAAGCGGAACTCTTTATAAGATGGCCGAAGCCGCCGAGAAGGTAAATCATGCAATTGAAAAGAAAAGGTGTGGGCTGAAGGAAGTAGAACCCACACCCTCCCTGAATGAGGGTCGAGCATGCAATCTTTCGACCAGTACTCTCCATTCTTCCCTTCGTAAATGCGTTCTGGCCATTCCCTCACATAATGCCGGCGACTGGTGCATGCCGCTCAATTAGCAAAGAACGTGGCTTTCGTTGCCACATGTAGGTTTAGCACTGGCGAAACCACACGTGAAGAATCAATGTATCGATGGCCAGTGCTGGCCATCTGGTACAAAATTCTCACGGTCATTACGAGAATTCATTTTTAGACATGTCAGCTATAGCTCACCCACATTTTTCACATGTTCTTTAAGTGGTACTAGCTGTTTACGATGATATTTGCTGTCCTACGCTCCTACCGATTCACCATTTCTATTTGCTGCTTCATGAACGTATCCACTCAAAGCAGCAATCTGCAGCCTTTCATTCATTCTGTACTTCCAATGCATGCACACGTCTGCTCAGTCTCTTTCTATACATAGACACTAACAAAGCTTTGCAGCTGAGTTTATATAGTTCGGTGGTTTACACTCAACACTACTTGATTGTCAAGCGTTCTGACTGTGTAAAAAGCAGCCGTTTACATTCACCTATTATTTCGCATTCATGTATGATTTAAGAAAAGCGACGTAGTTAAAGCTTTGGCATATTCAGGAATGCTCTCCGCTTTACGTTTTTCTTGTGCTGTGGAGAGATAGACGCCTCCTCATTCCGAAAGTAAGCACATTGGTTGACGCGATACCATTATTTTGTATCCCACTGGCTACTTTTCTGGTATGTGGCACCGCGAGGGATGGGATTAAGTGTAGCATCCGTCCAGCCGCCACTCACTTTGTACATGCATCTTTGTGGTTGCTGCAGTTCCTGTACGTCACGCTGGGCCTGCACGTCGCAACCACCGTCATGCTGCTCTTCAAAGCGGTCACTCTGGACGGCTCGTATAAGGGCCTCAGCGTGATCAGGCGCAGCGACTGGAGCCACATCTCCAGCGTCGAGGTGCGTCATAAAATGCATAAGTAGACTTATTGACAGGCCGCGTTGTTAGGTTTTTGGAACCACGTTGTTGAACCAAAATGTTACTGGTATTATAAACGAAGGCAGGTTTTTGCACTCAGTCCGAGGCTCCCGGCGTTGATGTGGAGCGCTCCGCAAACGTGCTATTTGGCCATTGCTCCGAGCGCCAAATTTAGGAAAGCATTGCTGCCGATTCCCTTGAAGCAGATGCGCATTTACATATCCTCTTCGCCCAACTTCACCTGCTGTGGGAAGATGAATTCAATGAGGAGACATGGCTTACGAGATGAAGCGGGTTGCACTTGACCCACGAAGTAAGAAACACAAGACGCTGGTGCCATATGTCTCTGAATTAGTTTCTCTGAGGTCCGCTGGCGCAGCACAGCATGGATTAGCAAGCCTCTGCTTCCAATGGTAATACGCTAAAAGGTGGATTGCGTACCAGGCACGGTCGCTGTTACAAACAGATGCAATCTTACACAGCAGCCAGTGAGAACGTATTGTTCTTCCACCGTGATATTTACATTCTGTGGGGAGGCTTGTAAAAGGGGTCCTGAATGAATTGCTTGAAGTGGTATACTTGTGTCTACTGGGGCGGTTTGTTTCCTGCCATTCATTACTTGACTATTTGGTGCAAGGCTAGAATATTTAAAGGGTGACAGGAAACACCATCCGCTGTGATTGTGCAGCACCAAGCGCCGTAATTACATCTCGCGGGTTCTTGATCTGTTTACAAGCTACCTCTGCCACAAAATACCTTAATTTCTAACAGCAACAGCATCAGCATATCGCTTTGTAAACAATTCGTCCGCGTCCTGTGCAGATGTGGGCACAGGCGCTTTACACCTCTCTGGAGAGCGCCGGCGTGACAGGAATGGTCTACCTGGCGGTCGAGAGGTTCAACTTCTTCAAAAACAATTTCGAAGAGTAAGCAACCGCAGCTTTCTTTGTTTTGCATTGGGGCTGTTCTAACAACATTGCTTTTGCGCTAGTTCCTTTGCGGCTTTGGCATCAAGCAAGCATGGTGTTTTCAACGTGGCCTTCACTCGGTATCCAGTGTGCGGCGAATTTCTTTAAATGAGACATAATTGTAAACAAAGATGAAAGTGAGTAGACCAATATGGCTGTGGGAAAATTTACCCTAAATCTCCAATTTGATTCAGCTATGGGGAAGCAGGTCGGAGCAGCTTATTATAGCACGGACGAATGAGAAATAAACGCAAGAAATACCGTTCATCAGTTTAAATTGGGGGGTGTAATCTATAGCTGTCATTGAGTTCTCACTGACGTCCATGTTATATCAGCAGTGACGTTCCAATTCATGGAAGGTTTCTGATGACGACATTGATATTTCGAATCAGAATTTGGCAAAATACGAAATGCCGCTGTGTGGGTACCTTGAACAGCTGCACTTCGGTCATTGGTATATATGAAACGTTATACAGCTGCACTTCCGGTCATTGGTATATATGAAACGTTATAATGCAAATTCGTTAGGTAATTCTTGAATAGGAATTGCAAACAAAAATAACTAACGAATGTAACAGAAGCGCGAAGCAGAAATTTTGCCTTTGCCAGAACTACTGTTTCAAATGCCGTTCGGAAGTTACTCGGAAGGCTGTCGTATCTTGACATTGTGACATTTGTGATATTACATAATCCAAATCATTCCCAGACACCTGTTAGCGTCGCAATGCGTCCTTTAACTGTACTTTTAATGGGTTGGTAGTTGCAAAAATAAAAAAAGTTCTGCTGCCTGTGGCATTCGAACCCCCAGCTGCTCAGACGTGATATGCGAACTCGGCGGTTTACAACAAGAGTGTGCTTTAGGAGCGTAGCACCTTAGGACCTCGCTTGTCCGGGGCTTGGCGTCCGTGTACACAGTGTTGATCATGCGCGAGGAGCATTGGATTGGATTGAATTGAAATGAAGTGGATTGAATTAACTTGAATTGTATCGGATTGAATTGGATTGGAATTGTGTATACTGTACACAGGCGTTGTCACTAATTTACATGGGCGAGTGAGCAATGCCATGGGTGATTTACGGTAAGAACGATCCCCAGTGCTTCGCCCACTCCTCTTGATTCACTTCGTGGAGATGCGTGAATTTTTAGTGTAGGGCTGCCTATAAGGCGACACTTGGCAATTTCGAATCCTCTTCCGAAGTTTTTTTCAATTGCGGATATTTAGCTGGAACTCCACATCTTCTAATAATTTTTATGCTGTAAGGACTCTTCCAGACGGTGCTGTGAGGTGCTTAGCAGCCCACTGCTATATTTGTGCCCGTGAAAGAAAGCGCTTCATGAGTCGTACACTACGCGTGCCGGACACGCGTAGTATATTAGGTGTAGTAATCAGGTGCTTGGCGTTCCTTCCATATAGTGACGAAGGAAGCTTAGGTCGATTTGCTTTTATTACTACCTAAATTACCATGGATGACAGTGATCACTAGCTGTACTGTTCTAATACGTTCTAAAATCACCAGCTGCGCATGTAATTTCCAGTCGAATAGACCCAGCTACGCATGTACTTTACTGCAACACATCTGTTTAAGTCCTCCAAATGCATACACCGCGCACCGGCAAATTTGGGCAGTAAGTAAGAGTGCCACAATTTTTTACAACGCGTCGTCAGCGCGGGTCAACGGGATGAACGATGACGAAGTAAAATCGGGGGCTGCAAGGCATTTGAAAAGCTCGTGCGTATCGGGCATTTTCTGCCCTCAACGTTTCCGGCTACTACGAAGCCGGAAGAAGACTGGCATCTAGCGCTCTCCGAAGCACAGTTGTGCCGACAGCAACGCTTTCTTTCGCGGCGCCATTCCTACGTTGCTGAAATCAGTAGCCGAGTACTTGGAAGCCCCCTCACCATCTTTGCCAGGCTTGTGAGAGGATATCAGCGAGCTCGTAAGCTAACGACGCTGTACATAATGAGGTAAATGAAAACATCGGCGAGCTGTTCAAAGGGGAAGAATCTGAGCGGGACTTGGAATGCCAGCGCAACAATGCCGTGCCTTTAGCCGGCAGCGTTGTGCCGTCAACGCTCTGAGGGCACCAGGCATGAAGGGTTACCCATGACTGCACTCTAGGCCATTGCACTCTAGACCGGCCCTCATCAACGGAGCATCCTTTCAAGGCGTTTGCCCTGCAACCCATCCAGCCGAGGCCTAGCGCCACTAAATAAATGCTTAGCTTATTTAGTGGCTCTAACCGAGCCCTATACATCGTCTCGAGCGCACCCAACTAGCGAGTTGTCCTGACGAAACCGCAGGAACCTACATTTTCCCCTGTGCTCGGTGAGTGGCAGGGATTTTGGGACAGTCTTCAGGCGACCATTCACAACCAACCGGAACATCCTGGTAGTATAAACGAACATGAGGAGCAAGGCTAACGCTGGTGAGGTCTTCCTGCCATCAGCTAGAGGTCCGCTGTGGCAGCAGGCAGCTACGTTAACGCTCACGTACATCACGGCGAGGTGAACGAAGCCGAAGGCAAATTCTACCGCATTGTGTGCATCCCATCTACACAAACTTGGCTCTGGATGGCGTGACACCCGATAGATTACTGCGATACTTCATCTGCTTTTAGAAGGCGGTAGAAAACTAATTTTAAAGCAAAGCTTTTGAGCGGGAGCCGATGGGGTTGTTGACAAAAAAGCAAATGCATTTCTCCATAGACTGTTTCGTCGACCGAAGAGCTCCGATAGAACCTCTAGGACACATGACGCGTGCGTGAAGCTGGGGTGCCATTGTGTCAGAACGGTGACTTACAAAATAACGCGATTCAGTAATGATAATACACGCATCGATCATGAGGGAGTACCTTAGCATACCTTTAGCTCAGTGATTTTCAATGGGGGCCCTCGGACCCCAGGGCATCCGCAAGAGCAGTTGAGGGGGTCCGCGAATCCTTCCTAAAAACAGTTCCCCCCGCGATCTTTTTCTGAATTTCCCCCAGCACTTTCTTGCATGCAAAAAGGTGGCTTCGCAGCATTACATGTACGTTTAGTTTATTCCGCGTAGCATATTTTGCACCTGCGTTTTGCATAACCCGGCAGCTATCAGAAAAAAACAGGCCCAGAAGAGGCAGCATATAGGTGTTTAGAAGAATTTTCGATTCAGAGCAAATTAATTAACATTAATGACGCGCATCGTCCATTAACGTCAAGCTGAAATGGCGGACCTTGCCTAAGCATGTGGGCAACGTAAGCTACAACTATAAATTTGTTTGAAATTATGACACCGATCAAAATAAGCTCAATCGTGTCGTCCCCCATCACTTTCGCGAGCACATAAGGGGTCCCCGGTGCAGTCATGGCTGAGAACCACTGCCGGAGCTCATAAATAACGTGCCGGTATACATGTAGGTCGTTCGTAGATGCGTTTATTCAGTGCGCAAAAAATGGCTGACAATTATGTTACTCCCTAATGCGAAATGTGTGCGCACCGAGAACTGTCTTCTCAATGACGCCGCATTCGTGTTGCGCCTCAGTAAGTGATCGTCGCATCAGCGAACGCACGGAGAAGACCATGTCTCCTGCATACTGCTTTCTCCTTCACTCTTTCGGCACACTTTCTGTCACTTTTTCTTCTGCTCTTCGTTCGGTGTCCGCTTCGTTCGCTCGGTTACAACGATTGACGACGGCGCCGCGGAGCCACAGGAGCGGGCTCTTAGATGCCATGCGCTAAAATGTTTGCATAGGTTCGTTGATCGTTTGATATTTGGGTCTTTGAATGTTTGACGATCGACTGAACGCACTTTCAGCGAAGGTTGCACGAACTTTTAGTGAAGGTTTGGACTCACGTGTGACACAGTTGTGATGATACAAAGCTTTCGCGCTTCTCTTAACATTCTATAAGAAGGGATGGTACTTTCTTTTCTTCAAAGCGACGTACTACATGAACGACCGCACTGAAGCAATTCTTGTCCCTACGAGAAGACATCACGATGGATAGCAATACCCTAGGCAATTGATTCTACAATGTCTCAGAAGATGAACTCGAACACAAATACGCCTGCGGAGCCCGAAACTATGTAGCATTAAGAGTCCGAACTGAACGAAAGCCTGAAGAACACATGTGGGGACCACAGACAAGGATGATTCAGCAGTATATGTCCAAGCAGACGACTGAAAACGTGGAGAAGCCAAGGGGGCGGAAACAATGAAGCGCTTAAGCACAGAAAACGACAACCAGGTCCACAATGGCATCACGAACGCGCTTATTCAACCACAACGAAGTGCAAACGCCGCGGTGTAAAGAAAACTCGTTCGAAATCATGGGACCGGAACCTTCAGGCACGTTATTGATGTTGAGTTTTTCATGCAAGCGCATCGACGAGCGCATCGGGAGCCTTATATGTACCGAGCTGGACAATGAATATTGCCACAGCTGTAAGGTTGGTTCCGCTCTCAGCGGAATCTATTAGCAGGGACGTTGAATAAGGCACTAAGAAAAGAAGAGGTTCCGGGCCGAGGGAAGCGACGAAGAAGTCGAAGTTGACTTTGACTGGCTTGCTGTCGGGCACAAGTTCGCTTTTTAGAATAAACGTACCCTTTCACCTGTTACAACCCTCAACATGTGAGTTCACCATTACAATATGTTGCCCGTAACGAACTGCCTGGTTCCGCCGCTGCCAAAGCCGCTTACATTCGGCAACAGTTCAGCTGACCCGATTCGGCAACCTGGGAACCATTTAGTCGTAAATGCAGAGAACAGCAAGCATGCCAAGGATGACGAGACACAGCGGCAACAACTGGCAAAGATGTGGGTGCGAGGTGCCGCAGACTTCGGATTGCGCAGATTTCAGCAGATTTCGTAACATTTCAGGCGGGCAAGGATGTGACTCGGTTCGCAGTGACTTAGTCACCTTTCGTCCTGCGAAGAGCAATCATTGGGTCCACACGTAGTCACACACCGAACCAGAATAAGAAATACGCAATGCCAGGCTTCCACGTGCCGAAGCTGCACCGGGGCTATGAGGCGCGCAATCGGGGAGAGCTGACGAATAATTTGACCTCGTTGGGACTAATAACGTGCGCCATAATCTCGACACACGGGTGGTTTTGCGTTGAGCCCCCATCGAACAGCGGGAGCCGCGGCCAGTTTTTAAACCGAGGTCCTTCGGATGAGAACCAGGACGTCTTATCGAGAAAAGAACCGCTCATTGCTTGCACCTGTAGAGCCACCACCCCATGGAGCGTTGTACAACCCATCGAACGCCTACCATAAAAATGCTACCGAATGCGCTGCAGTTCCAGCAAAGAAATAAGCGTGAAGAGAGGCTTCTCGACCTCAAACTGACAGTGTCGGAGAAGCGGCGTCAGCGTGTTGAACGAGTCATTGTCAGCAAGATGTCGCAGGGCTGTACGACGGGAGCGACGAAACGAGAGACCATGTTGACGGCTCTTATGACTCCAACAAAGAAATTACAGCCCATTTCACGCCTGTGAAATTTCATAAAATAGCGGAGTTCAATTTGGCACGTTGGTCGCCACCTCACGCATACGCAGGGACACTCACAATGCCACTCGCCACAGTATGTACGTACTCGAAGCTGACCCTGGGAGGTCTGATACAGGTTCATGGTGAAAAACAGCGCAAGAAACACAGGGACAAACAAAAAGAAGAGGGGACGACGCACATCGCAGCACTTCAGCTCTGTGCGTCCTCTCCCGTTCTTTTTGTTCGGGTGTTTCTTGCATTGTTTTTCACCATGAATCTGAATCTGCAGCAACTAGTCCAACTTGCCATCTTACTGAGGCAGATCTGGTAGTTCATCGGTGCATAAATGTGGGGTGGTAGTGCGCCACATGCCCCTCCGCACGAGCCGAGATCGCGCCCCTGACGACCGTGGCATCGTCTAGGGAGCACCCCTGGAAGCTCTAAGCCTTTCGGCCCTGGGGGTGTCAATGGACGCCATCACATAAACGCTCCTCTTGCGCATATAGAACTAAGCCTTTAGACGAAATGACGACATTCAGGCTAAAAAAAAAAAAAAAAAAACGAAGGTCGCAGTTTTATGCAAAAGCTTGTAAAGCTTGTAAAAGCTGTAAAGCATATGTGCACTATGAAGCTAACATTTTTGTTTCTAGGCCGATTTCGTCAGAAGGTTTGGAAACGTAGGCAAAGAAGATGTCTCTCCTCTACATAAAACTTGTATTTGCTGGATGCCCGAAATAACCGCCTAATTGATAAGTCTGTTAACACCAGCACTACCAGATTTATTTTGTGTTGGTGTGCCTATGGGACCTTAAAATTTAGGAAAACAGTAAAAAACATCATTTTGCCGGAAATGCAGAAGTCGAGGCTGAAAGGAGCGGGTCCGAAGGCAGCGGGCCTACACTGGGCTTGTATACCCGAGGAGAGAGAGAAACAACATTTATTCAGGCCTGCGTAACCCGGTGGGTTACCTACTGGCGCTACTCGCCGGACCCCGTGCAAGGGCTTTCGGCCGCTGGCGTTCGATGGCCGCGAGCGCGAGCTCGGCAGCCATCTTTTGGAGTTCGTAGTTGACGCTGGTGACCGCGTCCCTCACGCTTGGTGGGAGCGGATCATCGTCCTTCTCCGTTGTTGTTGTCGGTGGTTGATTGAGGCAACCCCACAGCATGTGCTGCATGGTCGCACGAGCGCTCCTGCACAGCGCACACTCGTCCGTTGGGTATAGTTCGGGGCACACGTGCTTGGCGACCACGGGCGTCCATATCGCCCGCGTTTGGAGCTGTCGCACGAGCACCCCTTCCCTCCTGGTGAGTTTACGGTGTGGCGGCGGGAAGGCGCGCCTAGTCTCTCTGTACCACGCAAGCACATCCTTGTAGGAGCTGACCGGGGTTGCCTCCTCTTCTTCCCTGTAGTAGTCTTCTGCGTTCGATGGAGTAGTAGGAGGAGGCAGACTCGCCTCGGCCGCAGCCGCCGCCCGAGCCGCCGCCGCACCCTCCGCGGGCGCAGCAGCAGCAGCCGCGGCAGCGGCCGCACCAGCGACGGCGGCGCCATCGTGTCTCGTTAGCACGCGCGCCGCTCGGTCCGCCTCCTCGTTGCGTTGGTCCCGGTCCCCACCGGTCCCACGTGTGCCGGGAACCACTTGAGGACCACCGGTAGCGTCCGTCGGGGCAGGGCCCCGCACACCCTGTTCGCGCACTCCGACACCGAGTTCCGAGCGTAGCTCAGTATCGCGTTTCGCGAGTCACTGATCACTGTCGCGCACACTAGGGCCAGCGCGATCGCCAGCTCCTCCGCTTGCGTTGAGTCCCGGGCCCTGACGCTGCCCGCCGAGCACAGCTTCCCGGAGGTCGCTGCAATCACGGCCACGGCGTACGTGCCCCGGCGGCCTGGGTATTCCGCCGCGTCCACGTAGAAGGCGTTGGTGTCCGCCGCGTGCACGTCCGTCAGGGCTTTCGCTCTGGCCCAGGGGTTTCTCCAGGCATCGAATCAAGGGGGGGTGTCTCAATGGCTCTGGGGGGGGGGGGTCATAAACTAGAAAAGCTGTTTTTTATCCCACTAGTGAAATAATAGACCTCTGTTAACCAAACGCGTCCCCGTGACGTACGTTTTTCATTTTCTATATATATATATATATATATATATATTATATACACCTGAGAGGCGGTGCTTCTATTCAATCTAAGAAAAAAACAAATTTAGAGAAATTCATTTTTTACCATGAAAGGTCCGTATTCAGTTTTTTTTTTATTTCCCGCCATTTTTCAACGTATAAGGACATTTTCGAACTTGTTACCAGGGCCAGTGACGAAATTTGAGTTCTTGAAACAATGTTTAGGTAGTACACGAATTATGCAGCACTTATAAATCAGGCACCGATTGTACGCTCCCGATTTATTAAAACGCCAGGATTAGCTTCCGTAGCGCTTCGCCTCGCCAAATTGCCAAATTTTTAAAAGTACATGCTGAAAGAGCTTCTGCAAAGATTACGGTTGTAAACAAAGAACGGCATCGAATCAATGAAGAAAGTAAGTGTGTTTACTGCACTTAGTTCAAGTCAAAGGCGGCCTCAGTCGAAGTAATTTTGGGTGAGTGCTTGTCGATATATGCTTTGCTCGTACCTCCTCACGGGCTTGTTCTTGCTCTGTACCAGTGGCCTCTGACGAACCGATATGTTATTTATTGCAGTTCTTATTATTTATTTATTTATTTATTTATTTATGGGTACTGCAATCCCCTGGAGGGATTTTCGCAGGTGGGTACAAAAGACGGAAATATTAGCATATAACACCAGGCAAACAAATGGAACAGTCACTCACATTTCACATAGTAGGCAGCCATATAACACAAGTAAACACAAGTATAATTAAACTTGCACACGTCTTACTTGACGCAGCGTGAAAGCAGCGCTAATCATCCAGGGCCCCATAAAACAAAAGCAATTGAAGACCGGGCACATGGTACTAGGCCAAATAAAAACGCTGAAAAAAAATCTTCGATTTTTTTCATTTTCGCTACTCCCTGACTGGTAGCAATGCGCTCGCAGCGTGGTCAGCCTCAAACCACTTTGCCCCTTTCCTTTGAAAGCCTTTTTTGTGTGGACATACGAACTTGCCACGAGCTGTCTAAAAAATTGCCCCCACCTCCCCGAAGGGAATCGTGAGGAAGTGCGAATGCATTTCTTGCGCCGAGAGTACACGGCGTAGTAATTCTGCCATCGCCTTGAGAGGCGCAGTACCGGCGAGGGGGAGCTGTCAGGCGAAGGGAGAGGCGCGCGCCGAGGGTGAGTGCAAACCTAACGGGGGGAGAGGCGCGCCAGCTGCAGAGCATGTGACGTCACGGCGCGAGGAGAGGGGAGCAGACGCAAAGGCGCCAGCGCGCGGTCACGTGGGAGTGTGACGTCACGGCGCGAGGAGCGGTGCGGGAGCCGGCGCGGGCGCGCGCAGCCAGGGCGCGGGAGGCGGAGCGCGCGCGGGTCACGTGGGGTGTGACGTCGCTGCGCCGTTGCTACAGACGCTCCTCTCCGCTCCTCGCGCCGTTGCTAGGGGAGAGGAGGAGGAGCAATGCGGACGGCGGATTCAGGGTCGCTTATAAAGTGCATCGCACTTAAAAAGGAAATAAATACGTGCAACGCTAACAGCAAGCTCGGGGACGCACTTTTGTTTATTTTGCCCGAGGCTACTGCCAAGAATAGCAGACGGGCAGCCGCGCATGCGCAGATCGATACTGGAAAAAGGTCCTACAAGGACTGACAAGAGTGAAATTTGGGGATTCAGGGGGGGGTGTCCAGAAAACTAGGGGGGTCTACACACCCCCTAGGGGGGTGTAGGGAAATCACTGCTCTGGCCGCTCGCCGCTCTCGGTTCTCTTCTGGGTCCATGTGCTTCGGCAGCGGCGGCACGTGCATGAGGGCGAGCAGCCCGCGCGGCAGCGACCGCGCCGGCTTCGGCATCGGCGGCCGGCTTGCCGGCCACCCCCAGCCTCCTCCACCGCGACCACCGCCACCGCTCCCGCCGCCGCACCCGCCGCTCTCGCTTTCGCCTTCTCGCGTTAATTCCGACCGGTAGCCTACCCTACGTAGAATAGCCCTACCAGTTCTCGTCTGCGTAAGCCTTGCGATCTGCGCGGTGCCCTGGGCCTCGGCTATCTCGCTGAGGGTGTTGTGCACCCCCAGTTCGAGAAGCCTTTCTGTGTTGGTATGTGCGTATAGGCCCAGGGCCGTCTTATAAGCTTTGCGTAGAAGAGCGTCCACTTTCCCTCGCTCCGCCACCGTCCAATTGTGGACCAGCCTGAGGAGATTCGCCTCTCTCATGCCTCCGTGTCTGGACGCCACTCTTTTGATCAACCTCAAGGCCATTGCGACTTTTGATTCCAACTTGGTAACGGTGAAGCCGTTGTGTCCGTGGGCGTCGATGTGTAGTCCGAGGACTCGCAGCGTCTTCACCCTCGGAATGGCCGTCCCGTCCCGCGTCTTCAGGTGGATATTATTGTTTCTTTCTTCTTCTCCTCTCTTGTGGCTTCCTCTTCTCTTTGGTGTTAGTACCAGCAGCTCCGACTTTGTCGGGGAGCACGTCAGACCCGTGTCTTTTAGGTGATCTTCGACTGTGTCGATGGCCTCTTGCAGGGACGCCTCGATCTCGCCGTCACTGCCGCCGGACACCCACAGCGTGATGTCGTCCGCGTATATGGTGTGTCCGACTTTCGGGACGCCCTGGAGGCGCTGGGCGACCCCGATCATTACGATGTTAAACAGCGTCGGCGAGATCACGGCGCCCTGTGGCGTCCCCGTGCTCCCCAGGCTCTTCTTTGGCAGCTCCATGTCACCGGCAACGATCCTCGCGGTGCGGCCCGAGAGGAAGTCGCGAATGTACGCGAACGACCTCTCCCCCATGTTGAGGCGCGAGACCTGGTCCAGGATGGCTGAGTGTCGGACGTTGTCAAACGCCCCTTTCAGATCTAGGCCGAGCACCGCCCGGTTGTCCATGGAGCCGGCCGGCCGGTCGATGACTTCGTTCTTTAGCAGCAACATTGCGTCCTGGGTGCTTAACTTGGCCCTGAAGCCCAGCATGGTGAGCAGGACGTGCTCCAGCACCTTCCCCACGCAGGACGTCAGGGATATCGGCCGCAGGTTGTCTATGCTCGGTTCCTTTCCCGGCTTCGGGATCAGGACCGTCTTTGCCTCCTTCCAGCTGGCCGGGAGCTTGCCGGTTCGCCAGCACTGGTTGTAGTACCCCGTCAGCGATTTTATCGCCGCATCGCTCAGGTTGCGTAGCGCTTTGTTGGTAACCCCGTCCGGCCCTGGGGCGGACTTGCTGTTTATCGTTTGGATGACTGCCCGCACCTCCCATTCCTCGATGTCGGCGTCGAGCTTGGCATTGGCCTCGCCCGCGTAACTCGGGAGGGGGGTCGGCGGGGTGGACGGGAGGTACTGGTCGTTTATGCGCCGGCGGACGTCGGCCTCGCCGAGCTCCCTTTTCGCTTTGTGCAGCGTCCGTGCGAGGGTGTGATGTTGGGCCCCTTTCGTTTTGCCTTCGTCAAGGAGGTGCCGGAGCAGATGCCAGGTCCTGCTCTTATGGATCTGGCCGTCCGCTTCCTGACAGACCGCCTGCCACTGCTGTCGGCAGAGCACCGCGCTGTGCTTCTCGATTTCGATGTTTAACAGTGCTATTCTTTTGCGGAGCCTTCTGTTGTGGCGTTGCCTCCGCCATCGAGCCTTCAGCGAGTTCCTCGCCTCCAGCAAGTGCGCGAGGCGGCTGTCCAGCTGCGGGGTCTCTTCGTCGACCTCGATTTCCTTGGTGGCTGTTTTCGCGGCCGCGTTCAAGGCTCGCGTCCACTTCTCGATGTCTCCATCCTCCTCTTCCTGGGCCTGTCCGATGATCAGGGCGTCCAGCTCCGTTCTGTATTTATTCCAGTCTGTGATGGCCTGCTTGCGGGTGACCGGGGGTCGGCCGTGCAGCGGCACCGCAATTTCCAGGACGCAGTGGTCGCTGCCCAGCGTCTCGCCCGTGTTCCGCCAGCTTACTCCCGCGGTGGCTTTGCTGCAGAAAACGAGGTCCGGATTCGTATCGCGCTGCACCGACGTGCCGTGTCGCGTGTAGATGTTCGTGTCGTTGAGCAGGTGGAGTTCCGCCTCGAGAGCCTCGTCGTGCAGATTTCGCCCCTTGGCCGTGGTCTTCTGGTACCCCCACGCCGTGTGCGGCGCGTTAAAGTCTCCGCACACGAGCGCGGTGTCGTCCCCGGCAAGCTGCTTCGTTCTTTGCATGAGTGATCTGAACTTTTGTTGGGATTGCTTGGGGTTACTGTAGATGTTGATTAAATACGTGCTTTCTTTCTTCTTTCGGCCCGTCACGACTTCGATTGCCAAGTGTTCAATGGTACTGTTCTGCAGTAAGCCGTGTTCTATGTACGTGATTCCTTTCCTCACCAGGGTACACACTCCCTGCCCCGCGCCTTTCCCGGCCTTTCTTGCGCTGGGCGGGCTGGCATAGGAGCGGTACCCCGGCAAGCCTGGGGAGGGGTCTTCCATGTGCGTTTCCTGTATTAATATGACGTCTGGTCTCTTGCCGACACTCTTGATGTATTGTTGTAATGTTGCCTTTTTTCCTCGCAGGCCATTCGCGTTCCACTGCCAAACCACAAGCTCGCGCGCTAGCGTTGTTCCGGCCATGTTGGGCGAGTGACGTTGGCCACCTGCTGTTGCTGCGGCGGCTGTGGTTGTGGCTGTAGTGGTTGCTGTGGCGACTGCGGCGGCTGCTGTTGTTGTTGGTGGTGGGTGATGTCAGGGATTCTCGCTAGTAGTTGTTGTAACAGGCTTTCCACATTCGCTATGCGGGTACTCATGTCCGCTGTCACGGCTTCTACTTTAGCTATGCGGGTGCTCATGTCCGCTGTCGCGGCTTCCACCTTTGCCAGCCTCTGGTTGATGGCTTCCAGCTCTTTTTCCTCGTGGTCGACGCGCTCCTCCACCCGCTGTTGGCGGCATTCGAGCGCGTCTAGCATAATAACCCGCCTCTTGGTTCTGGGGCTGAAGTCTTCCATCTCCTCCTCTTCCTCCTCTTCTTCTTCTTCTGTAGTTGTAAAATCGTTTCTCGTCTTCGTAGCTGCCATTACTTCTTCTTCCTCTTTTTCTTCTTCCTTCTCCTCTGTGGACCCCGCCGTCTGCAGGCCAGCCGCGTACTCCGGCTCCGACTCTTCCTGCAGCTGCATTCGTTCTTCTCGCGCGTGCGCTCGCCTGGGCGCCTGTCTTCGCGCGACCTGCGGTGGTTGAGTTCGCAACTGCAGCGATGGCTGTTGTTTCAGCTGACATTGTTGCCGTTGTTGTAGCTGATTGAGGATCATGTCCATTTTGGCACTGAGTTCCTGTATTTGCCTGTCTTTTTGCGCTAGCTGCGCCTTGAGACGTGCAACCTCGTTCGTCTCCGCCATTGGTTGATGTTGTTGTTGCAGTTGCCTTTGCTGTGGCCTCGGCTGCGGCGGTGCTGGCAGCGGCGGTGGTACCGCCGCCGCCTTTCCTGCCACTGTCCTGGCCCACGTGATTCCCTCTTGCAGCTGTCCGCCACCGCCGCTGCTGCTCCCTCCGCGGTTTCCCGCGTTGCCGGTTGACCTTTCCGCCGCCAGAGCGCTGCCATCTGTTGCGTTTGTCGTTGCCGTTGCGGCTGCCGTGACCTTTCGAGCGGGCTTCGCTCCAGCTGGCCCAGCCGCCGCCTCTCTGCCGTTATTGAAGTCAGCCGCATTCCTTCGTGGAATCGACTGCCTTGGCTGCTGCATTTTCGCGCCTTTTTCGGGTGCGTGCTGCTGCTGCTGCTGCAGCTGCGGGAAGTCAGCTAGGCCTAACTTCGGCGCGTGTTGCTGCCGCTGCTGCCTTTGTACCTCCTCCGCACGCCGACGCTCCCACCTTCGTTGCTTCACCAAATGGGGGTCTTATATCGTTCTTGCAACCGCCTCCCCGGTGGGGTGAGCCCCGCCGCATAGCTTGCAGCGGGGGTTGCATTCCCGCTCGTGCGCGGGGCCCGGGTTGGACGCTCCGCACGCAAAGCATATCTTAGTGTTTGGGTAAGGGCACACGTCCGCGCGGTGCCCCAACCTGCCGCAGCACCGGCACACTTCGTAGTGCTGCCGGTATAGACTGCATTTGGTGATTGCCACTCCGAACTTTATTGTATTTGGTACCTTGGTGCCCTCGAAGGCTACGATCACCGTGGTGGTATTGCCTATTCTGTGCGCTTCGAGCGCCGTTGGATTCTCCTCGCTGACTATAATTTCCTGCAGGTCCTGCTCCGTATACACGGTCGGAATGCCCCTGATGACTCCTTTCACGGTGCCCTCGGGTGCCGGTGCGTACGCGAATACTTCGTGCATCCTGCCCGCTATCCTGAGCGAGCTGATGCTCGAGTACTTCTGAGCTCTCTGCTCGTTCGGGTGCTAATGACTATAATATTCTGCGAGTCGTTGGTGCAGATCGTGTCCTCCCTAGACTCTTGCAACGTGGTACCCACCATCTCGAAGATGGCCTCCATGAGTAGCGGTGCCGCCGTGCGAGCTACGTTAAGCCCGCCACGTGGCCGGAGTATTACCCTAAAATCACCCTTCGGTAGCTCGCGCGGCATGCGCGCTGCCTTCGTTAGCCTGGCCGCGACCTGCCTAACGAACTTTGCCTGATTCTTAACGGGGGCTGCGGCGGGCGCGGGAACGGACGCGACCGCGGCCGCGGAAGCGGCAGAAGAAGTGGGGACCGACTTACCGCCGGCCGCTTCCTCCCCGGTCGTCCGCCGCCGCATCCTTCGCCTCGCTTCCTGCCATCTGCCTTGTCCGCCCTCCTTCGGTGTTGGATCCTCGCCGGCAACGGCGACCGACATCCTCCCTTGCGTGTAGTTGACTTGCATCGTTGGCGGTTGCCGTCCCTCTCGAACTCGGGAACCTGGGTGGTTGTAGTAGCGGTGGTGGTGATGGTAGTAATAGTAGCATTGGTGTCCTCGATGTCGGTGTCCATGGAGGTGGACATCTCTCCTTCCAGGATGGTCTCTGTCTTCGCCGCAGCGGCCGTCAGGGAGGCGCCAGAAAGAAGATCGGTTTGCGCCAGTGGAAGGGGTGCGCTAGCGGCCACAGCCGCATCACACGCACTGTCCAGCATGGGGCACGTGCGAGGCTCGTGCCGTCGAGCATGGGGCCACCTCAGCGCTCTGCTCACGTGCTGCAAGCAGCCGGCGAAGCTCCTAGGCCTAACCCACCGAGTGGGCTAGAACTTGCCCGGTAAAGCGTCTACTCACGTGAAACGTCCGGGATTCGGTGTCGAGGTGTGCACTAGACAACCGCGCACTCAGAAATCACGCGTACATGAGCCTGAGATGAAAAAAACCATTGAAAAAGTCAAATTCACCGGAGACCGATGTGAGCGCATCTTCACTTTCCTCGCCCCCTGGCGGGAAAACTTGTATACCCGAAGGAGTACGGCCCCTCACGATAGTGTGCGGCGTGCTTATGCTATGGCAGTGGTATTTGGCGAATTCTTCACACTGGTGGCCACCTCCCACACAGGCGGAGGCTGCTCACAATGCCATTTGCCGCGGTATTTAACTACTGAAGCTGACGCATGGAGGTCTGGTAGTTCATCGGTGCACATATAAGTGGACGTGCACCGCGTGCCGAGATTTGCAAGGGCCACCGTGGAAACGGTGTGCACCATGCTTCGCCCAGCGGGGGTTACCTTTGCCTGGCGTGGTAGGCATCGCTTTGCCGGAAATCGCCTTTCTAGAGTGCAGGGTTAGGCCATATCTTACTTTCTAGTCGAGACAGCTGTATTATAAGAAAGGCGCCCCTGGTACTACAAACGAATTATCAAGTGCAACGCATACGCATGATGTAGCTACTGAAATGCGAAAGATGTCAAGAATGTGTGAAATTTTGATGTTCTACAAGAAAAACATTGTGCTCAGTGTCACTCAACCCATTCACATTTAGAAGAGCATAACAGTTGCATTGCATCCTCTGTTTCAAATCGCCTTTGTAAAGGAACAATAGGCTTTGTTGGAGCGCCTTTCCATGTTCTCACGCCCTTCGTCCAAACGTTTTCGCGCTTAGAAGCCTTGTTTATTAAAATGGCTTCATGAATGCATATCAGTGTATTGCCGACATTCTGTACCGGGTGTTTTATTGGGCACTGGAGTACCGTATTTCTTTACAGTGCGATGTGGGTGTGAAAAATGTTACACGTGGTACTAGTGTTGGACTTCGCAGGGTGCTTGAACACGCGATTTCTACAACTAGCTCCTACGGTACCAAATTTGCAATGCTCCGTGTTTTCGCCATCGCTGTAGACGTAAAATGCTGAAATAATCGCAACCGGACAAGCGGATTGGTGATTATTTATCTCCACGGCACGATGGCGAACACAAAATAACAAAATATTAAGACGAACGGAGCACTAGCCACCATAAATGAAATGCGGATCCGTCATTTGTCCTCGTGTGAGGTCCTACTTGACAAGGCATTTGTTCTCGAGTAGAGCACCTCTGTGCCTCGAATCATTTACCTATAGCCACTCTAGACACAAATTAAGATACATAGAAAGGACAATTGTGATTCCTGTGAATGTGGCTTCTAAAACAAACCCAAATTCAGTGATATGAATAAAAATGGGATTTTTGAGCTAAGAACGAAATTGTGATGTGTAAATTTGAACTCATGGCGCCCCTCTCCCCTAAAGCATGTCAATGAGAATTCGCACAATCAAGACCTATTTTGAGGTAATTGACTTGTCAGTAGTTATCAAGAGTGAATTTTCAATGCCGCCAAGTTTGTTGGAGGCTTTGACGGTGCTACTTTACGACGTAAAATCAGAAAATCAATCCTTTGGGGCACTGGAGCCGAGGTAAACTCCGCATTTGCGGCCGCGAACTCGAGACTTTGAAACACAGCTTGCGTTGCGACACCTTTGAGTGAAGTTAGCACTGAATGAATTAGCCAGTGGTTCATTCTGTTAAACCTTCTGAAATTCATTCTCATCTGCGTGTTGTTATACGATTTGCGGATGCGCATTACAGAGGCCATGCCTGGCCTTCCTCTCTTGGGTCACGCAGTCCTGTTGCTGGCGATGCCATGACATCTTTCACATCTTTTTTGGGGGGGAGTCCTTCAGAATTCGCATCTCGTATTTATTCCAGCGACCTGTTGTTGGCAGTCGTGGCCAAAAGAGCTTACGCCGACGTCGTCGGTGCTTCTGCCGACCTATTGAGACTTTTCTTATACCTGTAACAGACGAAATACTCACATAAATTCAGTAACGCAAGTTAGATAAAAATGGCATGCACAGGCAAGGTGACCCTGCGAGGCATCGTTAAGCGCCATGTGTACAATTGTACACGCGTTTTTTGCCCCGCGGCATAGTGACATCTTTTATAGGAATCACAAAACTTCTCATTTGCGGCAAGCCCGAACCTTGTATTTTATGCTGTTATGAACAACATTTTTATTGAATATATTCACCCGTAAAAGCAGGGTAAATATTCACCCGTAAAAGCATATATTCACCCGTAAAAGCAGCACTTACGTGTCGTTCCATAAAAGTTGGAGTCGTCCATCTTAAGTGTTTGTTTTGGCTTCAGCTTCGTTGCGAAAAGAAAGATAGCGCTAATTGTCCACTTAAAAGGCATGCGACAGTACGCACGTCAAGTACCATTCCATCTGAATCAAAGGAGCTCGCGTACCCTGATCCCAAAATTGATGTGTACAATTGCACACACCGCCGCTGATGGAGATATTAGCCATATTCTGCACAAACTGGGTGTGCATGTCTGTGTGAATGCAAGGGTATTTTAATACAAACAATGTCACATGGAACCTGCTATCATGTAATCTACTTTGCCGGTTTCCTTGGTTTGCAGAGACGTGCTGTTTGTGGTGGTGGCGGACGCAGCAACGAAGGCCATCGGAACAGCAATGACTTACCTATTCATCGGGTACCTCTCCACCAGAACTGGCGTCAACGTCGATATGCTCATCAACCCCAGTGCGTCCCCACTGTCAAATGCCTTTCTTGCTCTTGGGCATTAACCTGCGCTGCTTCTGCCATGTTTTATAGGGTATTTATAATAATTCAAGCTACCTAATACTGCGAACAAAGTCATCTAAATCGGAATTTGTAGGAAGACAAAGTGAACAGGCGGTGTTCATGCAACTTTACGCGTGCCTCTCCAACAATGTGTTGTAACTTGAGGCAAACAATACATTTACACGCCTTGAAATAAAACATGAACGTATGCTTCCTGAACTGAAATAAAGTGGTTGGAAATATTATAAACTTGAAATGTTCTTTATCGTACCTACTGCACGATCCCTTTTGGGTAAATGGTCTTCCTGGTGGCCTAGTAGCTAAAGCATTTTTGTGCTAAGCACGGGGTTGAAAGTTCAAGCCTAGCGACGGTGGCCTTAATTATGAAGGAAGCAGAAAACATAAATGCTGGTCAGTTGAGATTTCTCGCATGTTCAAGAGCTTCAAGTTTTGCGAAATGGTCGTAGCTCTCCCATGAGCCACACATTACAGTCAAGATGCAGCTTCGGCGCGGCAAACTCGAATCTAAATTTCTGTTCGAAGTGGACGCGAACACAATATATCTGCTTGTTTTACTTAAAAAAGTATCCTTTGATTGATTTCTCAACTCTACTTCGACTATGATCTACATTTTTAACAAAGGAAACAGTCTAAAACTTTTCCCAGATCGTAATCTTTAGCTCTTGGGATGTCAGCAGTACAAATATCCTAGAAGGTCAGCAATTACAGAAAGTTATAGAATGTCAGTAATTTAGAGCACAACAATCAGCGGGGTAAAATTACGCTGACATCCAACAGGTGCGTTCAAAAATAAGCAGAGAAAACAACACAAACTACTCGATCATGTTTACTGGTAGGACCTTCGTAGGCAGCTGCAAATGGCAACTACTGGCCTTTGCGGTGTTTCACAAAAATGCGAAGTCGGTGATTAAACGGCAATATATCAGCGGTTTTAAAGCAAAGCTTCCTAGCTTTACCAGCCAAGGGTTCTTTCGTGGCGCGCGGGACAACAAAATCCGAATGCGTCGGAGGCGGCGGAGGGGGAAGGAGGGGGGGCGCAGGCTTTCACTCACGGAGCACACTAGAGATTGCGCCGCGAATTAACCCAGCATTTTCCGCGCGGAAGTGCCTGCTCGCCGGCGGCGGCGGTGGCGTCCGCGGTACGGCTTTGTCATCTGCTTTAGCGACTGTTGTTTTGGGCCTGTTTTGGTACAGCTTCGCGTCCATTGCGTGGTGCCTTCGCACGGCTTGATTAACTTGTTCGACAGCACCTCGAGGGTAACCCGCACCCGATGGAATTAAGTGGGTGTACGGCAAACATACGTTAAGGATTGTTTTGCAGGGCGGGAAAATAAAATGTAGCGACCACATACAGACTTCTGGCCGCTAGAGAAACGCTACCTTTGGTCATTGCTTGCTATGAATGGGACTCCGTTTTTAAATGTTCACCAATTCGGTTGTGTTTTAAGAGGGTATTAGAAAAGGCGAAAGTAGCAAACTGGTTCTGATAAATACGATTATAAAAGCTCCCTCAGCTTTCTCGCAATTCTCGAACTTACAAAACTAACCAGTTCCGAACTGCTTCGGTGTCTGCGCTTGTGTCGCGCGGTGGTGTAGCCCCAAAAGGACACATCATGATGGCTAGGTTCCGATGTCTCACCCTTCGAAAGTCCGCCCTCCTCGTTTACTTTCTCCCGACTCTGCCGGGCTACAGCGGCGGCGTCCGCCGCTCTAGCCCGGCCGTGGATGACGCTGCTGCTGCGTTCGGGACGCCGCCCCCGAGAATTCTAGGTAACGGCTGGCAGAATCTCTGGTTATACTTTTTGTAGAGCTGTGTGTGTGTGAATTCAAGAGAAGTCACATGGGCAATTGTTGTGGGCGTCGTTTAAAGGTTTGCTTTCTAGCCACGTTCACAGCGTGGATTGGAGCCAATTCGTTTTTCGTATTCGCGTGCGTGTTGTGCAGACATGGCGTCCTAATGTGCGTAATTGTTCATCTGACGGGGCCACTTTCGGATGAAGAAACCTGTATTTTGTGTTCATTCTCTGAATGTCTGAGTGGGAAACACTCACCGCAGTCGTTTCAGAAAGTTCGCTAGTTATTCGTTATGCTGGAGTGCACTGACTGTTGGCTAGTGGCGATCAGATCAACCAGCCGCCGCGAACCCGCCACCAGAGAAGCTAAACACTTAGAAAACGAGGCTTGTTAGATGGTGGTTTTACTTTACGCATGCATGTTTTATTTTGCAGTCATTGTGCTAAATAATAATTGAAAACACTCTAGTGATACCGCAACACATACATATTGCCTTCAATTCCCAGAAAGGCACGCGGGTGATTTGTTAAATTTACATAAAAAATGTTAGCGCGTTGTGTGCGACCTCTATGAACTAATGAGAATGAATGCTAGATAAATGAATAGTGAATATAGAGTATCTTACTTCAGCGCTCTACGATGTTGGAGATCATCCTGCAAATAAATGACTCGAAAAGAAGACAAGTCATGTGAGATCATCATCACAGAGAGATTCCTTTGGTATAAGACTGCTCTGTTGTATTCTTTTGCACTTACCCATGTAAAATGGCAGACCCAGCAACCCCGACAAGTTTTAGATGTCCTGTAAGTAGTACACTCCTCTAATATTACCTCACGCAGAGTACAACTACGTCGTGAGCATCACGCCCCAGACCCTGTCCTTGGCTCCGAACTCCGAGTTCTGGGGCCTAGTGCACTTGATCTGGTTGGCATCCAGCCTATTTCCGAAGTTTGTAAGTCAACCTAACACAGATGAAACCTGGCAGTTTTCATGATAAGGCAAAAACGTTATGCATATTAGCATTAGAATATTTTGATCTATCGGTTAGGAATGCCTTATATTCTTGTAGACATGGATGTAGATTTTCATATGGTGCCGGATATTTAGTAAGACGTGCCACTCAGCGAGATTCGAAACGAGGCCTCAGAAAAATTCTAGCTTAACACAAAGCAAGGCAGAACAGAAATTTTCAAACCAGGTTTTTTCACTGCCCGTAACACAGGGCGAGTTAGAAAAAATATATTCAATAAAGCAATCTTCGCAACGCTCCCAAATAACCGTCCTAGTTACCAATATCGAGTGCAATCCTAAGACAAGCATCCTTACGCAAAGAACTGTATGACAATACAGCCATACTTGCTTTACGTACGGCGGCACCAAGACAGCATAGGGCAATGGGAGGCTGACAATGTGCTGTTACATGGACACTCATTGAATCCCACCGGCTTTACCACTTGCGATATCATATTAAAATGCAGCTAGAGAAGTGTCACCATTCTATACAAACGCGTTCATAAGTCCTGGAGCAGACGGTCCTTCAGTACAATTGTACTCGACTACAATCAAGTACTGAGGGCCAGCGATGTCGCACGTGCACTGGCAGACCTAGAGTCGGAAACATCTGTGGCATTGGGAAGTGAATCCGAAACACGAATCAAGGCAGAAAAATCTGTGGGATCACGCCTACTCTGCGGGCACATAAATGGCTGCATTTTACTAGCGAAAAATAGACATGGACGAAGACGAAGTACAGAGGACACTCGCGTCTTCGTCCGTGTCTATTTTTCGCTAGTAAATTGCAGTCAGATAACGAACTAGCCCAAGTCTATGCCTTAATTGTGACACATAAATGGTACCACCCACATCCCTAAGCATGTACAAGCATAAACAAATGAAAAGCTAACAGGAAAAATGAACCAGAACAAAGAAAGTAGGAGCATTTGGTTCCTGGAGGTCACGTAATTACGCGGCTGTATATCTTCAAACTTCGTAGATGTACATATAGAAACACAGTCGCCTTAACTTCGAGAACCTTTTATTTATCGTAGAGGCGTTTGGACAGAGCTGTGCGAATTTTCACATCTTCGCCAGAATACCTGTCATGTAAGTTCTGATCCTTTCGCAATCCTCTTTCATAAAGTTCAAAAGCTCCTTTGTACCAATTTCAAAAATCGTAGCATGAACAGGCTTACAGCTATAAAAGTTTGCTTTTCTTCGGTGCCGGGACATCCGCGCGTGCTGAGTAACATGCAAGCAAAACAAAGTTAGCTAACTTCCGCGACAAGGTGAGCATTTGAAGGCCATGCTCGCGTTATCGCGTTGCTGTTCCGATAGTTTGACAAGTTAAAAGAACTCGCTATGCGGGAATTTTAAGATATAACCGAAAGCCTGAATGTAAGCACAGTCATCCTACTTTCGAGAACCTTTCAGTTATGACGGACGCGTTTGGACAGAGCTGCACGAATTTTCACATAAGGAAATCTGCCGTGTAAGTTCTATTGTGTCGCATTTTGCTTTCATAAAGTTCTAGAGCACCTTTGTACCAAATTTTAACCTCACTGCTCGAATAGGTTTACTGTTTTAATTGTTTTCTTTTTCTTCGGTGCTTGGGTGGTCGTGCGCACTGAGTCACCTGCAAGCCAAACTAACCTAATTAATTTCCGCAACAAGGTGGCCATTTGAAGGCCATACTCGCGGTATTGCATTGCTGTTCCGATAGTTTGACGGGAAATCAGCTCTCTAGGCGCATTTTTGGCAAAGTTACGGCCAAAAGCCAAAAGATAAACACAGTCACCACACATTCG
Organism: Haemaphysalis longicornis; assembly: GCA_013339765.2. Taxonomy (NCBI): domain Eukaryota; kingdom Metazoa; phylum Arthropoda; class Arachnida; order Ixodida; family Ixodidae; genus Haemaphysalis; species Haemaphysalis longicornis. The sequence goes on along the minus strand of CM023452.1, from coordinate 46,052,335 downwards.
AGGAAAACACAGTCAGCACAGATTCGAGAACCTTCCATTCTGGCGGTCACACTTGGACGGAGCTGTGCGATCTCAGAATAGCCATCTGAGCGTTAGCTGAGGAGCTTAGCTCCTCTTGACCAACTTCTGTTTGACCAACTGAGCTTCGACTTAACCATTTTTTTCGCAGCTGCACACTTGAGCATGACAGTAGCTTACCTTTCCAACTGCCAGTTGCCACTGAATCTCATCAGTAAGCCAGCGTGTCAGCTTAATCCTTCAGAACCGCGCGTGTAAAAATCAAAACCGACAAACGCTTGCTCAGTGTCCCTACAGGCGTGCGCGACAACGTCGTCGGGGGGAAACCTTTCTCGCTCGCTCGTTATTTTTGGTCTGGCTCTCTATACCCAACCCATGCAGAAATGGAGTGCTGCCTGCTCCAGAAGTAGCCATCATCCCGGGCACCTAATCGGCTCGACTATGAATGTTCAACCATGCTAGGACGGCTCTTAAGGACGCAAACAGTACTCCCTTTTCAGAGAAGGATCTGACCACCGTGATGTAGTAGCTGGTCGCCACCTCCCATGACTAATCCCCTCAACTCTCCGCCCTCAGTGCCCAGCAGCTGTAGAGCACCTTTCCACGGTGGTGGTCAGAATTGCGATACAGCAGAGGGTGCTAAAAATTTGAGTTCGGGCAGGCCGCCATTGGAACTTGACCCTGGCAACGTTCAACACAGGTACCTTGTCTAGTAAAGGAAGCTTAGCTCTACTACTAGAGGAGCGCTCGGGTATTAGGTGGGATAATATAAGGTTAAGTGAAGTTAAAAAGACAGAAGGCTTCATGGAGCTCACTACTGGGCACATCCTATGTTATGGACTCCAATAAAGGAAAGGACACGACGCACGATTTTAATTTCACAGAGAAATAGCAGGAAACGTGGAGGCGTTTTTAAGCACTAGCCAGACAGTCACGGATTTTGTGATCAAGCTAAACCAGCGCTACAGGTTGAAGATAGTACAGACCTATGCGCCGACAATAAGCTATGATGACGAACCGTAGACAGCTTTGAGTACGTAGAATCGGCTAGAAGAAGGGAAAAAAGCAGTTCCATTGTGATGGGGGACTTTCAAGCAAAGGTCGGCGAGAAGCAAATGGTATAAAGGTCATCCTGAAACTTCTTGAATAGCCACTCGCAACCGTCGAGGAAGTACACTGGTAGGATTTACACAGAGAAATAACCTGAGGTTAATGAACACATTCTTCTAGAAACGAAAGAATAGGACATGGACGTGGAAACGTCCTGAACACTTTCTTCTAGAAAAAAAAAATGAAAATGGACATAAAAAGTCCTGATGGTACAACGAAAAACGAAATTGACTTCATCCTAAGTGACAACCTAGTTGTCCTGCAGGACATCGTCTAAGTAAGACTTGGAGCAGCGATCCTAGGACGGTTAGAGGCAAGCTAATGAATAATCTCAGCAGAGAAAGAACAAAGCTCATGAAAACTAAAATTCCACATGGAATCAGTCACAGCAGACATCAGAGGAGTTTAAAATAACTCTTCAAAAGGAATTCTTGCTTCTGAACGAGCAGAACGAGGTCAGTGTAGACAGGGTTAATGACAACCCAACCTCGGCACTCAGTGAATCAGTAGCAGCTGTGGGAGAAGTAGCCTGCAGTATGTAGAGAACAAACTGGAAAACTAAGAAAACAAACGAACTAATTGCCAAACGTGAGAACATGAAAATGTCTAGTACGGTGGATTGGATTGAGTATACAGAGCTGGCAAAACTTATTATCAAAAATAAAACCAACGACGCTCGTATGTATACCGTGGCAGTGGTCGAGGAAACACTGGAAATAGGGGGAAGCTTGAAAGGAACTAAGAGAAAGCTAGGCATCGGCAAAGACAGGATGTACGCACTCAGAGATCAGCAGGAAAACAAACTGGACGAGATAATTACGGTAGCAGAACAATTGCTCACTGCGCTGTATGCCAGAGGCCTTAGACCAGGAGAAGCTACTGAGAATACAAGCTGTTAGGACCGTGTGGGGGCACCCGATCCGAGCTCCGAGGCCTCTGACATACGAGTGGTAGCGTGTATGATGCGAGCGGCCAGCCGCTGTTGCAGCCGTGAAGAAGTCCAGAAGCAGTAGGCTAACGTAGCTGTTTACTTCATAGCGAGAGGAGAGCCGAAAGCAAAAAAAACATACAATGCCCCGACGGGCCAGGTTACAAATACAGGACTCGAGCAGAGCGACCGCATGGATTCGCTGCTCAGACAGGAAGGAATTTCAGCGTTTGGGCTGCTTCCATTTATACTCAAAAGCAGCAACCGTCAAAACGCCTAGTAGCAACATGCTACGAACGTCACAGACACACACAATGCTCTTTGCACAGTTCGTGAGTCATCGATGGCTTCGTTGCACGTGGAGTCCGAGAGAGGGGAGAGAGTGTACTTGAAACGTGCCGGGGCGCGCTATCGAATGTCGATCGCGCCGATAGCGAAACGTCTGAGCCGGGCATGTCATGACGTGACTCACCGACGCGCTGGCACCTGACGGCGGAGGGGCGCACGTCCGTGAAGAATGCATGGGCGTGCCGCTGGCATCTGGGGATGCCGCTGGCAACCGCCGGAGGCGCGTTGCAACGCGAGGTGTCTGACCTTTCATGTGGAGACACGAAAGTATGGTTCACCGACACGCGGGCGCACGTGGTGGCTTCGCACGTGGAGGCTGATGCGGGAAAATACGGCGGCGTTGGCCGATTCGTAACAAAGCCCAACCTGCGATATCCCACCAGTAACTAAAGAGGGAGTTGGAAAGGCTCTCAAAGGCATGACAATAGAAAAAGCCGCTGGCGACGACGACATAACTGTATATTTCTTTGATGGAGGAGATATTGTACGGGAAAGTCTTGCTCTACTATTTTTGGAATGCTTGTACACTGAAAAGGGCCCATAGCCTGAAAAGTCGCACAGATTATTCGAACTCATAAGAAGGGAGATCCCGAAGACCTCAAGAATTAGAGACCCATCAGCCTAATCTCAGTTGTTTACAAGCGGTGTTCCCAAGTTATAGTTACCGCATAGGTGACAGCCAAGACTCACATCAACCCACACAGCAGACTAGGTTGAAGAAAGTGTACTCAACCGTGGAACGCAGCCGTGTCATCAAGCAAGTTATAGAAGAATCAGTATGCCACTTCTAGATAACGAGACAGCTTTTCATTCAGTACTCAGTCCAGCCGTTTTAGAAGGACAAAAAGAGAACCCTACATAAGACTTTTTAGAAGACTTATGCAAGGGATAGACGAGCAGGTGAACCCCCCACACACAAAGCGATAAATTCCCGATATGAAATGGAGTAAGACAAGGAGATACCATCTCTCCAAAACTATTCACAACTTGTTTGGAGAGGGTATTTAGAGATAGGGTTTAGGGTAAAAAGGGAATACTTGAGCCATTTGATGTTGGCGGACGAAATATTCTTGCTGATTGAGAACCCAGAACACCTGCAAACAATGCTTGAGAACTGTAGTCAGAAAGCATGGCCGTTGAGCTTAAAATAGATATGAATAAATCTACAGCAACGTGGAATACGCACGCAAAGACCCTCTTCATTAGCTTAGAAAACGACACGCTAAAACAAGTTACAGAATGTAACTACCTCGGACAGATGGTTAGTGCTGACCCCAACCACAAAAATGAAACAGGCGAAGAAGAGGTATGCGCTAAAGAGCACTCGAAAAACACTCCTAAATATTGAAAATGTACCTATTTCACTCGAAAGAGAAATCTACAGCCAGTGTATACCGCAGGGTATGATACACGAAGCTAAAACTTGGTGCCTTACTAAAGAAGTAGGAATAAAACTTGGGTCGGCTCATGGGGACATGGAACGAATAAAGTTAGGAATAAAACTCAGGCACAAGAAAGGATCTGGATCAGAGAACAAACTAGAGTTGACGGTATCGTAGTTCAATAAAGGAAAAAAATCAACTTGGGCTGGCCTTGCAGTGAGACGAAGCCACCACCGCTGGACAATTAGGGCAACAGAGTGGATATCAAGAGATGGGTCTGGAAAGCGGGGAAGGCCAATAACACGATGAAGTAATAAAATATGGAAATTCGGGGGTAAACTTTGAACTCGAGCAGCGCTGCACAGGAACAGTTTGAGGTCAGTGGGAGAGACCTTCGTTCTGCAGTGGACCTGAGCAGGCTGATAATGATGATATATCTAAAGCAACGTTTGCAAACATTGCTGCCGTAATGAAGCAATGCGTAAATTGGACTTACACCGAAGGAAATTGTGGTATTTGTGTTTTACCGCTCATATTTGCGAGATCGCACTTCGTTTACCCGTTACTATAGACGCCTTATAGTCGAACAACTATCGATGCACGCCAACCTTCATAATGAACGGTGAGGTCTATGAAACAACATGCTACCCTAAAAACCCCAGCCCCCGAGCTCCACGCAGCGGCTATTCTGGGTGGACAAACGTGCTGAGGATAACGAGAGTGGCATCATGGTGGTTTCAGGACCTGTAAAGAGTTGGACCCGTTAGGACCTTGATGCGGCTCCCATAGACAACGTCGAAACATATTGATTATAATAGCCACGAATGCTGTGCAGCCCAAATGGAAACATCGCATCTATCTATCACACCCCCATTCAAAACCCATTCCGAGCCAATTAATCCGCAATCACCTAGACCATAGCATACTTCACTGCTTATAGTATTTGTTCAACTGCCGCAGCCATAAATATAACATCCACAGAACGTTTCCAATGACTCCAGAACTCGTTATTACTAAAATACCCAAACATCTACCGCATCCGTATGGGCTTGCGCAGTGCTGACCCGCATGTCTACCTTACTCTATTGTACCTGGCGCTGAGGCGGGTTGACCTTAGAATACGACGCAGCTTCTGGCACACTTGGCCAGATTCTCGACGTGTACCGGGACGTCGCTTAACCATACGTACTTTGTACCACATAGCCACACAGGAATTTGCGATGACAAAACCCATAATGAATTTCATTTACAAGGCAGTAAATGAATAATTAAAGAAATTTGTAGCAGACTGTGTGGTCATCTTCTCATTTTTGTGGGACGTTTGCTTGGAAGAAATGTTTTGGGGATTGTTTAGAGCAAGCGCACGCAGCCTGCAAACGGTTCTCTGTTTTGGGTCTGACCCCGCCTTTGGCGCACGCCGCAGCTGATCATTCCGGAGATCGTAATGGAAGCCCTGTCGACGTCGCATCCCTTTCTTCTGGAGCACCGTGTTAACATCCACTTGCTCGTCTGCTGCTCCATGTTCATCTTCAACATCGCTGTATGCAGCCCAGTAAGCACTGTGCTTTGTTTTGAGGCCCTGTGACGTGTCGTCCCAAGTTACACAAACAATCCATTTTCAATGCATGAGGGGCTCCACTTTTCTTACTTGGTTTATTGGGATTGCGGTATTTTGTTTTTTTACAGTTGTATGTTATATATTTTAACAAAAGCAAACATTACATCTTGGGCAACGTACAGCCAGGCATACCGCAAAGGCCATGCCGTTACTGGGCATGTTCGTACTGGCGCCCGTGCACAAGAACAACTGAGCCTTGCGTATGTTGTTGATGGGTGTATCCGTAATATTGTTTATAAACTTTAAGCACCTGTAAGTTCGAAAATTCTAGAGCGTAGTAACCGTAATTTCATCCTTGTAGCTCTAAGGCCTTAAAGGTTACCTATACTGTATGCGTTCCTGTCGGTTGGCTTCAACGCAAATTTGCAAGGAACAGTTCATGTTGCCGAGTGCGCAACTTCAGTCTGTGATGAGGGCCAGTATTGTGTTTGTATCAGAAGTGGTAACTGCGAAAGCACGACAGCATGCCGTGTTGCATGCCGTGTTGCCTTACGCTCTGTTTGGGACTCATACCATTTGTAACTAAACTCGAGGATGAGGAGTGAAACTTTATTTTATGATAAGAATAATAAACAGTTAGGGCCTGTGGCTCTCCGCACAGGTGCAGTCCCTATTCCGGTACCCCACAGGTCAAGGCCGCCGCTCTCGCCCACTGAGCTAGAGCCCTTTGAGACTCCAGCCCCGAGCAATTGAGCAGGGCGGCCTCCATTGCTCTATGGTCGGGGAAGGGTTGGGGGATAAAGCAGGGTTGCTCTGGCATGCCCACACCATGCGGAAGGTGTCGGACACCTCCCGACAGTACAGACACTGCCAATCTGTTTTTGGGTCTAAATGTTTGCTACTGCAGGGCACATAAATGTGTACGTCTGCAGGCGCCACAGTATTCGCTCATCGACCTTGCTCAGACCCTTTACAGGGGCCGGGTAAAGCCGGCGGTTATCGCAGTAATGTTTGACGATTTATCTAAACAACAGAACTGGTTTTCTAATCTCCCAGCCGGAAGAGCATGGGTGAGGCACCCGGTGGGTAAGCGCTGGGCCAACCACGTGCGCGGCCTCGTTACCTCTTAGACCCTGATGCCCCGGAGACCAAAAAATGTCTTTAGGTGCAGGGTCTACGAACCGCACCACTTGTTTTCAAATACTGCAGGCCAAGGGTGGTACCTTTTCCGCTCAATAGCTTTCACAGACTCGGTGAGAGTCCGTGATTATAGTTCTTGAGTTCGGGTCCGAATGCGCGAGCGCTATGGCAGTCCCCTCAACTTGCGTGGAGCTAGCAGCCCGGTCGAAGAGCGCATCGACTTCCCGGTATCTGTGAATTACAGCGGCAGTGAGAAACTCTGGAGGTGATGGTCCTGCCACATCAACGTAGAACACACCTCGCCTATTTTCGTATTTTCTTTCCAGGGTCCTAGCGCGCGATTCCCTCCTGCCTTTGTGAGTGTGCTTTTCCATGTTTCGGGGAAATGGATGCACGCAGCACCTGTGCTGCCACAACTCTGGGAGTTTGCATGTCTCCTCTGGAGTGCACTCGTGTAGGAGATCAAGCAAATGGCGCCGCGACGCCGTCTGTGTGAGTCTCGTGTACTGATTTGTGAGATGGGCCTCCTTCAGCTCTTGATATGATTTGAGCAATCCCAGCGCCGATAACCTGGTGTTGGAGGTAGCCACCGGGAGGTGAAGGGCTTGTTTTGTGGCTTTCCTGATGATATCAACGTGATTCTCGTGTTGTTTGCTCGCACGTAGGTAGGGTACGGAGAAGAGGATTGTACTGGTTACAAAGGCACGGGCGAGCCGGAGCGCTTCCTGTCCCGCAACGCGCCGCGCTTGTGGGCCAAGTTTTGTATCATCCGCCTGACCTGTTTTGGCAATGGTGGTCTGTGGGCTAAGTTTGTTGTGAATAAGCAGGACCAGGATCCTGATTTCTTCCACTTCTCTGATAGGACCGCCTGTTAAAGAGATGTAAAGCCTTGTGTTGTCTTTAAGATTGGCTTTAATATGTAAAAGCTCCGATTTTGTGGGGGGCATATTGGAGGGCGCAGTAGTTAGAATAGCTTTCATCAATGCTGGCAGCCCTTTGAAGGCGGTCCTCCATTTCCACAAGGCTGCCCTCTGTGCTCCATATTATGTCATCGGCATAAAGGACATGTAAGCCTCCTACCGGAGCTAATTTGCGCGGCAGCTGCATCATAGCGATTTTAAAGAGTAGCGGTGACAGGACCACTCCTCGTGGAGTGCCCCTTGTACCACGTTGTATGGACTGTACTCCTCATCCTCGACCCTAAGGAATGCTTGACGTTTGGAGAGGAAATCTCTGACGTACGCGAAGACTTCTGGACCACAATTCGTTGTCGTAAGTTTAGCAGTATGGTGCTGTGCCTGAAGTTGTCAAATGCCCCCTTGAGATCCTATGGCTAGGATGACTTGATCATTTTGTCACATTGTAGTTGAACGAATTACGTCGCGGTGTAGCTGGAGAAGGACGTCCTGTGCCGACATAGGTGGCGGAACCCGAATATAGTGTCTGCAAACAGACGCATAGACTTAATGTGTGGAGAGAGACGATCCCGGACCATCGCCTCCTTGAGCTTACCCGCGCTGATGACAGGGAAATTGGCCCCAGATTATCAACATTAAAACTTTTCCTGGTTTGTGTATAAAAGTGACCAAGGAGGTCTTCCATTCGGGGGAGTTTGTATAGGCAGCGACAGGTCAACTCATTTACCGGTTCCATGTGGCGTACTACAAGGCAGCGCCTTAGGGCCCTTGCTTTTTTAACACACATCAATGACATCGTTACAATCGACCAAACTGCGAAGTTTATTACATATGCTGACGATAGGTGTCTATTGCTTTCAGGACCCTGACCTAGACGTTCTAATTAAAATTGTAATGACATTCTTCATAAGCTTCATATATGGTCAACCTCTAATACATCAGGATCAACCCCTCAAAACAATAGTAATACTTTCGTGGAAAAAATAAGGCTTGTCAAACCGAAAATCTCATTACGTATGAAGGGTAGGACGTTGCAGTTGTTGAATAAAAAATTTTGGGTGTGACTTTTTCGTCTGATCTCAGCTGGGACTCTCACATTTCAACCCACTGTAAAAAGCTTCTCTCTGCACCGAAGCGCTGTGAAGACTTCGGTAATTGCTTCCTCTTCAAGTGACCCTTAACGTATATCATGCTCTGTTTGCTTCACACCTTCAGTATTTGCAGCTCAGTTTGGTTAACAGCTTCTCAGGCAAATCTGACAAAAATTATCATGTGCAGAAAAAATTTATCCGCCAGATTGCCAACGTTCCATATTTGTTCCCAACACTAAATTTATTTCGCACTTTTAATGCTATCCCTGCTAATAAATGTGCTATTGCCGCTTACTACATTTATAGTATTTTCTCATCTGGCATATCGCGGGATTTGGTAACACACACTTATCCTGTACACACGAACAGATTTCTGGATGATACCTCGCTTTCGAAGAAATTATAAAGCTTCAGTATAATCTTCCATTCAGTTTAAATACATTCAGGTGCGCTGATAATTTCACAATTACGATTCTGCACGAATGCTTTGTGAACTTGGAGGACTCCATTCGTTGAGACCTCTGCTATCCTGTTTGTAGAATAGATCGTGTGTATGTTTACTGGTGTAAAATTGGCATTGCTGTCAACATGTTTTGTATTGTTCCAATGTAAGTGCTTGCTTCAACTGCAGTTGTAAATATTAATTGCTGTGTTCCATAAGATATCATTGTCCAGTGTCGCTTACATGTCTTGTAATGGCCTCTGGGGCCCCGTCAAGCTGCGTAACACAGCTTTTAGCCCTGGTAGACTTTACAGTTTGTTTCTGGAATAAAGATTTTTTGATTGATTGATTCAGTAGACGGCCGTCCCAGATTTGATTTATGTAATATAACAGCTGAAAGTAGGCCGAGTCCAACAGGTTTGCCAATAGTTGGACTGTTATACGCTTTCTTCCTGGGGATGTACCTCTGCGCATATTAGCTAAGCTGCCCAAGGGGGATGTAGTGTAAAGGTGTAATCCATGTGTGCTTTGTGTTTGCCTGCGTACCGATACTGAGGTCCACTGCGGTCTTCCGTGCGGCAGAGATATGTCACATATAGTATCTGCAAGTTGGGTTGTCGTACCTTGGTACTCGTGAAGGGGTTTTCGGGGTTGACTTTGCGTTCCCCTGTCTTCTGAGTTGGGCAATGAGACTACAAAAAGGCGCCATGCCCCCTTTGATCCAATTTTACGCGCAGCTGAATCGCATCTCTCTATCCAATTTGCATTACTGAGTGAGACAGCGTATTCCGCCGCTTTTGCACTTAGTTCACTGATGCGGGCTCGAAGCTTGCGATTAAGTTTCTGTTATTCCATCCTTTTGTAAGGCCCCGCCGTGCCTCCCATATATGCGTGAGATGGTTGTCCACAGTTGGGTTCTTTTCGGTGGTCTGAAGTGTTGTAACGTGTTGCTGCTGTGAGGTGGTATACCAGTGTGTGAGGAGAACAGGGGGAACTTGCAGCCTAAATTCATGCCAGTTGGTCAGTTTGGCCTGGCCCACTTTCTTCTCGCAGCCTTCGCCATGAGGGTGATCCTTAGAAGGCAGACATTGCTACCCAGTGTCTCCTCCAGGTGTTCCAAAGTAGCGTTTCTAATATTTCTAAATAGGGATAGGTCGGGAGACGTGTCGCAAGTTACCGAGTTTCTCATACGCGTGGGGCATGCCGGATCCAGGATCAGCGTAAGTCGAAGCGTGGAGATAACTCCGCTAACTTGCGTCCCCTAGCCTGCTCGAAGTGGTATCCCGAATGAAGGCTCGGGGCGTCCAAATCCCCACCTATTACGAGGGGTGCTTTGTCGGCCGATTTTAAGTGCTCGATAAAAAACTTCATAAAAGTTATGCCAGGCCTTTGCAGGGCGCTGTAAATGTTGAGCACGTGTATTAGAAGATCACGGACGTCTAAGTTGAAGGACCTTTACCATACTGTATTCCTGTTCGGTTTCTAGACCTAGATCGACTTGGATCGCAGTTTATGCCTTGTTCACCAGGATGCAGGTCGTTAGGCCCCCTGGAATGAGCTATACCCTGGAAGTTTTGCATCTGCTCCAGTCTCTTGGAGAGCCAGAATAGCTGGTGCGGGGATGAGGGACTGGGTATATTATTGGAGACGCGACCCTTCTTTCCCATTATAAAATCCTCTACATTTCCACTGTATGGTAACAAATTTCTCATTTGGAGTTTTGCTTCGGGCTTTGCTCTGCTGTCGGTTAGCCATGATTGAAGAATATTGAGATTTAAGAAACATGGCATCCTCCAGGGTGAACGGTGTCTCTAACGGAGGCGCAAGTGGTTCCGTGGGGATAGTGGCGAAACTGAATTTATGCGAGCCTGTGGCGGACGAGGCACCACCTTACGCCTACACGAATCTGATCGTGGGGATTCTGAGTGGGAGCGATTGTCCCTGAGTTGTGCGCTGACTCAATCCTGAACTGTGTCCATGACTGAGTCAGTTACCAGTAAATTATCTGCTAAAGTTTGCTCTGGCAGAGCTCTGCAAATGATGCCCTGACTCCTTCTAGAATTTCTTCGGCAGTTTCCTCTTTGTGCATTCCAGTTTTTTCAGCCGCCATTCCACCTGTAGGACGCGCTGTACAAGTGTGCAGTCTGCGCATCGGGAAGTGCTAGACGCCCCACGCGCGACCGAGGAGCTGTCACCCCGCTCTGATGGCTCGGTTTGCTCATTGGCTGCGATGTCCCAGCTGTTGTTTGGGACTCTGTGAGCCCAGCTAGCATCGTTTCTAACTCTTGAATTTTGTTCGCAAGAATTTCCCTTTGGCGCCTTAGCTCCGCATTTTTTCGTTGCAAGGGAGATTTGATTGCGGTTGTGGGGAGGGAATGGGAAGAAAGAGGCCCGTAGGCAGCCCTAACCCAACCGCTCACGTCGTTGTGGGTGTTTTGCAGGGTTGGAAAGTCTTCGTCGGCGCTGAAAATCGGCGTCCTCGGCAGTGTCCCAGATCCGGTTTCGTTCTTGACCTGAGCAGGTCACCTGATGCTGAGGTAGAAGTCTTCTGGCTTCCCTTGCTTGCTTGAATTTTCTTGCAGTCTTCTTTCAGTTTGTCTGGGGTTGGTTGAGGTTCCCGGCTTGATCGGTTTCCGCTATTTGCCGTTACATCCAGACTTGCCAGTGAGGTGGTCGGCCCCGCAGATTAGGCAACGTGGAGGGAATTTGCGCTCGACAGGGCCCTCGAGAGTTGTAGCCACATCAGAGCCGCATTGGCCGCAGCTTCCCGGCTTGGGTCTCGGGATATCCGTCCTGTGTCCCACCGTGTGGCAACGGTGACAGGCGGGGATCGGTTTCTTGTGCAATGTCACCGGGGTGCCCTGGTCGTTGTAGTAGATTTGGCGGGGAACGAATTTCCCCCAAAGATGACCACAGTGACGTTTGCTGCTGCCAACTCTTCGCACGGAAAGAATTGCGCCGTTTTTCCATCGCAGCTTCGGTTTGAGAGAGGCCGACGTATCATTGGGATCGATGGGGATGACCCCTTTGCAGTCGTCGTCTGTCCTTTGGGATGTCCCCGGAAGGGAGCTTGCAGCCGTTGAGGGTCAGCGTGACATCACCGAGCAGTCGTCGGTCGGCTGGCTCTGAGTTGAGTCCACACACTATCACGTTTTCTTCCCACACCGGCCAAACAGACAGGTTCCCGCGTTCACGTAGTAGATTGTGCACTGCGGATCCGACTTGGCCTGTAGCCAAAGTTGTCTTCAAATCCAGCGTTGTGCTCGGCTTGACGACCACTATGAGTTTATCGCGCCCAATGTGGGGCGTGTGCTTCGGTCGCCACAGGGGCTTGCTGGATCTGAGTCGAGGACTTGCTAGCCACACCGCTCCTAGAGGAGCACGCCGAGAGCGAGCCGCCGGTTGTTGTTTGCCAGGAGCGTGGTTGCCCTTGGAAGCCTTCGTACTGTGTTTGCGTCGCCATGTGCGAATTATGTCTTGTAAATATTTTTGCTCTAATGGCGGACAGTCCTCGCGTTGGGCGGTACCCATGATACGACTTGCATTGAGACAGGATCATAGCAGTGATTGTCTCGACGCCGCCACCACCGGGGAAGACCCGGCCTGCGCTAGCGGGAGCATGTTAGCCGTTAGGCGCATAGTTCCATAGTTCCTTTGTCATAGTTCCTTTGTCACAAAGATGATCAATTCTTCGTGTTTTGGGGATCTGATTCAATGAAAACCTCTGTGTTTGTTAAAAGTAAGTCGTTGAAGTATAGGGCATTTTTTGGGCAGTTTTGCAAAAGGAAGAAGGAGAAAGTTACATTACGAGATTTCGTCTCACCGGTTCGAGTAAAGTGCCAGTGTTTATTTTTGTGCATGGAGTAGGATCGTTGAAATTGAGTCAGTAGTACTTTTCATAGCTGGAAGTAGCCTGTTGAATACAGTTTGCATATGTAGATTTGCGATCATAATACTTCCCTCGGAGCTTAGGGCATGAATTCAATTCGTATTTTTTGCCTATGTCCAGATGAAAGGTAGTGACTCTCATATGGTGGTTGCGTGCTGCACATACGATAACCTAACTAAAGCTTCTGCCCAGATACTGACTTGCAGTATTAGTCCTTAGGCCTCCCAGGTCAATAAAATAGATGTAATCAGTGGTGGTGGACCATCTCTTGTACAACAGATAGTTACATAAATGCGTGCCAGGAATACCTTTTTAAACGCGGGGAGCCTTGTCAACGGGAGTCCGCCTGCGTCAAAAAAGCGTCGAATATTGAAATCTTTTGCATAATGGCGTTTGGGAACTTTCGAAATGCGACACTGAAATTAGGTATTTAAAGTTCGGTCCGATAAACGTTCAAAAAGTTCGAATCTAGCACCAACAACCGCCGCCTTTTAGCGCCGTATCGCAATGTCAGTTCCTGTTTTTCTGTTTTTTTCTTGACGTTGTTCATTTCTAAATATACTCGCAACTTCAACCAAATTGGCGGTGCACAAAACCTCAGTTTGATACTTTAAGTAACTGCGGAATAAATCCATGGTCTCCCCATAAGGCAGCCACGTTTAATCCACATAAAATGGTCCCTCAATGCTGCTTGTTCCGTGGATACATTGCAACTTACTTCAAACAATTTAAATAAATCGCAACTACTCAATCTGCTTCGAATGTATCATATTTGTGGCTTCCGTGCACGAGCAAGAGCAAACTAATCTCGGCGAAACACGCAGGAGCGCTAATACCGTGCATGGGTGTCCAAATTCAATACTTTATACATTCTCGTACTTGTTCTATCTCGTGCTGCTAGGTCTTCTTCTTATCATCACGAATGTCAATATAATTAGGCAGGGGGTTATAAAAAAGATGATACTTACATTTTATTCTCTATTCTCTCTTTTCCAACAGGGTGGCGCCAGTTTGGTATCCGTACTGGCGCACACTCAGGAAACAGATCTTCCGGTTCCTCATGATCGCTCTGGAGTGCCTGGTTTTCCTCCCAGTTATACGGTAAGAACCTGAGTGCGACGGCTTTACAGGCAGCATGTCAGCGTTGCGTCGCTTTGGGTCTTTTATCTCCTAATACTGATGTACTTCCGGACATCGCAAAATAAAATACCGTGTTTGCCCGGCACAGTAGGAGAGACTGGAGATCAGAGCAGACCAATCTGTGGGCCACTTAGGCAAGAGCACAGGGTATCCTAAAATACCTGGCTATTTTGCTCCCGGAAACGTAGTTGCAGAGGCAGACTCCCCGAATGTGGAGTTTCTTTGGCTTTAGGGAAAACATGACCGGGAGAAAGTACGTCAAAAAGTGCCGCCCCTGTCCTTAATTTGATATAGTCCCGTGGTGGTGAAGTAACTGTACGTAACGCCAGAGCAAACTGCTGGCCAGTTAGACGGCAGAACGAGCATCTGGTGAGCCACATCAATGAATATTATGGTGCGTTCTTGAGGAGGAAAACATGGCATAATCATCGCATTTTGTGCCCTAATCCCTCACTCCGAAAGACTATCCCTTACTCCAGGTTCATTCTGTAGGTAAATTGATTGCAAGCATTCGGACTAGATTAATTTACATCAATTTTTTTAGTGTCTACCTCGTGCTACCCATACTTCAGGAAACAATGTGCATCTTAGCACCAGATCAAGGATTCGATTCCAGCCGCAGGTTATATGTCTCTGATGCTGTAAAAAATAAAAGAAAATGCCTTTATACGCACGTTTGCGCTTACGTTATAAAACGTTCAATGCGGATCCACCTGGGCGCAGCCGTGTTGTATGACGTGACGTCATTAGCCATGGGTGGCCTTCTGGGGCACGTTTCTCGCCGAGGCCTTTGTTGACGTCCAAGTGCATTAGCGAGTGCCGGCGGGGCTTTTTGGCCGACCTTGACTGTTGGTTCGGGTGTTGCTTTTATTAGGGCGATGGCGGTCAACTAGGTAGGGTGTGCCAACGCTCAGAGATGACGTGGTCACAAGAAATAGGCGTTGCTTGAGCGATGTTTCGATTTGCGTCCGTCGCCTAACTTCCTTTTCACTCGTCTTCTCCAACATAAATGTTTACGACAGCTTTAGTTATTTGTTTATCTACTTACTAAGAGCAGCAAAAAAATTCGGGTTGTATTGTTAACGCCCAAGAGCTTTTTTTAAAAGCTTTAACAGAGTCCACTTTCCAGCCTACGCTAGAATGGTTGGCTGTGGTCACAATATGAAGGACTGGAAAACAAAATAACCCTGTGTGGGTGTAGAAGCTGCATGTTTCTCCTCGACCACTTGTCCGTGTTTCGACGTCCGAGGAAAAACCTGCAGCGCCTAGCATTAACTATCAACTGCTGACGTTGTCAGCTTTGTACACCTGTTCCGCGTTACCAGATGTTGCCTGGATACTGTGTGCTAGCTTGTGGCAATGTAAGCACACATGTTTAAGCGGCCATATGGCGTATACAGTAACGGAGAAATCGCATAGATCACAGCTCGACTTTGAGACGGGAGCTGTCGATATGCGGCCTGAAGCCCATCTGCGCGCTCATTGTGAGCAGACGTCGTTTCAGGTTCGGATCCGTGGAGTCACGGATAGGAATGGTTACAGATTGCGAACAGGCAAAAGTGGCTCCGCAGTGGGTGCAGTGGGTGCAGCGTGCCTAGGCACTGCAATGTCCCGAGTGGAAAACGGAAGTCGAGCATTCTGATGTCACACGGCTACCTGCAGCGTTTTCAGTTGCTTATAAAAAGCTGCAGAGGGAGAGCAGGAACCGACCGGAAAAGAAGGAGGGGCATTT